>JAESUZ010001254.1:0-43407 GCA_017311185.1 Proteles cristata cristata
ACAAATAGTTTATTGTCAAATTAGTTTCCACATAACACCCAGTGCTCATCCCCACAAGTGCCCTCCTCCATGCCCATCCCTCCTCCCCCCCACATCCATCAATCCTCAGTTTTTGTCAGCATTCAAGAGTCTCTCATGGTTTGCCTCTCTCCCTTTCCCCCACCATTTCCCACCTTCTTCTCCCCCTTGGTCCTCCGTCAAGATCCTCTTAATCCTCCTATACGTGCACACATATGATATTTGTCCTTCTCTGCCTGACTTATTTCGCTCAGCATAACACCCTCAAGGTCCATCCATGTTGCTACACATGGCCACATTTCATTGCTTTCTCATTGCCATGTAGTATTCCATGGTATAGATAAACCACATCTTCTTGATCCATTCGTCTGTTGATGGACACTTAGGCTCCCTGCCTTTTACTTTTAACTGTTTCTTAATGTTTTTATTCCTTGCTTTATACAAAAAAATGCATTTCATTAACAAAAATGTAGGAGCCATGGATGAGCAAAGTGAAGCTCCCTTTGTTGTTCATTTTGAACCTGCAGACTCACAGTTAGTGAAAATGTTTCAAAACCTTAATCAGATTAACTTTTTCCCAACTTTCCATATTTCTTAATACTGTCCTGTGAAAAGCAGTGACCCTGGGATAGTTCTAGGTTCTCAAGTGCTTTTGGAATCATAAAAGACAGTTTAATGTGAGGTCCTGTTTGGGATTTCAGAACATATTAAATCTATGGTCAAATCAGTGGTGCTCTGCTGTATATGAATATTCAGTTAAAGAACAGACCTAATTTCCAAGTTATTCTGGATAACAGAATTTACATATCTGTGTATGAACGAAGAGAGGGTAATTGCTGGCAGACACATAGTTAAGGGTTACCCAGTAATAGATCTGTCTGGATTAATTGTCCCAAGTAAGCAGCAGGGTGCCATTTATGTACCAAGTAATGAATGTTATCTTCCTGTTGAATACTTTTCCTGACTTGTAAAAAAATTAAATTGACTTTTTGTTTCTGTGCCCCCTCTTCCTCTAGCACCTCCATATGCACTGACAGTTGCTCTAGCACCTCTATTCACTCACAGTTTCAAGTATATATTATATTCTCAGTTCAGACCACAACTGGATCTCCTGTCTCAGATTTAGATACTACAGAAAATGAGACCCTTATAATCCTAGAAAAATGATGGATACAGATGGATTGTTCCAGTTAAATGTAAACCCAAAAAGCAGTCTGATACCATAAAGTCGAGCTCCGAGCCTCCATCCTCCCCCTCCCCGTGTGGAACCCCCAGTTTTCAGACTCTCAGAGCTGCCGTTCTAGATCTGAACAACACATGGCATCACATTTTATCTATTTTCTTTTTGTTCTTTTTTAACGAAAAGAGTACATACTGCAAAACATAAAAAAAATCATAAAATGGTTTCCTAGTTTAACAATTCTTTTCAGAAAATTCACATGTAAATTAAACCTGTTCCATTTGCTGTAGACTCAGCATCACATCCATTAATTTATCTCTTCCATCATCTCTGTCAGCTGATGTGCTGTGTGGACTGTACGGTGTTCTTTCCAGAGAACAAGGTGTTCATCTTCCATTACCCTACTCTTGTACCTGCTGCTCAGACCTTCTCACAGCCCTTGTCTGTCATTCCCTATCCATGATAGAGGACACAGCTTCCCACACAGTGCTCTGACACCCCAACCTCTTTCGGTCACCTAACCCCTGTTCAGCTCTGCATGGCCATTCACACTCCTACCACTGACTGCTAAGGTGTGTCTCTGCCACTTAATGTTTCATCATCTGCAGGCCCAGAAGGAGCTACCTTTATATCTATCATCTTTTACAGTCATCTTTTATATCAACCAGTTTTTTTTTTTTCAGACAGAATCAAAGCATTCTGTATCGGTTCAAAACCTGGGTTTTAAGGGAGGTTATTTATTACTTACTCACTTCTTACTTATTTATGTATTTGAGAGAGCGAGAATGCTTGAGATGGAGAGAGGTATAGGGAGAGTTGAAGATAGAGTCACAAGCAAATTCCAGGCCCAGTCTAGAGCCTGACAGGGGGCTCCATCTCATGACCATAAGATCATGACCTGAGCCTGAATCAAGACTCAGCCTCTTAAGAGACTAAGCCACCCAGGTGCCCCAGGGAATTTATTTTTTTACTCCATACAGACACTCTTTAACAGAGAAATTTATGATTGTGGTACACTGGTATCACCTTGTGACAAAAGTCTGAACTGCAGCTTGAACACTGTGGAACAGCAAAGAGGGAAGAGGGGCTGTGACCCAACCCCACCAAGCCCACCTTTCTGGAAGTCAGATTGGAAAAGAGGGAATTCCTTTTACACAGCTATATTGATGGTCTCTGTCTCTCAATGTTTCATATAAATGAAATCATACAATATGTGGTCTTCACACATATGGCTTCTTTAACTTGGCTTAATGTTTTCAAGGTTCATCCACATAGTATCATGCATTAGTACATTATTTTTATTGCCATATACCACATTTAAAAATTATTTTATTTTTTAAATAGTTTATTGTCAAGTTGGTTTCCATATAACACTCAGTGCTCATCCCCACAAGTGCCATTGTTATCCACTTCTTTAATGCTTGAGATTTGGGTTGTTTCCACTTTTGGCTATGAAGAATAATGATGCTATCTATGTACATTAGTACACTAGTTTTTATATAAACATATGTCATTTTCATGGATGTGTACTTAGGAGTGGAATTGTGAAGTCATATGTTAACTGTGTTGAAATGTTTGAGGAACTGCCAGACTGTTTTTATGACCCCACAGTCCTGAGAAGTACAGGCTTAGTGGTGATTTTTCTTCTGATTAGACTGTTATTATAGGCTTTGAGAAAGAATGCCACAAAGTTATGGTCCTCTTCTCATCACTTCATATGTAAGAGGACATAAGACCCATCTGATATCTCTGGGTCATTAAAGATGTTGACGCCCATCACAAGGTTCTGTTGGTATTGGTTTAATATGTCCAATGCACAGTAATTTTTTTTCCATTCACCTATTGTATTCTTCAGAAATGAGTCACTCCTGTTTTGACCTCAGGGTGAGAGGCAGAAATAACATTCACCTCATGAAGGCAAGGTATCTGTGGGAAATAAGCTTAGGAATTCCCTGAGCCTGCACTGATTGGTTAACAAGGCAAAAAGTAATAAAAAGCCATAGGATGCTTACACCCAAGTGTGCGTAAACAAGTGTAGGTAAATAAGCATAGAGAGGGCGGAGCAAAGGCCCCAGTATAGAGAGGGCAAGCCCAAAGCCCCCAGGTTAGAGAGGGTGGGGCAAAGGCCCCCAGGATAGAGGGGGGGCAAAGGTCCCCATAATTGGGGCAAAAGCCCCAACACAAAGGCATATGAGGTAAGCAAGATTAGGTGTTCAGGGAGAAAATGCTCCTCAATTTAGTACTATAGCAGAAAGCTGTTTTCACAAGGAAGGACCAAATTAGGTAAACAGGTAAATAAGGCTATAGGCCGCTGCAGGTGAAGTTGCCCAGACTGGAGCTAATTAGCAAAAGAAAAGTGCGTTGTTGACCCTGAGGTTACATGCTCTATCTTATCCCCTAGGCTGGCTAAGATAAACAGATGCAGCATCTTACGTCAGCTGTTAACATCCATCTGCTGGGCGCCAGAATTTTGGTTTATATTGACCCAAACTCCTAACACCATATATCTTCAAAACCCCCTTTCCCTCATGAGTTAATATTCACAGATTCATTGTCTCTTTGTGCACGCCCACCACGTTTATAAGCCTTCTGATCTTAATAAATACGAAGTAAGGACCCTTATTCGGGGCTCTTTTCTTTTTGAGGACATTAGCCATATCTTGCATTTTAATCCTATGTCTGCTTTCTTATTAGACAAGAAAGAACTTTAGACCCAGAGTCTATGACAGATATTTACATGTATTATTTTAAATTAGTTGATAAACATAGTTTCTCTCCTGTGTTCCCTGTTTTATTAATTTAAACATTTATTTTATCTCTCATGAATTGTGATTACTTATTTTGTCAAACTTTCTTTTGGTGATGAATCCTCCCCAAAAGTAATTCTAGCAACATGATATTAATGGTACTAAATATTCAGGAAACTTCTCCACAATTACACATAATGACCATTTATTGTCTAAATATGGTATATTTTAAAATGTTTTTAGACAATATATTTAACCATGGCAAAGTTGGAGCATGATTTGTTACCAAAAATTCTTAGAATTTTGGTGCTGAGAATGAATGTAAAGGGTAACTAGAGATGTGAACAGGGGCCCAAGGCATTATTTTTAAATCATCTCTAGAAAGAGACTTGATGAAGTTGAAATCTTAATAGGAAAGAGATATCTATTCTTAGATTACCTTCTGGGTTTACCACCTCACTGTTTCTGCATGGTATGTCTTTGATTCCATTCTGGAGAAGGGTGGAATTTAAGAAAAGTGATGGTATAGTGTTTGATCTTAATGCCCACTAACCGGATGGTTAGATGTGTGCAAGAGGTGTCAAGCATATGCTGGGAAACCACAGATTTTTATGTTCCAGAACAGAGGTTTTCATGAAGCTGATGGACCTGTGGTGTTGGCTGGCTGAGAAAATGCAGCTTCTTGGGGCGCCTGGGTGGCTCAGTCGGTTAAGGGTCCAACTTCAGCTCAGGTGATGATTTCATGGTTCATGGGTTCGAGCCCTGCATCAGGCTCTGTGTTGAACGTTTGCTCAGAGCCTGGAGTCTGTTTCGGATTTCATGCATCCTTCTCTCTCTTCCCTTCCTCTGTTCACACTCTGTCTCACTCTGTCTCTCAAAAATAAATAAATGTAAAAAAGAAAAAAAAAGGGAAAGGAAAATGCAGTTTCTCAACACTCAGCCACTGGGACTGCAAGATGGGAGCCATTTCTGGTGTGGGGATATGGCTTGAGCTTTGTGGTTGCCATGGAAACGTGACATCAGTGTGGCTGACTTGCCCACTTTTTAATAGAGACAGAGTCCTGGACTGAACAGAAAAGCAGGTCCCTTTTTCAAGTGTTTGGGACTCAGTTGACAGTATTGGTCTCCATGGTGCAGTCTTAACAGCCTTGGGTGTGTGAAGGCAACGAGATCCCAGATCCAAGTCTCATCTCTCTCTTTTGGAGACAGTTCCAGGTTGTCTAATAGGAAAAGCCAATGGGGTCCAGCCCAGTCCCAATTGAGTGTGGGTACTGCTGCAAAGGTGTTCTGGGGCTGGTTTTCTCTAAAAGCAAGGGACCTGGAGAGAGGACAAGAATGTCACTTGTGTACCTAAGAGCGGAATTGCTGGGTCATTATAATATCCATGCTTCCATGAAAGTTAAACTAGCCAATTTTACAGCCACCTCTTTGTCACATGCACAGATCAGTAATGTTGAAATGATGGTTCAAGTGGAGAGAAACAAATATTTCCCCAAGAAGAAAACGTTTTCTTGTGATAAGACAGAATTCAATTGCTTGGGTATAGATTTCACTGTTTAGCAATGAAATCAGTTATATAAAAGGTCGAGTTGTAAATTACCTTCTACAGAGTCAGAGTTAGATAATGACAAAGCTGTAATTTAGAAAATGTGCTTTCAAATGAAGGGCACACTTGCTCCAACATATCTCATACTTTTGCTTCACAGAAAAGGATTTTGCAAAAATACTTTGTGCATATTAGCAGTATTTTTAATCATGATTTCAGTTACTGATATATTCTCATTTTTACTACTTTTTATTTATTTTTTAAAATTTTTTTATGTTTATTTATTTTTGAGAGACAGAGACAGAGCACATGTTGGTGAGGAGCAGAGAGAGAAGGAGACACAGAATCTGAAATAGGCTCCAGGCTCTGAGCTGTCAGCACAGAGACCGATGCAGGGCTCAAACTCATATACCGTGAGTCATGACCTGAGCCAAAGTCAGACCCTTAACCGACTGAACCACCCAGGCACCTCTCGTTTTTACTTCTTTTTAAAGGAAACCAAGCGTGTAAAATAAAATTGTGTGAAATTATACTGTTTAAACCTATGCCATGTTTAAATATATTGTCTAAAAACATTGTCTAATATGCTATATTTATAAAATGCAATGTTGGTGATATATAATGGTGGAATCATAGAGGAACTCTTTTACACTTTCTCTAATGTGCAATGAAGAGTTTTTCTGTACCATGGAAATCATGATGCTAGAATTTCTTTTGGGAAAGATCCATTAAAAGTAATCTACAAAATATGTATACATGAATCAAAACTGATATAAATAAGTGCTTGACTTAATAAAAATTGGGTGACAAGAGATTGACTATCTTTATCAAACAATTTAAATAATGTATGTAGATAACCTTACTCAGTGAGATAAACTGTAATTTTTACCCCCTCCCCATGAGAACAAGGCTGAGTTAGTGACTCACTACATTAGGTAGTGAATACATTAGGTGAATGAAAGGTCATTATTTTACACTGGAGAAACTAGACATACACCACCTTCTTAACTCTGTGATGATGATCAGCATCTGCAGTGTGACCCAGTGATATCACCTGGGTATTATGTCCTCCTAAATATGAGGTGACCAGAAGGACACTGTGGTATTCTTTCTCAAATTCCAAAACCACATTGTAATGATGAGACAAATAACAGACAACATCTGTATTTCTCAAACTTAGGGTCATGAAATCAGCTTGGAGTTCCTCAAAAAGATCAACAGAGAGTTGCCATAGCACCCAGAAATTCCACTGTGAGGTACACAGCCAGAATAAATGGCAACCTCTGTGTATGTACAAAACTAGTATATGAATGTATATATCATTACATTCATATCAGACAAAAGTGGAAACAAAATGTCCACCAACCAATAAATGGATTTTTATAAATGTGGTATATTATTTGACAATAAAAGAAATTAAGTACTGATACATGCTGACTTCCAACAAGCTCTGTAGAGTGGGTTTGGGTCACAGCCCTTCCTCCCTACTTTCCTGTTCAGAAGTGTTCACACTGCAGTTAGGCTTTTTCACAAGGTGACACTGACGTGCCATCATCAAGAATTCTTCTATAAAGTACCTTAAAGAAGTAAAAAAATAATAGCTTCCCTAAAACCATGGCTTTGAACTTATGCTTGTAATTCTGTCTGAGAAAAACTGATGTAAAAAAATTATTAAAACCTATCTGCAGGACCTGCTAACGATGAAACACCAGGTGGCAGTGGTGCACCTTAGCAGTAAGGGACCTGTTGGCAAAAGACGTACAGGGCAGAACAAGGGGTAGGTGAGAGAGAGGATGGGGCATCAGAACAAGGTCTGAATGGCTGTGTCCTGTGTCATGGATAAAGGATAACAGACAGAGAGTGAGAGAAGGTCTGGGCAGTTTGTACAAGGTTGGGATAATAGACGCTAAAAGTTCAGTCCCTAGTAGTGACACTCTATAGTCCAATGTACATCAGCTGACAGTAATGGGAGAGGAGATACATGCATGTGTGAACACAATGTATTGGAGGGTCAATCATAAATTAAACTGCTTTAACATACATAAGAAATTTCACACATAATTAAGAAATTTCGCACATAATTGGCATCATAATAAACCAACCATTTAATGATTTTTATTTTTACTCTTTGTAAAGTGTATTCCTTGCCCTTTAAAAAGAACAAGAAAATGAGCACCAGGTGTTATATGGAAACCAACCTGACAATAAACTATTTGTAAAACAAAACAAAACAAAACAAAAAACCCATACAAAGAATATTCCTTGAAAACAAAATAACAAGAACAAGAAAAATGGAGATAAATGTGATGTCATCTGATGGTCAGATCCAGGATGTGAGCTATAAGAGTCTCAGTCCTGAAGAGTCTACAAGGCTGACAGAGGATGGAGGTGGGGAGATTCACTTTATGTGAATGGACAGTTTTCTGGATTTTACTTAACTGGAGCAATCCTTCTGTGTGCACCGCTTTTCAAAAATATTTTAAAAACTCATGTTTTATGATATCTAAATCTGAGATTAGAGGTCCACCTCTAGTTTGATGTAAGAGTAAAGTATCCACTATGAGTGTGTATTCCAGTTGGTAGAGCTGGAGGGGACATAAAAACATGCACACAGAGCCAACTCACATTTTTGAGACAAAGCTTGATGGTTCAATTTGCAGAGGCAAAAGTTGTTCTTGATTACAGCATTCAACATGCAAATAACATTCACCTCATTTTATGTAAAAGGCACCCTGCCGCTTCCTTAAGACCTTGATCCTGTTGGAATTATTCCTGGGAGACTCTTTTTTTTTTTTTTAAATATTTTTATTTATTTCTAGGAGAGAGAGGGAGACAGCGTGAGCAGGGGAGGGTCAGAGAGAGAGGGAGTCACAGACTGAAACAGGCTCCAGGCTCTGAGCTGGCAGTCAGCACAGAGCCCGACGTGGGGCTCGAACCCACGAACCGCGAGATCATGACCTAAGCGAAAGTCGGACGCTTAACCGACTAAGCCACCCAGGCGCCCCTCCTGGGAGACTCTTAACTATGTCTTCCAGCAACTGTCATCCCTCCCTTCTTACACAGATATGTAAACTCTCTTTATCCAGAATAACTAAAAAATGAAGTCATTTCTTCAACTGAGTAGCTATATGCAGTAGAACACCACTTATTTGTCAATGGTTTTGATATGTTTTGAACTCCAAATCAATATTTGGCATTATGTAAATGGTCTTTTATGATCCTAAAGACACTTAAGAACCCAGGACTGTGCCAAGGTCACTGCTTTTTATTTGGTAGTGCCAAGAAATAGAGAAGGTTGGCCAAGTCTGTCCTTTCATAAATTGGAGGTCTGTAATTCCTTTTGTGAGCATATCTTGAAGTGGAAGTCTTTGAACATGAGCTCTTCTTTCACATAATCTTGTATCCACTGGTGATCTGTCAGCTCCAAAGCTTTCATCTCAGACTTAAAAGTTTTGTTGGTATCTGCCAGCACAGTCCTGGTGATTCCAGACACCAGCTCCTGCATCATTCATGATTGGTAGCCCCATTCTCATGGCACAGAATCAGAGTTAATTTTATGAAGCCCAAAGACAGTGCGAAAATACCAAGATGCAGAACTCACCTGAGAAGCATTAGTGTAAGTAATTCAGGTCCTTGCCATAGCATAGGCTGAAAAGTGAGGAACAGTGGAGACAAAACCTTGCTTGTGACAAACCTTGAAAATATTGACCCATTTACCAATAAGAATCATATGGAAGACATTTGTTAAATTGCCTCTCATTATATCTGTGAGCATAGTGGGATAAGTCATAGGAGAAATAGACACCATTTTCTTTTAGTTTTTTTCTAAAATATCCATTCTCTGGGATGTTGAAGTAATATTTTCTGTCTAGTTAAATAAAAGAAATTATCATACCTACTACATTCTCAAAAGAATGCTGAGTTTCTAACCCTATATATTTATGAATGGGACCTTATTTGGAAATAAGGCCTTTACAAATGTAATAAAGTTAAGATGAGGTCATTAGGGCCAACTCTAATCCAATATGAATTACGACAATAGAGGAAGGTGAAAATGACATAAAGATAGGGACGTGTAGAGAGAGCACGTGATGACAGAGGCAGAGACTGGAGTGACATTGCCACAAGCAAAGAACATCAAGGATTGATGGTCACAACCAGAGTCTAGAAAGAGGCCAAGAGGATTCTCCCTAGTCTCAATATGCAAGGCCCTACTGGTACCTTCATTTTAGAATTTCAGCATCCAGAACTGTGAGAGAATCAATTTCTGTTGTTTTAAGCCACTGGTTTGTGGTACTTTATTACAGCAGTGCTAGGAAACTAATAGAATACCTCAGTTCTGTTTCTTTCCTTGTCGTTGTGTTGCTTTGTGGTGATTAACAGTAAAACTGTATCTTATGATATGAGGACCAGTAGTACATATTGATTATATGTATTTGCTCAGGAGGCACACAGTTTGTTTTCAAATCCAAGCCCTGAAACTTACTAGCCCTGCCTTCACTGTGCCTCAGTTCCCCAATGTTGAAATTCAGACGACAAAAGCTCCTCCTCATAAATTGTGGTGAGAATTAATAAGTAAGTATAACTTTAGCTCTCATATCAGTATTGGGCAAGAGAATAGCAACAATAAATATTGATCATTGCTCTCATTAGTATCAGATCAGAATGAACCATGAACGTTTCTATTGCCATTTTTATTATGTGCATTTATATTACATGGCATTGATGGACCTTGATAATGATATTTATCCTTAACCTAAAGTGTAGTTTACAAAGCTATAACTAGATATTAAGTTTGTTCTCAATTGGTTACATTTGAATAACAAAATGCCTATATATATATATATATATATATATATATATATATATATGTATAAAACAGTGCTTATCTATGATTACTAGACTTTGAAAGGTTTCTAATGATTTTTTTCCTTCCCTGTTTTTCCCATTTTTATTGATAACAAAAGTGCTTGGGTTTAGAAATGAAAAATTGTGAGAAAAAAATAAGTATCCCCAGAAGTTACCATAAGAAAGTGATTAAGAGTCAGATATAGAATATTCCTAAATCTAGTGAAGAAGATAATGAGGTGGTCACAGCATTAATTTTTGAACTTACCACATGAAAATCCCAATTTGACATCTTAAAAACATTATAGATGTCTATACATGGGCATTATGTCTCTCAAATAAACCTTACATTTGGCAGTCCTATCACATCTCCACTTCCCAGGATTTTGTGAAGGTCACGAGGGGAATGTACTTTCACAACATGCCTCTTTCTGTTGTCTCCAAATAATACCCTTGAATTGAATGAAGGCTCAAGGGTTTGACCTCCCAGTTAGCTGACTAGGGACCGCCAGGGGATAGAAAGGGTGAAAGTGCATGAGATTGCCCAGCACTCAGCCCAGGGCTCCCAGAGGAGAGATGCTTCAACAATGGGACTCAAGGGGAGCTTTAGTCACAGGCTTCCTCAGGGCTATCCAACACATGGATTAAGAGTTTTGAGTTATCTTCCCTGTGCAACTAAAATAGTAAAAGGAAAGTACAATATATATGTGCCCAGCACTTTTAATACAAATCAACTCCAATATCAAAATGGGATGAACTCCTAAACCAATCTAGAGATTTGGGTGCTAGTCTGGACACAGAAAAAAGAAAGCTCTGCAATCACTGTTGTCTCTCACCAGGATGGCACAGATTAGGTTCCAGATGGACAGGCTTAGATGAGTAAGAGTGTGAATGAAAGTCAGAAAATTAGGCCTGGATAAAGGAAAGATATTTCATATTCAGGAGACACTGAGGCACTGTATTGGATCAGCTGGATCCTGGGAACTCTAAGACTAGCACAGCTGACAAAATAAGTGACTGAATGTAATATCTGCTGATTCTATAAGTCTTCCCTAAGGCATGTAAAATGAGAAAATGGGTGTCTTCTTCCATGAAGCTTTGAAAAAGAATACACTTTGCAAGATGGCAGAAATGGCAGACCCCTATTGAGAGGTGAATGCAGATTATATTTCTTTCTTCCTTTTTTTGCATTAGGTAGCCAGGCATCTATGAATAAAAGCAATAACAAAACAATACTCTATTTCACTTAAGGAGAAACTATGCATAAATATTTCAATTGTATGAATCCCTACTCTTGATAGTGGTCATTACTGGGAAATTACAGAAAAGTGCAAAATAATTGTTACCTCTCTATGTATGTTTTATGTATAAATATCAGTACACAAAAGGCTAATATACTATATTTTATAACTTCTGTATGTCTATAATATCTCAAAACCACCACGGTTTCTATGAGCTTTATTCCGGTTGTCCAGTATAGATATTAAGGAAAGAAAGATGTGGATGTAGACTTGGAATTGGGTTGACAGTTCTGCCACACAAGAGATATCTAATTCACAGTTACTAACCATGAGATGTAGATGTAGGCATAAGTAAAATGTGAAACTATATATATGTTTTCATGGGGGTCACACAGAAGTTATTATTTCATTATTTCATAATCTGGTTTGAAGAAAACTTTTGTTTCTATTTCTAAAAATTATATAATTATATAAAATGGGTTACCCTCTTTATGGATGACTCACTACAAGGTCACAGAAATCTATGTAGAGTCACCTTTTTTGTTTTCTATAGGTTATTTTTTTCTAATGAAAAGATACAGCTCTATGAGGAGCTATTGAATACCATTCTATAGAAGGGTTAAGATGGCATAGTAGAAGGACCCGAAGCTTGCCTTGTTTCTCAGAAAAAGCTAGATAAATATCAAATCATTCTGAATACCCAAGACATTGATCTGAGTACTGACAGAAAAAAATGCACAACTAGAGAGGCAGAAACGGCCACATCATGAAAGGCAGGAGGTGCATAAACATGGTTTGTCATGGTTTGTCAGAGAAAATGATCACAGGTACTGTGGAGGGGAAAGGGCCCTGAATGAAGAGAGAGGTGAGAGAGAGAGAAGCACACAGGGCATCAGGGCATCACCCAAGGAAAACACTTTCCCAAACCCATTGATTTGGAAAATGAGAGGGGCTGATTTTTGTGAATATTTGCAACTAACAGAGCTCAAAAACTGGAGTTTAGAGATCCAAGGTATGGCTGGGCTAAAGCCCTGAGGGAACTGCAGTGTTCCTGTAGAAAAGACAAGCAGGCAACGCAGGGGGCAGAAGACATGATTTGTGGATCACCTGAGACTCACTGGGAGAGACAATTCCCTATCTTGGAGTAAATTGGAAAGAGGTGGCTTTGACTCCCTGGGGACAAAGGAGTTGAACAGGCACCATTTCCCTCCCCTGATGCTCAACAAAGGTGTAGGAACACATGCTGAGGCAGCTAATCTGGACACTGCTTTTTGCTGTGCTTTACTCCAAAATCCACATCCCTGCACTTAGGTGTGACTTTCTTTCTAAGACCAATCTTTATCAGTCCTAGCATGGCAAAACCTTCTTTCAAAGGACCATCATGGGTCTTCACCATGCCAGGTACCTAATGTTTGGTATTTTAAAACTCAGCCAGCCTGCCTAAGATAGAGCCAAAGATGCATTGAGCTGCTGGGCTGGCAGGTGGCCTGGACACAGACAGGGTGAAGGCAATAATCTGAAGGATACCTGGGATGACCAAAGAGAGATTATTTGCTCTTCAGAGAGGGGTGTCTGGATAGTGGTGGGTACAAAATTCCCTCACTATGCACTAGGGGGCTTGTTGGCCCAATTTTTCTTATTCCACCCCTCAGCATAAGCTAACTTCAGAAAGCACACGATGCCAACACTATCGGCCTAAACAGTGCACACCAAACCCCACCCCCTGCTCTCTGCTGGTGCTTCTTTTATTGGACAAGTGTGCCTGAGAACTAGCGAAGTGTACCTCTCCTCCAGAAGAGAAGCACAAAACCCTCATCCCCACATGCATCACATCGACTGACCATAGTGCTGCAAAGCTTCAGCCCTAATGAAAGTAACATCAGATCTTTTTTAACAAGCAGACCAGAGCACACCTATTTAAAATTCGCCACACTCTGGACAAGGTCAAAACACTCCCCAAGGCAGGCACAAAGAAACTTTGCAGGGAAATGACTTGAGGGAAAGAGCAACCAAAACACACCAGCAGAGTGCACACAGCATACACCGGAGACACTTTCTGAAGACTCAGGCCCTGGACTGTACATGACCTCTTCATAATAAAGCCATTACTCTCAGGAGCAAGAAACATAACAGATTTTCCTAACACACAGAAGATTCAGAGCAAGACAAAAAGCCAACATGGAGGAATTTATCCCAGAAGAAAGAACAAGAAAAGGTCACAACCAGAGATCTACCTGAAACTGATATAATAACCATGATCCAGAATTTAAAGCAACAGTCGTGAGAATACTAGCTTGGCTTGGGAAAATTATAAAAAACATCAGGGAGTCCCTTACTGGAAGAGATAAAAGACCAACAAACTAATAATGCCATAATGTAAATTGCAATTACTGAGATTTGAAACCAACCGCAAAAAAGTACTATAAGGATGGAAGAAGCAGAGGAAATAATAAGTGATATAGAAGATAAATTATGGAAAATAATAAGAGTGAAAATAAAAGGGAAAGAAAAATATTGGATCACAAATATAAACTTAAGTAACTCAGTGACTCTATGAAGTGTAATAACATTTTTATCCTAGAAGTCCCAGAAGAAGACAGGGAAAAGGAGGCAAAAAATTTATTTGAAGAAATAATGTCTGGGAACTTCCCTAATCTGGGTAAGGAAGCAGACAACCAAATCCAGGAGACACAGAGAACTCCCAACAACATCAACAAAAGTAGGCCAATACTGAGACTTATTGTAGGTAAATTTGCAAATATGGAGATACAGAAAAAATCCTAAAAGCAGCAAGACAAAGAAGTCTCTAAACTTACAAAGGAAGACAATTGACCTTAGCAGCAGATCTCTCCACATAAATTTGGCAGGCCAGAGGGAGTGACATGTTATATTCACTGTACTAAATGGAAAAAGAAAAACTACAGCCAGGAATATTCTATCCAGAAAGTCTGTCATTTAGAATAGAAGGAGAGATAAAAAGTTTCCCAGACAAACAAGAACTATTAAACAAGAAATACTAAAGGGGGCTCTTTCAGTGGAAAAGAAATACCAGTAGCTACAATGACTAGGAAGGATCAGAGAAAATCTCCATAAACAATGACAAAACAAGTAATAAAATGGTACTAAATTCACACCTAGCAATAATTACTTCAAATGTAAATGGAATGAGTACTTGAATAAAAAAACATATAGTGTCAGAATGGATTTTTTAAAAAACACAAGACCCATTGATATGCCACCTACAAGAGATTCATTTTAGACCTAAAGACACCTATAGATACTGGGGGATGTAGAAATACTACTATGCAAATTGATGTCAAAAGAAAGGTAGAGTAGCAATACTTTTTCAGACAAACTGAATTTTAAACCAAAGAAGGTAACCAGAGATGAAGAAGGGCACTACATCATAACAAGATCTTCTAAGAAGACATTCTAAGAAGCAGATCTAACAATTGTAAGTATTTATTTCCACAACGTGGAAGTACAAAAATATATAAATCAATTCATAACAAACATAAACAAACTCAATAACAATACAATAATAATAGGGGACTTTAAGACCCCAATTACAGCAATGGACCTATCAACAAGGAAACAATGGCTTTAAATGACACTCTGGACCAGAAGGGCTTAAGAGATATATTCAGAACATGTCATCCTAAAACAGAAGAATGAACATTCTTTCAAGTGCACATGGAACAGTCACTAGAGAAGAGCACATACTAGATCACAAATTAGGCTTAAACAGTACAAAAATATTGAAAGATATCATGCATACTTTCCAGTCACAGCACTATGAAATTTGAAGTCAATCAGAAGAAAAAAATTAGAAAGACCACAAATACATAGAGGTTAAAGATCATCCTAAGAAACAATCAATGAGTCAGCCAGGAAGTTAAATTTTTTTTAAAAAAAACATGGAAACAAAATGAAAAATAGAAAATGACAGTTCAAACCATTGGGATGCAGTGAAAGTGGTCAAAAGAGGGAAGAATATAGCAATACAGGCTTACCTCAAGAAGCAAGAAAAATTTCTCAAATACACATACTAGGCTTACACTTATAGGAGCTAGAAAAAGAACAACAAATGAAGCCTAAAGCCAACAGAATAAGAGAAGTAATAATGATTAACGAAGAAATAATTCATATAGAAACAAAGAAAACCCAGTAGAACAGATGAATGAAACTAGGAGCTGGTTCTTTGAAAAATTAATAAAATTGATCAACCCCAGCCAGACTTATCAAAAAGAAAAGAGAAAGGGCTCAAATAAATAGAATCACGAATGAGAGAGGAAAAATCACAACAAACATCACAGAAATAAAAAAAAAATGTAAGAAAATTCTATGAAACATTATATGTCAACAAATTGTCCAATCTGGAAGAAATGGATAAATTCCTAGAAACATATAAACTAACAAAACTGAAACAGTAAGGAATATGAAAATTGAACACATTGCTAACTAAGAACAAAATTGAATACATAATAAAAAATCTCCCAACAAATGTATGTCTAGGGTCCCATGGCTTCTCAAGTGAATTCTACCAAACATTTAATGAAGACTTAATAGCTATTTTTCTCAAACTATCCCAAAAAATAAAAATGGAAGGACAACTTCCAAACTCGTTCTAAAAAGCCAGCATTACACTGATTCTTAAACCAGACAAAGACTCCACTGAAAAAGAGAACCACAGGCCAATATCTCAGATGAGCATGAATGCAAAAATCCTCAATGAAATACTGGCAAATCGAATCCAACAGTACATTAAAAGAACCATTCGCCATGATCAAGTAGGATTTATTCCTGGGCTGCAAAATGGTTCAGTATTTGCAAATCAATCAACATGATACACCACAATAATAAAAGATGCAGGAAATGCATTTGACAAAGTACAGCATCCATTCTTGATAAAAATGCTCAACTAAGGAGGAATAGAGGAAACATACCTCAGCATCATAAGGGCATATATAAAATACCCATAGCTAACATCATCCCCAATGGGAACAACTGAAAGCTTTTCCTTTACTGTCAGGAACAAGACAGGGATTTCCACTCTCACCACTGTTATTTAACAAAATACTGGAAATCCTAGCCACAGCAATCAGAAAACACTGAACTAAAAGGCGTCTAAATTGACAAGGAAGAAGTTAAACTTTCACTATTTGCAGATGACATGATACTCTACGTAGAAAATCTAAAAGACTCCACTAAACATTGTTAGAATGGACATATGAATTCAGTAAAGTTGAAGGATACAAAATCAATGTACAGAAATATGTTACGTTTCTATATATGAATATGTAGCAGCAGAAAGAGAAATCAAGTATTCAATCCCATTTATCGTTGCACCAAGAGAAACAGGATACCTAGGAATATACCTAACCAAAGAGGTAAAAGAACTTTACTCTGAAAACTATAAGACACTTATGTAAGGAATTGAAGATGACACAAAAAATGGGAAAACATTCCATGCTCATGGACAAGAAAAACAAACATTGTAAAATGTTTATACTACTGAAAGCAACCTACACATTTATTGCAATCGCTATCAAAATACCACCAAGTTTTTTCACAGAGCTAGAACCAAAAATCCTAAAATCTCATTGAAATGACATAAGATGCTAAATAGCCAAAGCAATCTTGATAAAATAAAGCAAAGCTGGAGACATCACAATTCCAGACTTCAAGTTATATTACAAAGCTTTAGTCATCATTACTGGCACAAAAACAGACATATAGATCAAAGGAACAGAATACAAAACCCAGAAATGGACCCACAAATCTTCAACAAAGTGGAAAGAATATCCAATGGTAAAAGACAGTCTTTCCAACAAATGGTGTTGGGTAAACTGGACAGCAGTATGCATAAGAATGAAACTCGACCACTTCTTACACCATATGCAAGAATAAATTCAAAATAGATGAAAGATTTAACTGTAAGACAAACCTCCAAACCTCTAGAGGAGAACACAGGCATCTTAGCAGCATCTTACTAGACACTTCCCTGGAGGCAAGGAAACAAAAGCAGAAATGAGCTATTGGAACTTCATCAAGGTAAATGCTTCTACTCATCAAAGGAAACAATCAACAAAACTAAAAGGCAACATTCATAATGAAGAAGATATTTGCAAATGACATATCTGATAAAGGGTTAGTATCCAAAATCTATAAAGAACTTAAACAACTTAACACCCCCTCAAAACCCCCAAATTATAGGAAATGGGCAGAAGACATGAATAGACATTTTTCCAAAGAAGACATCTAGATGTCTAACAGACAAATGAAAAGATGCCCACCATCACTCACCATCAGGAAAATACAAATAAAAAGTAAGAGATACCATCTCACACCTGTCAGAATGGCTAAAATTACAACTATGGAAATAATAGATGTTAGTGATGATGCAGAGAAAAGGGTACGCTTCCCACTGTTGGTGGGATTGGAAACTGGTGCAACCACTCTGTAAAACAGTATGGAGGCTCCTCAAAAAGAACTAGCCTACGACCCAGTAATGGCACTACTAGGTATTTACCCAAAGGATACAAAAGTATTGATTCAAAGGGATACATGCACCCCAATGCTTATAGCAGCATTATCAATCATAATCAAATTATGGAAAGAGCCAAAATGTCCATTGACTGGTGAATGGGTAAGAAAGATGTTATATATATATATATATATATATATATATATATATATATACACAATATATACACACAATGGCATATTACTCAGCCACATAATAGAATGAAATCTTGCTTTTTGTAATGACATGAATGGAGTTAGAATGCATCATATTAAGTGAAATAAGTTAATCAGAAAATGGCAAGTTCTATATGATTTCACTCACATGTGGAATATAAGAAATAAAACAGATGAAAATAGGGAAAGGGGAATAAAAGAGAACAGGAGACAAACCATAAGAGACTCTTACCTATAGAGAACAAACTGAGCATTGATGGAGGGGAGGTGAAGGTTATTGGGCTAAATGAGTGATGAGTATTAAGGAGGGCACTTACGTTGGTGAGCACTGGGTGTCATATGTAAGTGAGGAATCACTAAATTCTATTCCTGAAACCAATACTACGCTGTATCTTACAAGAATTTAACAATTTTAACAAGAATTTAAATAAAATTCTTAACAAGAATTTAAATAAAAACAAAATTAAAAGATGTGTTCTACATATACAAATATTACTCAGTCATAAAAAGGAAAGAAATCTTGGTATTTGCAACTATGTGAATGGAACTAAAGACAACTATTACGCTAAGCAAAATAAGTCAGTCAGAAATAGACAAGTACCATACGATTTCACTCATAAGTGAAATTTAAGAAATGAAACAGATGAACAAAGGGGTAAAAAGAGAGAGGCAAAACATAAAACAGACTCTTAACTATAGATAAGGAGGGTTGCTGGAGGGAAGTGGTCTGGGCAGATGAGTTAAATGGGTAATGTGTATTAAGGAGGCACTGGTTGTGATGAGCACTGAATGTTCTATGTAAGTCATGAATCAATAAATTCTATACCTGCAACTATTAATCTACTGTATGTTAACTAACTGGAATTTAAATAAAAACTGGAAAGAAAAAAAAAAGAAGAATATTCCGTTGTATATAAACACCACATTTTTTAATCCATTCAGTCATTGATTTAGTTTGCTTCCATATCTTGACTATTGTTAATAATGCGGCAATTAGCATGGGAGTGCATATATATTTTCAAGTTAGTATTTTTGTTTTCATCAGATTAATACCAAGAAGTGGAATTGCTAGGGGCGCCTGGGTGGCTTAGTCGGTTAAGCATCCGACTTTCGCTTAGGTCATGATCTCGCAGTTTGCGGGTTCGAGCCCCGCGTCGGGCTCTGTGCTGACTGCCAGCTCAGAGCCTGGAGCCTGTTTCAGTCTATGACTCCCTCTCTCTCTGACCCTCCCCTGCTCACTCTGTCTCTCTCTCTCTCCTAGAAATAAATAAAACATTAAAAAAATAATATAAGAAGTGGAATTGCTAGATAACATGATAGATAGTTTTATTTATAATTTGTTGGGGGTATCTCTGTAATGTTCTCCATAGTGGCTGCACCAATTTCCATTCCTACCAATAGGACACAAGGCTTACTTTTTCTCCACATTCTCTAACACTTATCATCTCGTTTTGATAATTGTTATTCACACACATGAGAGATAGATTTCATAGTGGTTTTATTTTTCATCTCTCTGATGATTTTCTAATGGTGGGCATCTTTTCACATATTATTGACCATCTGAATGCCCCCTTAGAATACTGTCTACTCAGATCCTCTGTCCATTTTTAAATTGTATTGCTTTGTATTTTTTAATATTAACCTCTTGTCAGATATTATTACCTTTTATTTGTTTTGATTTCTCATCTTATTTTTTCCTCCCTTTTCGACATTGGAATAGTGGTCTTACATTGATCCCGAGAAAGGGGACAGTACAGAATAAATAAGTGTAAAGTTGAGTCTACTGTAAAACAGAGTGATTTCAGGAGACCTGGATCCCAGATACCAATTCAATCCTTGCTTATAGTACCATGGACAGTAATTCCCTTAAACTGGCCTCAGCTCTAACACAGAAAAAAGACTGAAACCTAGTGGCTAGTGATAGGGATTTTGAGATTGAGCCTAGTTTATCAATTTAGGAAAATTTAATACTGGTTTAATGGTCGTTAGCAAATGTTGAGTCATATGTGACACACAATACATATGTATCATGTAATGAAGGTACACTATAGCTGCACCCATAGAGAATGTAATGGGAGGAAATTCGAAAATATGATACTTTTTTTTAATTACTAAAAAGGAAGATTGCTGAGTACTTATATATTTCATTCTGGACTTAAATATTTTTCTACAATTTGTAAATTAATATGAAGCATTTTAAAAATCAAACTTAAAGCTCATAGAATCATTGCTTGTTGTAAACTATTTTAGACAGAAATTATAAAAATAATATAACACATTTCTCTATCTTATTAAATAAACTGAATTAGCTTCCTCATTATCTACATAGCACCATTCACAAGAAAATGGATTTTCCATTTAATACATTTCTTTATTTTATTACATATGTATGTATCCCTACCTGAAATATGCTATTCTCTTACACATTTTATCTATAGTTGCCTGGTTAGAGTCTGTGTGTGGGTTTATGTGTATCTATGGATTTTAATCATTTTCCAATTGTTTCTTAAAGGGATTTGAGGATAAATTTTAATGATATATCATTTTCATCCTACTCCTGGAATTTAGAAATTTATTTTAATCCCATTCCATACAGTGAGCCTGCACTACAATCGTGCTTTTAAAGGAAGAAAAAGTATTTCTGCAAACTACTTCACGAGACATATGGCAAGCCATTTCTTCCTAATGCATACACAGTCAGAATAAGCAATATAAGTTTTAAGAAGCTTCCTCATATACTAAATTTCTTTCTTGTGCTACAGGGACATGATTGCAAGGAGCCAAATACACAGGGCACCTTCATGAGATAGTAGACTCATATTTACTGCAGTTCTTGGCCTTTCTAATTGTCCCTGTGCAGCACTGCTGATTAGAAAGTTCTGTCCAATTCTGGGGTTGACTAATAGGATGCCCATTACGCTGTGGCAAATCTAAGCCACATTCTCAAACATTACTTTTATAAGCAGTAAAATCAATTATTTCACTTATTTTTTGTCATATTTCATAGTTGGTTTAAAGACCAGATGTGGAGAAGTGTGTTTGGGGGCTCTAAGGGCCCCAAGCATTTATGAGTGAGACCATAGCAATAGTTTGATATTCAGCAAGACAAAGAAGAGGGGAGAAGTGCTATGGATGTATTTTAAATCCACCCCTGAAGGCAGACAAAAATGTGCTACATAAGCACAGCTTCCTACAAGTGTTTTGGAAGGGAGAGGCCTGGACTGTGCAACTCATTTGTCATTCCAACCTTTCTAATCAGACAAGTGATTCTCTTGATAGAAGAGTAAGTGTACAGAGAGATTAGATGTATTTGATCATGGATGTTCCTACACCAGGAAGAAAATAGAGGATAAGAATTCACCAGGAGATCCCAATGTATGGCTGGCTCAGTTGACTGGGTTTCTGCCTCCTGGCTATAATTGTTTAGGTTTTCCTCTCTAAACTTACTCTGAGACTTATTAAATTACATTTTTGTGTATGTATATGTATCTAGATGATTCAGACATGTGATTATAGACAGTGTCTTTGTTTTCTGGCACAGATGAGTAACTGCTTAGCATGGCCTTGATTTCACATGGTCACCTTCCAAGGACTAGCTTATCTCTACGAAACCTAGGCTACCACCTTGGGGCTCTGGATACTGATAATACTCCCCTGTCTCTTTGAAACAAAGTTCCTGAGGACAGGGACATTCTTTGTCCCATCAACCTGGGCAGAGCTCTCCCAAATGCTCGAATCCCAGGTTAGTATCTCTAATTACTATGCTTTCTTACATGGTTACCTGAAGAGCAAAGATATCCACTTTCAGCAAAAGTCAGGGGCTGGTTGAGTGTGCAGAAGCATTTACGGGTGGAGGACCACCTTACACATACTGGTTGCCATAGACCTGACACCATCATGGCAATTGTGATATTTTTTTATGAAAACATGCATGGCTGTGGTGGGGATTGCAGGGCCCCGCCTTCAGTTGTTTGAGATTCAGCTGAGAGTGCGGGTCTCCGTGGCAAAGGCTGAACCATCTGGGGTGTGGGATACAAAGGGATCCAGATTCTAGTCAGCTCTTTTCATGTTTTGAGGCACTTTACCCAGACTGTTTCAGAGGTAAAGCTATTGGAGTCTGATTAGGTGCTTGTAAGAGTGGGGTCCAGCTCCAGGGGTGTCCTGGAGCTGCTTTTCTTTAAAAGCAGGGGCATGAGAGGGAGGTCAGGTACGGGTTCTGAGCCTGAGCTTCCCTTGATATAGAATGGGGATGAGAATGCTTCACCCACAGGATTTCTGACCACTACACATGAGCAAGCCTTGTGGTTTCTGCGGGATCATGAATGCCTATCTGAATTCAGGCTACTTCTTATTCCCTTTCTTCTTTTTTATTGGGGGTTAGGAAAGGTTAGGAAAGGAGAAGAAAAGGGACCTGGGAGAAGTCCATTATACATGTGGTTGTTATGATCATGACCCAGAAGTATCATTGTTATTGTCACAAATCAAGTGCCTGGCATGGCACTGAAGACATAATTACACCAGTAAAGCATAGTGATTACTTGATATTTCTTGCACAGCTCTTCATGTTGGCGGCTCAGCTCATATCAGGTGCCCGAAGGAGGCAGGTTCTGAGGATCTGTGTCCTGATGGCAGTTGAAGCTTTTACTCCAGATTCAAGAGCAGCAGTCCTGAGGGAATTCCATCCCCTCTCATGCCTAGTGGAATCAATGCTTGGCTCAAGTGACTTTATATATCTAAACAGAAACATGTGGAATAGCTCCTGTAGGGTTCACAAACTGGCATAAAAGTAGAGAAGCTATTTTGATCTCATCATGGATTTAGCAGGTGGAATGTCATTCCATTAGCAGCTACAGCCTCTGTATTAGCACATGAGCCCATCTTAGAGATGATTTTATTTTTTTAATGTTTTATTTATTTTTGAGAGAGATAGACAGCGTGAACAGGGGAGGGTCAGAGAAAGAGGGAGACACAGAGTCCTAAGACACGCTCCAGGCTCTGAGCTAGCTGTCAGCACAGAGCCCGACTCGGGGCTTGAACCCATGAGCCGGGAGATCATGACCTCAGCCAAGTCGGATGCTTAACCAACTGAGCCACCACCCAGGTGCCCCATAGAGATGATTTTTTAAAGAGAAACAACAAATTGTCCAAAAATTTATCTTTACTATGTGTTTGCAATAAATAAACCTAAGTTTTTCTCACCGTATAAATAATAATCTGCAATTCTCATGCCTCTCATATATGTGTGTGGTTGTGCAGGTGTTAGATCTTCCTACAAATTTCGTATTGTGAACTAGATTCCTCCCTGGTGCTCATGGTTCTTTTTCCATCACATGTTACATTTTTAAAATTTTTTTATATTTTATTTATATTTGAGAGAAAGAGATCACGAGTGAGAGAAGGCCAGAGAGAGAGAGACAGACAGACAGACAGACAGACAGACACTGAATCGAAAGGAGGCTCCAGGCTCTGAGCTGTCAGCATAGAGCCCGATGCAGGGCTCGAACCCACGAGCTGTGAGATCATGACCTGAGCCGAAGTCGGATGCTTAACTGACTGAGCCATCTAGGCACCCCACGTGTTTTTTTTTTTGAGCCAATAATTTTCTAATTTTTATTTTGAAATCTCAGTAGAATTCAAGATCTATTTTTAATTAAAGTACAGATGATTCACAATGTTACATTTGTTTTGGGTTTACAACATAGTAATTCGACCAATCTATAAATTATGATACGTTCACCTCAAATTATAGCTACCATCTGCCACCATACAGTGCTATAACTGCACCATTGACTATATTCCCTATACTGTCTCTTTCATCCCCATGACATATGCATTCCATAACTGGAAACCTGTACTTCCTACTCCCCTGTAAAATTTAATTTTTTAAAATATTTATTATCCTTGAATTTGCCCAACTATAAAGATATTCAGCCTAGTTTGATATAATTACCAGTTATTTAACATGTAATGATTATTTTTCTAATATGTACAATTTTATTTCTGTATTTCAGAAGGAAATAGACATCAACTATCTCTAAATGTTTACATAAATTTCCATACAAATAATGATTTCAACTTTGGTGATTGGTAATGTGAACTAGTTTGATTATATATAACATGTGTCTCTTCATTCTATAATCATGAGAATATTTCACCTGATTTATTTAATTGCCTCAGAGAATTACGAATATATAAATATATGTGAAATACTTCATTGAGGTATGGCTGACATGCAATATATTGCATCTATTTAAAGTACATGCTTTAAGCTTTGATGTATAAATATATCTGTGAATTTGGTACTACTGTCAAGATAATGAACATATTCAGCTCCCTTGCTTTCTTTTTTTGGAAGAAAAATGGAATGTGAGGAGCAGGGAAAGAACTTAGTAAAATCAGCAAGAGTTAGAACATCCATGAATCCCCTGAAAAGGTGTATACAATGTCTAAAAGACTGCCATCTCTTTCTAATCCAAGAAGGCCTGAAGCCATAGGACACTGAGCCACAGGAGTTTGGGAAGAGAAAGAGACAGAGTACACTGGGAAGGAAACATAATAAATGCGTGAGTGCGAACTGGGGAAGATAAAAGCAGGCTGGGACCAGAGACACGGATGGAGGGGAGGGAGCCCCCTTCGCAGGGAGCCGCAGTGATTCGAGGGGAAAAGAAAAAGGGGCTGAAACTACTCATAGAATTGTCCCTGGAGAAGAGAAAATCTCGGCTTGGAAGGAAAGTGTTTTTAGTTCTAGCTGGGGTGCTGACTTTGAACTGGGTGCCCCAGGTCCCAGATGGCACAAACAAAAACTGCTCTGCTGCGCTCCTGGCACCATCTGGGACGCAGAGTTGGTGAGCCCGAGGCTGCGCCACCGAGCACCCGGCTTGATCCCTGGAGGCTCGGAGTCCGTGGACCCAAGGCTGTGCCACCGCACCCCGCCTTGGCCCCTTGGTATCGCGAGGCGGATCCAAGGCTGCACTGTCCCTCCTCTGCCCCCCCACAGCTCTATCCCCAGCAGCGGGGAAGCAGCGACCTGTTGAACTGTGGTTTGATTTCCGGTGGGATCAATAAAGTGCATGGACTGGGATCTGGAAAGGAGACGGGACTTGGGACATAGAAAACAGCCAACCTTGGCTACGCCAATTACACAGGGAGATCGGACTGAAAAGAGTGATTTGCAATGCCTTGTTCAAGAAGGGACTAGGGTGCTACGTTTTTTCTCCCCACAACCACCAAGACAGGGCCTCAGAGAGCTACCAGAGGGCCGCAGTGGATGATAAGACCTACCTACGCCAAACCATGCCCTTCCCCACTAGAGAGCTACTTTTTTTTTTTTTAACGGAAGCCCAGGGCAAGACAAACATGGATGCACTGCTGTGATTAATTCTAGATCAATTCTTTCTATTCAGATATATTCTCCCTTGTCTCATTTGTAACACTCCACTCTGCTGGACTGGACACTCTGGTCACTGGTTTGCTTAAACAGTCACATTTAATCCATTCTCTAGATGTACATTCTACAACTCCACCTTTTTATCTCTCTTTCTCTGGAGTAATCAGAATATAGAGTTTCTCTGAGTAACATTATCTTCGTTTCTTTCTCCTCGCCTCTAACCATATTCTCCTCTTTCTCCCTCTGAATCAAGCCTCTTGGTCTCTCTGCCTGATCATTTCATTTCCAATTTCGCTTCCTCCCCACCCTGCAATTTCTCTCTTTGTATATGTTCTACCATCAGCACTTCATACGACTGGTTTTTATTTGAACCTGGGAATCCTGGTTTTATGCTCTTAGACTGTCCTGTTTTATGCTCTTAGACTGTCCTTTGTCTTTTGGGTTTTTTCTTGTTCCTTTTCTTTATTTTTATTATTTGTCTTCCCTCCTTCCTCTTTTTTTTTTTTTTGGCCCTTCGTTTTTCTTTTTCTTTTCCTTTTTCCCTTTAGGTTTGTGTGTTTGTTGGATTTGTCTGTGTGTTTGTGTGCTTTTGTTCCCTATGTTTGTCTGTCTGTTTTCTTTTCCAGGGCTACCTCAAGAAACAAGGCAAAGATACAGGGTGGAGAGTGCCAAATACCACTACGAATAGGGAAATAAAATAACCAAAGTCTCAACAAGAGAAAGAGACACCAATCAAAGAACACCTCCTGAGCAGACAGACCCTGGACAGTCAAAGAGCCTTCTTTAATAGTGCAGTAAGTGCAGGTGCAGAGTGCATAACAAGCTTTTAAAACTAACAACAGATAGAAAGCTAACCAAAATGATGAAACGGAAGAACTTTCCTCCAAAGAAATTCCAGGAAGAAATGACAGCTAAAGAACTGGTCAAAACCGATATAAGCAACATAACTGAACAAGAATTTATAACAACAGTCATAAAATTAATTGCTGGGCTTGAAAAAGGCATGGAAGACATTAGAGAAACTATTGCTACAAACACTATGAAGCATAAAAATAGTTTTGATGAATTAAAACATGGTATAAATGAGATGCATAATAAAATGAAGGGGTCCAATGGACGGATTGAAGAGGCAGAGAGGAGAATAGATGAATTAGAAGACAAAATTCGAGACAAAGAGTAAGCTGAGAAAAGAGAGATAAACTAATCCAGGAACACGAAAGGAGAGTTCGAGAGCTCAGCGATACAATCAAATGGAACAATATCCGTATCGTAGGAATTCCAAAAGAGGAAGAGAGAGTGAAAGGCGCTGAAGGAGTCCATGAACAAATTATAGCAGAGAACTTCCCCATTCTGCGGAAGGAAACAGACATTGAAATCCAAGAAGCACGGAGAACTCCCCTCAGACGTAACTTGAATCGATATTCTGCACAACATAACATAGTGAAACTAGCAAAAAAAATTAAGGACAAAGAGAGAATTCTGAAAGCAGATAGGAAAAAAAGGATCCTAAACATACAAAGGGAAACCTATCAGAGTGGTGACAGACCTATCTACTGAAACTTGGCAGGCCAGAAAGGAATGGCAGGAGATCTTCAATGTGATGAACAAAAAAAAGATGCAGCTAGGAATTCTCTATCTAGCAAGCCTGTCATTCAGAATAGAAAGAAAGATAAAAGTCTTCCCAAATAAACAAATTTTGAAAAACTTCGTCACCAATAAACCAGCCCTACAAGAAATCCCGAGGGGGACTCTATGAGGGAAATGTTGCAAGGAACACAAGGTACCAGAGATGCCAACACAAGCATGAACCCTACAAAGAACACAATGTCCCTAAACCCATATTTTTCAATAATAACACTGAATGTAGGGGCACCCGGGTGGCTTAGTCGGTTAAGCGTCCGACTTTCGCTCAGGTCATGATCTCGCGGTTCGTGGGTTCGAGCCCCGCGTCGGGCTCTGTGCTGACTGCCAGCTCAGAGCCTGGAGCCTGTTTCAGTCTGTGACTCCCTCTCTCTCTGACCCTCCCCTGCTCACGCTGTCTCTCTCTCTCTCTCTCCTATAAATAAATAAAAACATTAAAAAAATTTAAAAAAAATAACACTGAATGTAAATGGACTAAATGCCCCAATCAAAAGACATAGGGTAGCAGAATGGATAACAAAACCAAAATCCATCTATTTGCTGTCTACAAGAAATTCATTTTAGACCTGAGGACACCTTCAGATTGAAAGTAAGGGGATGGAGAAATATCTATCATGCTACTGGAAGTCAAAAGTAAGCTAGAGTAGCTATACTTATATCAGACAAACTGGACTTTAAAGTAAAGGAAGTAACAAGGGATGAAGAAGGGCACTATATAATAATTACAGGGTCTATCCATCCGGAAAAGCTAACAAATATAAATGTCTATGCACCAAACATGAGGGCACCTAAATATATAAAACACACTGAAATCCCACCTCACACCCGTCACCGTGGCTAAAATGAAAAATTCAGGAGAATATAGATGATTGAGAGGATGTTGAGAAACAGGCACCCTCCTACACTGTTGGTGGGAATGTAAACTCGTGCAGCCCTTTGGAAAACAGTATGGAGGTTCCTGAAAAAATTAACAATAGAACTCCTCTATGACCAAGCTGTAGCACTGCTAGGAATTTACCCAAGGGTACAGGAGTGCTGATGCATAGGGGCACATGTACCCCAATGTTCATACCAACACTCTCCACAATAGCCAAAACATGGAAAGAGCGTAAGTGTCCATCAAGTGAAGAATGGATCAAGAAGATGTGGTTCATTTATACAATGGAATACTACATGGCAATGAGAAAGAATGAAATCTGGCCATTTGTAGCAACATGGATGGAACGTGAGGGTGTTATGCTGAGCGAAATAAGTCAGGCAGAGAAGGACAGATAGCATATGTTTGCACATATTGGTGGATTAGGAGGAACTTAATGGAGGTCCGTGGTGGAGAAGAAGGGGAAAAATAGTTTGGGAGAGGGAGGAAGGCAACCCATGAGAGACTTTTGAATGTTGAGAACAAACTGAGGGCTGGTGGGGGTGGAGGAGAGGGGAAGGGATGTGATGGCCATCGGGGAGGGCATTTGTTGGGATGAGCACTGGGTGTTATATGGAAATCAACTTGACAATAAACTATTTAAGTAAAGAAAGATAATGAACATATTCATCACCTCAAAAAGCTTCTTTGATCCCTTTGTGATGTTTCTATATACCTCTCTCCAACCTCCCTGTCCACATCACCCTACCTCATTCCCAAGCAACCACCTATCATCTGTGACTATGGGTAAGTTTTCTGTTCCTATAACTTTATGTGAATGGAATCCTAATTTCAGTGTTTTGTTCAAACTAATTATTTTTAGATGTATGCATTTGTTGCATGTATGAATATTTCCTTCTTGGGGAGCCTGGGTGGCTTAGTCGGTTAAGCGTCCGACTTTCGCTTAGGTCATGATCTCGCTGTTCGTGGGTTCGAGCCCCGCATCGGGCTCTGTGCTGACTGCCAGCTCAGAGCCTGGAGCCTGTTTCAGAGTCTGTGACTCCCTCTCTCTCTGACCCTTCTGCTCACGCTGTCTCTCTCTCTCTCTCCTAGAAATAAATAAAAAAAATATTTCCCCCTTTTTATCATTAATTAATATTCCATTATGTATATATACCATCACTTGTTTTCTCTGTTCACCTGATAATGGATATTTGTGCTGTTTCCTATTTGGGTTCTTGCCAATAAACCTGCGGTGAACATTTAGGTGTAAGTTTTTGCTTGGATATATGGTTCCTTTTTCTAATACTTAGGTGTATTTACTTACAGGAATAATAAAATTAACATTGTAAGAAAGTGCTAAACTGTTTTTCATAGTGGTCACACCATTTCTCACTGCCATCAACAGTGTATGAGGGTTCCGTTCTCTGCAACATTGCCAGAACTTGGTATGGCCAGCGTTTTTATTATAGTCTGTTTCAAAGATGTGTAGCGTGATTACATTTCCCCAATGGCTAATGATGTTCAGCATCTTTTCATAGCTTCTTATGAAATTTGTATATCTCTTTTGGGGTAGTATCTTTTCAATATGTTGCCCACTGGTTCACTGAAATGTCTGTTTCTCTTCTTCTCCTTTCTGAGATTTTCTCATCTGGATACAAATCTTTTATCAGATGTATGACTTACAAATATTTTCTCCTACTCAGTGACTTCTCTTTTTATCAGCTCAACGGCGTCTTTGGGAAAAAAAAGTTTTCATTTTGAGGAAATTTAGTTTTGCAATTTGTTCATTCATGGTTTTGATTTTGGCTTTGAAGTCATAGCTAAAATATCTCTGGCTAACATAGGACTAGAGGATTATTTTCTTATATTTCCCTCTGAATGTTGTAAACTTTTAGCTTTTATAGTATGGCTAATACTTTTATAGTATTCATTTTGAGTTGACTTTTGCAAATGGTGTGATACATGGATCACAGTTGATGTTTGTGTATATGGAGACCCACTTGCCCAAGCACCATTTGTTGAAAAGAATATGTTTTCTCCATTAAGCTACCCTTGTAGCTTTTGCAAAACTCAATTGTCTATATATCTTTGGCTCTATTTGTGGAGTCTTCATTTTGTTCCATTGAACATTTCTACCTTCATCCTAATACCAACTGCCTTGATTAATCTGAAGTTATAATGACTTTTGAAGTGAGGTAGTGCTTATTCTTCAACTTAAACCCTATTTTTCAAAGTTATTTTCATAGTCTAAGCCGTTAAATTTTTTTTAGTGTTTTATTTATTTCTGAGAGAGAGAGAGACAGAGTGAGCAGGGGAGTGTCAGAGAGAGGGAGACACAGGACCTGAAACAGGCTCCAGGCTCTGAGCTAGCTGTCAGCACAGAGCCCGATGAAGGGCTCGAACCCACAAACCTCGAGATCATGACCTGAGCCAAAGTCGGATGCTTAACCGACTGAGCCATCCAGGCGTCCCTAAGCCCGTTACATTTTACATGACTTTTTTGGTAAACTTCTTTTAAATATGTATGATAGTATTTCTATTGGTATTGTAAGGGATCTATAGTTAAGTCTGGAAAAAATATACATCTTAACAATGTTGAGTCTTCTGACCCCTAAATACACTGTGTCTCCATTTATTTAGGGCTTCCTTAATTTCTGTTAGCAATATTTTGCACTTTTCTCAATGCAAGCCATGCACATCTGTAGACATAGATGTACTACATATATTATGGGCATTCATGTATTTTGACACTATTGTAATGACAGTATTTTTTATTACAATTTTCAGGAATTATATTTCACTGCACTACCAGTAACTGAATGTTGCCAGGGAAACTTTTTGTTTGAAAACCCAAGTTACTCTAGGACAGAGAAGGTACTTGTCACTTAACACATATATTAAGGTTTTCCAGACAAAGGGAAACAATAGGATATTGATATATAGATAAAGGGTTTTTCTGAGTTTTAATTTAAATTCCAGTTAGTTAACATACAGTGTAGTATCGGTTTTGGTATGCAGTATACTGATTCAAGACTTCTATTCATCACCTGGTGCTCATCACAATTGCACTCCTTAATCCCTACCATCTCCCCATTGGTAACCATCAGTTCTCTAGTTAAAAACCTTTTTCTGGGTTTTCCTGTCTCTCTTTTTTCCCTTTGCTCATTTTTTTCTTAAATTTTATATATGAGTGAAATCATATGCTATTTGTCTTTCTCTGACTGACATATTTTCTTAGCGTAACACTCTCTAGCTCCATCCACATTGCTGCAATGGCAAGATTTCATTCTTGGCAAGATTTCATTCTATCTTATGGCTGAGTAATATTTTAAAAATATATATATGTATATATATATATTCTTTTTTCATTCCTTTTTATGGCCCAGGTATGTATGTACATACATATATACGTATACATATATAAATACACATATATTTCTTCTTTATCCTTGATTTAGTTTTTACTTATTTATTTATTTATCTTTAGAAAGACAGAGAGCTTGGGGCACCTGGATGGCTCAGTCAGTTAAGCGTCCGGCTTCGACTCAGGTCATGATCTCACGGTTTGTGGGTTCAAGCCCCGCGTCGGTCTCTGTGCTGACAGCTAACTCAAAGCCTGGAGTTTGTTTCAGATTCTGTGTCTCCCTCTCTCTCTCTGACCCTCCCCTGCTCACTCTGTCTCTCTCTCTCAGAAATAAATAAAAAATTTATAAAAAGAAATAAAGAGAGCTAGGGAGGGGCAGAGAGAGAGGGAGAAAGAATCCTGATCAGGCTCCACACTGTCAGCATGGAGACCAACACAGGGCTCAAACTCATGAACCTTGAGACTATAACCTTAGCTGAAACCAAGAGCTGGCCACTTAACTGACTGAGACACCCAGGTGCCCCTCCTTATTATTTGTTTGTTTGTTTGTTTGTTTAGAGAGAGCAAGTGGCAGAGGGGAAGAGAGAGAGGTAGACAGAGAATCGCAAGTTGGCTCCTGAGCTGTCTGCACAGAGCCCAATGTAGGGCTTGAAATCATAAACTGTGAGATCATGACTTGAACCAAAACCAAGAGTCAGATACTTAAACGACTGTAGCACCCTAGTGCCCCTCTTCTTTATCCTTAAACAAACTCACCCTGAAGTGTTTATTCATTCAAGAATAAGAGAAAGAAGGCATATGTGAATGTGTGTATGTTGGGGGTTGGATGAAACCAGGAGGAATATTTATTGTGAGGAATATGTGAGGTAAATTACTGTTAGTTAAGTCAGTCCTCAGTTCTAAGCACATTAGGAAACAAATCAGGATGGTGGTTGTTTCTTTTTTCCCCCAGCTTTCCTTGGCCAACATGTTTACCATGGTGACTCAGAGCCTCTTTTAGGACTTGGTAGAAACTGAAATCTATTTATGATTCTTACCTGAATCATTCAAGTCTACTAGTTGTTAAGTGTTGTTTTTATGATTCTGTCACTTTCTAGATGTATAAAGTGACATTAAAATGTTGGGTAGAGCTTCTGCCTTCTCTTCTATCACTTATTTTTTCATGTATATATTTTATGAATATGATTTATGGATTCCTGCTTTGCTCAAAGGATTAGCATTTGACATTACAAGTGTGTATTCTGATGCTGGCATTGTCACAGAATTGGCCAGTGTAAGTCCCTTTTAAGTAATTCCTGGGTCCATTTGTTACCCCCTTAGAATTCTTTGATTGTGGACTTTGCTCTGTGAGCCTGCGTATCTCCGAATGTAGAGAAAGAAAGTAATATTGTCAACTTCAGAAGAATGATTTGAGGATTTCAAAAGAAAATCCAAAAAACAGCAGTCTACACTGTGTGGCATCTGGAAATCCTTCCACTTGTTAGCTGATTATTCCAGCTTTCCTTTCTTCATTCTGTCAAAGTGATGTCTCTGACATGACCATCATAGTATGACTACCAGAGAGAATACTTAGACATGGAATAGCAAGCAGGGATGATCCCACATTTCCATGATGTGACAGCTTCAGTGTCACTGCGTTGTGTGAGATAGATCTGGGGAAGAGGAACAGTGCAATTGCAGTTTCCAGTGACCTGAGTGCGGACAGAGAAGCACATTTTCAACCACTCTCCTTGCGATTATGTGCTTTGCCTTACTCTCTTTTCTCTTTATTCCATGCACTGTATGAACCCCTGACTCTCCCTTCTGTTGGGATAGCCAAGAAGGATATGGACTCGATCCCCAGAAACAGGAACTCACAGAGAAGAACCAATATTCTCTCCAATGTGCTAGATGATTTGTTGTAGCCAGAATGAAAAGATGATGGCTCTATCATTGGGACACTTTAGTTAAGTCATTGCCCTTCTTCCAGTGTTTTCTAAACAACAAGATAACAATACCCAGTGCTCCCAACCACCCAGAATTATTGTGGACTTTAAGTGTAATTCCATGATAGAATGCAAACTGTGAACATAGGTGGGAGGGAAAGACCACTGCACATTTGACTTTATTAATTAATTATTTATTAATTAATTTATTAATTATTAATAATTTATTATTGACTTTATATTAATGGAGAAACCCTTGAAATCACAGAAATCTTCATAGTGGACATGACATTTATGGTACAAAATGTCAGGTGTTTAGGTCAAGATTTCTCCCAAGTGCAGAAAAAACACCTCATCAAAAACATCAGGGTGTGCATATTAAAACGGTGGATATACTGGTCCATATCATGTTTACTGTATTCAAAGCAAAAAACTTATGGGATATTCACCATACTTCTTTGGAACTTCTGGTGTTTTCCTGGAAATGTATGCATTCCTTCAACTTGAAGATGTTTGATATCTAACTCTGCCATCATCATCATCACATGTCACTGTCCCTTTTCTGTCTTTATATGGCCATCTCCTTATTAGGACAACAGTAACATACTTTATTATGACATCATAACTAATTATATCTTTGACACCCATACTTCCAGATAAGGTTACATTTGAGGCACTAAGTATTAAGACTTCAATATATCTTTTTGGGGATGATGCAATTTAACCTACAATAGCCACTGAAATCATCTCTGGGGATTCAACACAGTGAACAAGATAAGGCAATGTCCCCAGTGCTTTTATTCTGCTTTGAGAAAACTGTCAATAAGCAGGTAAGCAAATCAACAAACAAGACAATTTTATATGAGAATGAGTAATCCAAAGACAATAAATGAATCCTTTTAGTAGGAAATGATGAGAACAAGGATTATTATAGGTGGGGTTGTCAGTCTAGCTCATTCTCAGAAAGTGACATTTAAGCTGAGTCCTGAACAACAAGAGGAAACTAAGCCTGGGCTGGCCTTTTTGCATGTGGAAGTAAACCAGTACTTCCAAGAGCAAATGATGAACTCAAGTGGCTGGAGCCTGGTAGACAATGTACAGATGGTTGGAGATGAGTTCCAAGGGCAGACAGGAGCCACATCATTTGGGGATTGAGATTTGAATTTATTCTATTTAGAGGATTATAGTATGAGAGTGATATGACCTGGTTCATATGCTCAGTAGTGACTGGCCACTGTGAGGAGAATGGATTGGACAGGTACAGGATAGCTGTGGGGATAACCATTAAGAGAATCGTGCAGAGTAGGGATTGTGCCAGTGCTGCAGCAGTGTGCAGGGGACAGAGGCGGTCCTGGACATGGGCATGTTGGACAATCAGGCAGTACATTCGATGTGTGTGGGGTGTGTGTGGGTAAGACAGGATTCTAGATGAGCCCTTCGCTTTTTGTACCACCATGTGCAAAAATGGTGGTGCTGTTTCCTAAGATCTGTTATTCCAACCAGTTTTGAGTCATTCTCATGTTAAGTATCTAACGGTGAATATAGTTAAAGTTAGTGATTTAAAAGACAAAACATTTGATGAGTAGAATTCAACTATATAATTGTTAAGGTTATCAAACTTTAATAAAGATACATGGAAATGTTTTCTTTTTCTTTCTTTCTTTCTTTATTTTTTTGAGAGAGAGAGAGAGAGTAGGTGAGGGGTAGATAGAGGGAGACAGAGAATCCCAAACACCTTCTGCGTCATCAGTGCAGAACCCGATGCAGGACTCGAATTCACAAACCGGAGCCAAAATCAAGAGTCAGATATTTCACAGACTGAACCACTCAGACACCCCATGGAAACATTTTCTAAAACTATCAACAGTATTAGAATATGAACTTGCATATATGTATAAAGACTTCTAGGTTTTATTAAGCTATTACTATGTGCCTTGCACTGTTCCATGTGTTGTCATATATTCACTAACTCAGTTCTCAAAACAACCTAGTAGGAGTGGCTGATTGTTTTCCTCATTTACAGAGGAGGAAACAGGCATAGAGAAGTTCTTTCATTTCCCCAAAGTTCAGAAAAAGCCATTCATAACATTTCTGCAGTAGAATTTCTAAAATGACATGATTCCTGACCATGTGTCCTTGTAAAACCCAGAAGACAAGGATATATATCACTATTTTTGTATCACTATATATTATATTTGTATATTATTATATATAGTTATACATATAATTCGTTATATAGTTACAGTTATATAAATAAAATTAACATGCCATGTTATATTAGTTTTTGATGTACAACATATTGTCGACAACTCTATGAATTACTAAATATCATTAGTCACTGTCAGCATACATTATTAAAATATTCTTAACTATATTTCCTATACTATATTTTTAATCTCTGTCATTTATGTATTTTATAACTGAAAGTTAGTACCTCTTTACTATTTCACCCATTCCCTCACTGACTTCCCCTCTGACAACCACTTTATTTTCTGTATTTATCAGCAACTTTGTATTTTTGCAACTCACACCTGTCAGATTAAGTAAAATTAACAAAACAAAGAAACAAAAGTTGTTGGTGAGGATGCAAAGAAAGGGGAAACCTCTTGCACTGTTGGAGGGGATGCAAACTTGTGAAACCAATCTGAAAAGAGTATAGAGGTTTCTCAAAAAGTTAAAAGTAGAACTACCTTATGATCCAGCAATTGCACTACTAATTGTTTACGCTAAGGATACAAAAATACAGATTCTAAGGGTTACATGCACCCCAGTGTCTATAGCAGCATTATCAACAATAACCAAACTATGGATAGTATCCCAAATGTCCATCAAATGATGAATGAATAAAGAAGATGTGTTCTATATATGCAGTGGAATATTACTCAACCATCAAAAAGAAGGAAATCTTGCCATCTGCTCCAACGTATATTGAGCTAGAATGTATTACACTGAGTGAAATAAATCAATCAGAGAAAGAAAAATATCATATGATTTCACTCATATGTGGAATTTAAGAAGCAAAACAGATAAACATATGGGAAAGGGAGAGGAGAGAGAGAAACAAACCACAAGGGACTGTTAATGATAAGGAACAAACTGAGGGTTGATGGAAGGAGATGGGTGATGGGCTAGATGGATGATGGGTTTGTTAAGGATGTCACTTGTAAAAAAAAAAAAAGGATGGCACTTGTGACAAGCACTAGGTGTTGTAGGTAAGTGATGAATCACTGAATTCTGCTTTTGAAACTACCATTGCACTGTAATTTAACTAAAATGTAAATTATAAACAATCAAACAAATAAATAAATGGATCTTGGAGATCTTTCCATATTAAAAAAAATAATATGTGTTTTTGTTCATATGTTTTGTTCTGATTTAGATTCCAGATGTAAGTGAAATCATATGCTATTTGTCTTCCTTTCTCTGATATTTCACTTAGCATAAAACCCTCTAGTTCCATCCAGGTGGACCAAATGACAAGATCTCATTGTTTTTTGTGACTGAGTAACTACACACACACACACACAAACACACACACAGTTATATACATATGTATAGCTATGTATGTATATATATGTATATATATATACATATATATGTATATTGTTAGTTTTTTTTATTACTGATTCAATTTCATTATTATTAGTCTGTTCAAACTTCCTATTTCTTCCGGGTTCAGTTTTGAAAGATTGATAAAATATTGGTTAAATTTATTCCTAGGCATTTTATTTTTTTGATACTTTGCTATTAGCATGTAGAAATACAACATATTTTCATATATTGATTTTGTAGCCTGCAAATATACTGCATTCACTTATCAGTTTGAAGAGTTTCCAGGTGGAGTCTTTAGGATATTCTATAAATAGTACCATGTCATCTTCAAAAACTGAAATGTTAACGTCTTCCTTACCAATTCGGATGTCTTTTTTGTTTTTTTCTTGTCTGAATGCTGTGGCTAGAACTTCCAGTACTAGATTGAATAAAAATAGTGAGCTTGGTCTTGTTCCAATCTTAGAGGAAAAGCTTTGAGTTTTCTACATTGACCATAGTGTTAACTGTGGCCTTAATTATGTTGAGCTATGTCCTCTCTACACCCACCAGCTTTGTTGAAATTTTTATCATGAATGGATGCTGTATGTTATCAAATGATTTTTCTGCTTATATTGAGAGTAAGACATACTTCTAATCCTTTCTATTTTTAATGTGATGTATTGATTAACATGGAATGATTTGCAAATATTGTACCACACTTGCATTCCTGGAATAAATCCTACTTAATAATGGTGAATGACTTTTTTAATGCACTATTGAGTTTGGTTTACTAATATTTTGTTGTTGAGGATTTTTGCATCTAAGCTCACCAGATAGATTTGCTGGTAATTTGTCTATTTCTTGCTCTTGCTTTCGCAGTTTTCCCAGTGTATTTTTAAAGTGTATTTATTTATTTTGAAAGAGAAAGTGCGAGGGAAACAGAGAGAGAGAGAGAGAGAAAGAGAATCTCAGGCATGCTTCATGCTTACTCCCTCCCTGCGCCAACCTCCATCACCAACGTGAGGCTCGAACTCACAAAAAGTGAGATCATGACCTGAGCTGAAATCAAGCATCAGATGCTTAACTGACTTAGTCACCCAGGTGTCCTGTAGTATCTTTGTTTGCTTTGGGTATCAGGGTAATGCTGGTCTTTTAGAATGAATATGGACATTTCCCATTACCTTCTGTTTTTTTTCTTGGAATAGTTTGAAAAGAATAGTTATTAATTTTTCATTAAGTATTAGTAGAATTTACCTGTGAAGCCATCTAGTCCTGGACTTTTTTTTGTTGTTGTTGGGAGTTTTTCAATTTCTGATTCAATTTCATGACAATTAATAGGTCTGTTCAACTTTCTATTTCTTCTTGGTTCATTTCTAGAAGACTATATGTTTCTAGGAATTCATCAATTTCTTCTAGATTGTCCAATTTGTTGCCGTATAATTTTTCATAATATACTCTATGATCCTTTGTATTTCTTTGGTTTCAGTTGTTTCTCCTCCTTCATTTCTGCTTTTATTTCTTTGAATCCTTTCTCTTTCTTCCTTGTTGAGTCTGGCTGAGGCTTGCAGTGTTATTTTTAATAAAATCAACTCCTGGTTTTATCAAAATTTTCTACTGCTTTTTAAATTTGTTTATTTTTAGTCTTTATTTCACTTATTTACACTCTAATCTTTACTATTTCTTTTCTTCTACTAGCTTTAGACTTTGTTCTTTTTCTAGTTACTTTAGGTGTAGGGTTAGGTTGTTTCCTAGAGATTTTTCTTGATTTTTGAGGTAAGCCTGTATCACTGCAAACGTCCTTCTTAGAACAGGTTTTGCTGCATACTAAAGATTTTGGATTGCTGTGGTTTCATTTTCATTTGTTTCCACGTTTGTTTTTTTTTTAATATTGGCTCCAATTTTTGGGTTGGGCGATCCATTGTTTAACAGCACTTTGTTTAGCTTCCATGTATTTGTCTTCTTCCCAGATATTTCCTGTAATTTACTTCTAGTTTCATACTGTTGTGCTTGGAAATGATGTTTGATATGATCTCAATTTTCTTAAATTTATTGGAACTTGTTCTGTGGCCTAACGTGATCTATCCTGGAAAATATTCCATGTGCACTTGAAAAGTATGTGTATTCTGCTGTTTTTGAATGGTATGTTCTGTATATATCTGTTAGTTCAATCTGGTGTATTGTGTCATTAAAAGCTACTTGTGTCCTCATGAATTTTCTGTCTGTGTGACTTTCCTATTGATAAACATGCGGTGCACCCATAGCTGTGCCAGAGAGACAGATTGCAAACACCTATTCTGACTGCTGGCCCCACCCACCAATGAAAGACTTATTTGGCCATGCAACAAGCAAGACCTACTATTCAGTGAACCAGAAACTATGGTAGAGGGTGTAATTGCGGACAGCTAGCCTGACTGCTGCCCTACCCACCTACCTGCCAGTAGCAACCACAGACAGGCTAGTCAACTACATAGGGCACAAAATCTTCCAGTGCACCCACAGCAGGCAAAGTGGGTCATTGCAGCAGCTGGGCTGAAAGCATATGTGGTATGAGGCTCAGGCAAAAAAAGTAGGGCACATGCAGATCACATAAGAAGTACCCCTGGAGTGCCTGGTTCTAGTGGCTGGGAGGATTGTGGTACAGGGTACCACAGGAACTCTTCTACAGGAGGCCACTACCTTCAAGATCAGGAGATGTAGCTGACCTCCCTAAAGCAAAGAAATAAACAGAGAGTTAGACTAAATGGAAAGACAGGACTATATCTCAAATATAGAAACAACAGAAAAATCACAGCAAATGAGCTAAATTAAATGGAGATAGATAATATGCCTCATAAAGATTTCAGAGTAATGGTCATAAAGATACCAACTGGACTCGACAAAAGTGTGGATGAGCTCGGTCAGAACTTCAACAAAGATATACAAACACAAAAAGAATCAGTCAGAGATGAAAGATTCAATAAGTGAAAAAAAAATACATCACAAGGAATCAACAGCACAGTATAGGATACAGAAGATCATATACATTTTTGTTTTCAATTTTTTTCTACACTCAGAAACATCTAATTGCAATTTTGCAAATATGGGAATTGAGTAACTGTGAGATGAAACAAAAGTCAAGCTTATGCTGTTTGTAAATGGAGAACTAGGGTTTAATCCTAGTCTGTTCCCAGAGCACACAGTTGTAACCAGTACACTTAGGAAGAAGAATAAGACTGCTTGGGTGGCTCAGTTGGTTAATCATCCAACTCTTGATTTCAGCTCAGGTCATGATCTCATGATCTCGTAGTTCATGGAGTCGAACTCAACGTCAGGTTCTGAGCTGACAGAATGGAGCCTGCTTGGGATTCTCTCACTCTTTCTCTGACAATCCCCCTCTTGCTCTCTCTTTCAAAATAAATGAATTTCTAAAAATATATTTTTTTAAAAAAGGAAGAATCATAAGACTCAGCTTATGGTGAATGACATTAGGTTGGAGCCATATCTTGATGGTGTCGAAAAGAAAACTACAGGCCCAAAATAGAGTCATTTATGCTATCCCAAGTCATATAACTGGGCTTAATAACTAACTTAGTGATAGCTTCAAACCCCCCTAGAAATGTCACTTCAACTTATCACTCAGGAATTTTCTTGTCAGCAACAGTAAGGTAATCTGTCCCAAGACAACTAGAGTTGCTCGTTGCCACTGGGTTGTTCATTGTTTCTTGTGATGTTCAGTGCATGAAGCCTGTAAGTATGTATTATAATTTTTAGGAGAATATACATCATCTCCTTTCATCCTAGACTACCCCTCCATCACCTTATATGTACTGATTATTTTATCAATTTCTGTTTTAAACTTCAAATTAAAAAAAATAATTACAGGGGCACCTGGGTGGCTCAGTCAGTTAAGCATCTGACTTTGACTCAGGTCATGATCTTGTGGTTTGTGGGTTTGAGCCCCCTGTGGGGGCTCTGTGCTAAAAGCTCAGAGCCTGGAGCTTGCTTTGGGTTCTGTGTCTCTCCCTGCCTCTCCCCCACTCGCACTCTGCCTCTCTGTCTCAAAAATAATAAAAACTTTTATTAAAAAAGAGAAAGAAATGTAATCAATTACAATATACATACTAGTTTTCTCCCCTGTGCATAGGTAAAAGGTAACATTCTACACAAGTGATGTTCAGTGCAAATTTATGACAAAAGGAAAATCAATGTGATCAAAAATATCAGTAAAAGGAAGGATAAATACTATGTGGATCATTTCACTAGATGCACAAAAAGTATTTGACACAGTATAGCATCCATTCATGATAAAGACCCTCAACAAATTTGGACTAGAAGGAACATACCTCAGTATCATAAAAACCATATATGAAAAACACACAGCTAACATTATACCAATGGTGAAAAACTGAGAACATTTCCCCTAAGGTACATGTTACAAAGAGTAAAATAAAAGGTCGGTTTACTGTGATACCTAGTCTGCTTAGAACTTCATATATGTATTAAAGCAGTTCCATTTGATATTGGCCCCAAACTTCATGCTTATTGATTTCTCTCTCCCCTCACCACTGTCAGCTAATGTGCCATATGGACAATACAGAGGGTTTCTACCAGAGAACAAGGCATTCATTCTTGATCACCCGGCCCTTGTGTAAGCTGCCCACAAGTCCTCACACACCTTCTGTCATCCCTTGTGCATACACAGGACACAGCTGCCCAGATCCTGCTTGATGGCCCATCCTATTTCAGTTCATTTATCCCATTCTGACATGTACTACCTTCACAAACCTGTGACTGAATGCCAAGGAACCACACTGCTACCTCGTGTTTCATGTTTGCAGGGCCTAGAGTGTATGTATTCACAATGCTTTTTACACCAAATAGTTCCTTCATACAGCATTAGAATCAATTTCTGTACATACAAATCCTGAATTTTAAGGGAGTTTGGTTCTTTTCTCCTTCCCCTCCCCCCTCCTACTGCTTCTCCTGCTGCTGCTACTGCTGCTGCTGCTTCTTCTTCTTCTTCTTCTTCTTCTTCTTCTTCTTCTTCTTCTTCTTCTTCTCCTTCCTTCCTTCCTTCCTCTTCTTCCTTCTCCTTCTTTTCCTCCTCCTCCTCCCCTTTCTTCTTTTCATTCCTCCTTGCAAACAATTCAATTTTTGGAGCAGAGTTAATGATAATGACACATTGGTGCCATCTGTTAACAAAAACCTGAAAGGCTGCTTGAACACTATAGTGATACTTTGGTGCCATCTGATGGCAAAAACCTAAACAGCTGCTTGAATAATATGGTGATTCTTTGGTGCCATCCGGTGGCAAAAAACTGAATAGCTGCTTGAACAACATGGTATTTCGGAGTCATCTGGTGACAAAACCCTGAAAAGCTTCTTGAACAATAAGGTGATCTTTTGTTGCCATCTCCTGGAAAAACATAAAGAGCTACAGGAACAATATGGTAATTTTACTGCCATCTGGTGGCAAAAACCTGAACAGCTGCTGGAATAATATGATCCTTTTGTGCCATCTGGTGGGACAACTCTGAACAGCTGCTTGAACAATAAGGTGATCATTTGGTGACATCTGATGACAAAAACATGAATAGCTACTTGAACAATATAGTGATCCTTTGGTGTTATCTGGTGACAAAACCCTGAACAGCTTCTTGAACTATAAGGTGATCTTTTGGTGACATCTGGTGGCAAAAACCTGAAGAGCTGCTTGAATAATTTGGTAATTCTTTGATGCCATCTGGTGGCAAAATCCTGAACAGCTGCTGGAATAATATGATCCTTTTGTGCCATCTGGTGGGAGAACACTCAACAGTTGCTTGACTAATATGGTGATCATTTGGTGACATTAGATGACAAAAACATGAATAGCTACTTGAACAATATAGTGATCCTTTGCTGTTATCTGGTGACAAAACCCTGAACAGCTTCTTGAACAAAAAGGTGAACTTTTGGTGACATCTGGTGGCAAAAACCTGAACAGCTGCTTCAATAATTTGGTGATTGTTTGATGCCATCTGGTGGCAAAAATCTGAAAGACGGCCTAAACGATATAGTGATTCTTCGGTGCCATCCGGTGGCTAAAACCTGAACAGCTGCTTGAATAATTTGGTGATTGTTTGATGCCATCTGGTGGCAAAAATCTGAAAGACGGCCTAAACGATATAGTGATTCTTCGGTGCCATCCGGTGGCTAAAACCTGAACAGCTGCTTGAATAATTTGGTGATTGTTTGATGCCATCTGGTGGCAAAAATCTGAAAGACGGCCTAAACGATATAGTGATTCTTCGGTGCCATCTGGTGGCAAAATCCTGAACAGCTGCTGGAATAATATGATCCTTTTGTGCCATCTGGTGGGACAACTCTGAACAGCTGCTTGAATAATGTGATCATTTGGTGACATCTGATGACAAAAATATGAATAGCTACTTGAACA
>JAESUZ010001255.1:0-147764 GCA_017311185.1 Proteles cristata cristata
TTCCTGCTCATGCTCTCTCTCCCTCTCTCTCTCTTTCTCTCTCTCTCAAAATAAACTTAAAAAAAAAAAGCTGGCCCTGACACAGAACTATAGGTTTATGAGAAAATGAAAGAGGGATCAATTTTGACTGAAATTATGGAGGAAGTCATCTTGGAAAAGGCAAAATTTTAGTTGAGTTTCAATGGAAGGGTCAGATTTTTATAAGGAGAGAGAGAGAGAGAGCACGCACCAGAACCTCCCAGACTAGGGGAAATTTGGAGCAGAAAGACTAAGGTCGAAAGGGTTCTAGATGTATGTATGGAGAAGTATTTGCTTGGGAGCCGAGAACCATTGGTTGAGTAGTGTTGTGGTCACAAAACCTTGTTTGGAGAGATGCTATCTTATTCTCTTCTTATACTATGCCTAGACCATAGTCTATCTACAAACAACTAATTAAGATTCTTGATCTCAGTGATGACAGCACTTGGTGTCTTCAGCTCAAGCGGTGAAGCCCATTGCAGTAGCCTAGGGACTTCTCTTTTGACTCAGTGACGTATTGCAGGCTCACGATTTCAGAGAGACACCATATGACCATTTTTTAATTCTTCTTGACTGCCATATGGAAGAGTTATAGAAAGGAAAATTCCCAACTAGAAGTTATCCAACAAAGCAGATTAAAATTCCACAATCCATTTCCTTTAAAGTCCATGGGAAAGGGGCTTCAGGGGAAAAATGGGCATGTGCCCAAATTTCGAATCTTTGTAGTTGTAGTTATGAACAGGGGGCCCCGAGCAAAAGTAAATGTTATGAACTGCATGTTTGTGTCTCTCCCAGATTCGCACACTGAAATCTCTAATCCTCGGTGAGATGGTATTAGGAAGTGGGCCTTAGGGAGGGGAGAGTGAAGAGTGGAGCTCTCATGAATGGGATGAGTGTCCTTATAAAAGAAGCCCCAGAGATACCTCTCTTCCCTTCCACCACATGAGGACATAGTGAGAAGACAGCCATCTGTGAACCAGGAAGTGGGCCCTCACCAGACACTGAGTCTGTAGCTACCTTCATCTTGGAATTCTCAGTCTCCAGAACTGATGAACTCAATGTTTGTTGTTTAACCCACCCAGTCAATGATATGCTGTTACAGCAACCTGAACTAAGATAGCAAACTGGTACTAAGCGGGGTGTAATACCTAAAAACATGGAAGTGGCTTTGGAACTGGCTACTTGGGTAGAGCCTGCAAGAGTTTGGAGGTACATTCTAGAAAAAGCCTACACTGCCATGAACAGACCATTGAGGGTGATTCTGGTAGATGTCCAGAATGAAAAGAGGAAATCTGTACAGAAAATGTCAGTCTTAGGAAAATATCTAAGTAATACTGAACAGAATGTTGGTAGAAATATGGATGGCAAAAGTTATTCTGATGAGGTCTAAGATGGAAATGAGAAACACATTATTGGAAAACGAGGAAAAGGCTATCCTCGTTATAAAGTGGCAAAGAACTTGGCTGAATTGGGTTCATGTTCTAGTGTTTGGTGGAAAGTGGTCCTGGTGAGCCATGAAATGGGATATTTAGCTGAGGAAATTTCTGAGCAAAGTGTCCAAGGAGTGGCTTGGCTTCGCCTGGCTGCTTATAGCAAACTGTGAGAGAAATGACTTGAAAAGGGAGAATTGTTAAGCAAAAATGAAGCAGACTTGAAAGATTTGGAAAATTCTCGACTTAGTCCACATTGCAAAAATGAGAACACTAATGGTGTGGTCAGGCAACCATTTGATAAGGTGATTAGTATGGACCAGCCCTCTCAGTAGAAGCCAGGAGCTATTCTTTAAGATAATGGACGAATGACCCTGTAGGCAATTTGGAGGTCATCAGGCCTGCCATTGACATTGGAGGCCTGGGAGCGCACAGCCTGGGAGACATGGCTGCCTCTACTTAGGTTTCAAAGGGCAAGGCTTCAGGCCAGGAGAGCCGCAGGCCCAGGACTCCGAGCTGGGAGAGCTGCAGGTGTGAGGCCCCAGCCTGTCGGAGTTGCAGGGCTCTTGCAGGGGTGCTGTGTGGTTGGTACCCGTGCACAGAGCTGCCTTAGAACCAACCTATCTTGTTGTGGGGGTGGTGTTACTACCCTAGTGGATCTGGAAGGTAGAACATGCAGCCAAAGTGGGTCATTCTTGAGCCTTAAGATGTAATGTTGTTCGCCCTGTTTGGCTGGGGGCTTAACCTGAGAGCTCCCATCCCTTTCTTTTTTCCTGTTTTCCCCTTGTCTATCATATGCCTGTCCCAACACTGTATTTTGGAAGCACAGAACTTCTCGGCTTCACAGTTCATGGCTGAGAAGGAATTGCCTCAGGATGAATCCTAACTGAAGTCTCAGCCATATCTGATTTAGGTACTTAGGTGAGACTTTGGACTTCCACTTTAGAGTGGATGCCGGAACAAGTTAAGACATGTATGGCTGTTGGGACGGAATGAATGTATCCTGCCTGTAAGAAGGACATGCATTTTGGGAGGTGAGGGGTGGAATGTTGTGGACTGAATGTTTATGTACCCCCAAACTTCACATGTTGAAATCTTAACCCTCAGTGTACTGGTGTTCAGAGGTGGGGCCTTTGGGGGTGATTAAGTCATGAGGGTGGAGCCCTCATGAATGGAATGAGTGCCTCCCTCCCCACTCCCTCCATGTGAGGACACAGCAAGAATACAGGAGTGCCTGGGTGGCTCAGTCGGTTAAGCATCTGACATCAGGTCAGGTCATGATCTTGCAGTTCGTGGGTTCGAGCCCCGTGTTGGGCTCTGTGCTGACAGCTCAGAGCCTGGAGCCTGCTTTGGATTCTGTGTCTCCCTCTCTCAGCCCCTCCCCTGCTCTCTCTCTCTCTCTCAAAAATAAACATTAAAAAAAAAAAAAGAATACAGCCATCCATGAATCAGGAAGTGAGTGGGCTTTCATCAGACTTTGAATCTGCCAGCGCCTTCATCTTGAAGTCCGAAACTAAGAAATATTTATTACTTAAACCACTCAATCAGTGGTATTCTGTTATTGCAGCACACGCTGACTAAGACAGTCCATATGAGGGGGAAAAAAGATCTGGCTTCTCTAGGATGGGAAATTCTGGTTGTTCTCTTAATTGTGCATCTACAAGCTAGAGAGAAAGAACATAGGCTCTGGAGTCAGACTTGTGTTTGAAATCTCAGCTCTGCAACTTTGTAGCTGCACAGTCTTGAACAAATTACTTCATTTCTTTAGGCCTCATTTTCTTCATCTGTAAAATAAGGATAGTAAGAGCTTCCTTGCTAGGTTATTGTGTGGATTAAAACAGATAACATATATATGGTAATTGACTCAGTACATAGCATGCAATAAACCCTCAATATATAAAACTGATTAGTTAAATTTTTTTGCTTCTAACAGAATTGTCCCTATTTGATTATAATCCACACGATGGGTGGGGGCCATACTTGCTTTGTCTAGCATCTAATACATTGCATTCCTATTGGAGGGACTCGGTAAATATTGGTTGCTTGTCTTGTTGGTTGGTTGGTTGGTTGGTTGGATGGATAGATGAATATAGCATCTAGCAAAGTGCCTGATACATAGTTGATACTTAATATTTATTTGTTAAACTGACTTACAACCAGCCCAATTGGTTAAGGGACATGAAACAGAGAGACCAGAAGTTCAAGAATCCTTAAGACTTATATCAGCCATTTCTTTCCTTACTAATCTTTGTGAATGGAGAGTTAGAAGTTTCCCTTCTCCCCTTTTGGTGATGTGGTCTATCAACCTCTCTCAGATGGACGTTTCAAAAAGGGTAAACTGCTAACACCTTAACCAACAGAGTAAAAACTGACCAGCCACAAGGGTTTACCTTTTTAAGGTAATTGCTTGCTGCTAAGCTCTTTTTTTTTTTCTTTTTGAGGGAGAGAGAGAGAGAGAGCAAGAGAGCAGGGGGGAGGCAGAGAGAGAATTAGACAGAGAATCCCAAGCAGGCTCCATGCCATAGTGGAGAGTCCAGCATGGGGCTTGAACTGACGAACTGTGAGATCATGACCTGAGGTGAAATCAAGTGTCGGCTGCTTAATCGACTGAGCCACCCAGGCGCCCCAACTGCGAACTCTTGAAAGGAGTATCTCCTGGGAGACTGAGAGGGCAAGATACTCATTGCTTACAGTGACCTCGAAATATAGCTTTGGTCAGGTCCTGAGAGGCTTGAAACTTGCTGGACATCCAACAGAGAGAAGAGGACAGTGTTTAATTCATTTTAGATGAAATTATAAATCTCTACTGTGGAATTGCTACTTCGTTTCCCTTCGCCCTTCTACAGTTTAAAACCAGATCCTTAACAGTTGCCTTATGCTCACTGTATCAGCCAACATTTATATAAAAGGTCAGCCTTCCATCAGACTTAGGTTTGTGTCTTCATTAAGCCGATGTTTGCTGAGCACCCTGACAGGTCTTGGGATCCTTCTAATGACTTGCACAAGTTTGCTGAAGCCCCAGAAAGTCTCTGGTTAAATGGCATTACAATCTTTATGCCCTAAATTTGATTCTGAGATTTTTAGAGATACTTCCCTATTGTTAGAGCAGGCAGCAGCCTCCGTGCCTCTACTGGAGGGACATGGAAAAGAAATCTACCCTAAAATATCCCTTTCTACCTTCGCAAGCTCAAAACCTCTACCCTTAGTGTTACCAAGAAGGTCAATAGCAAGGGAGGGAGCATTACCTTTATTTGTAGAAAGCTGTAGGTGACCAAAAAAAAAAAATGTTTTATCATTCCTGGTAGCATGGTAGCCCAGGTTCCTTGATCTACTGAGTTGGGTAGAAGCTTAGCCTCTGAAGGGTTTCTTTGGGGGCAAAATGACTAATGCCACCTGAGTTGGGGGCTGGAGAATAATATACTTGTGAGCAACCATGAAATAAGAAGGAATGGCAAAGATTCCTGTAATGCAGAGCCAGAGACAACTATGATCTACTTCATCATCTTGCTTCCAGATGACCGTGTGGGTGAGCCTCTCTTGTGGGAAGGCAAAATGTAGTCTGGGTAACTTCAGGTTCAAATTCACTGAAACCAATACTCTGGGACCATTGCTGACGGTTTTGTATGAATTGAGTGTCACTTTCTTTGTTTTCCTATGACAGAAGTGCATCCATGGTGCTCTCTTTGCAAATATCATCAGCATTATCTCCTAAACTTAAGTTCAGAGGTCAAGGTATCCTTAGTCCATAATGAAGACATTGCCAAAAATCTTCTCAGATCTGGAGGAACTTATCTTCTGAAGTTCTAGGGAGGAAATTTGCCTTCCTCTGAAATTCATCTGGACAAAGTGAGAAGTTGAACATAGGCATGCATTATCTTTCATTACACATATGTCAACCTTATCCTACCTTGCTTGCCACAGCTCTAAATATATAAAAACATCAGGGTACAGGCAATGGGAAGGAGGGAGGGAATTGCAGAGAAAGCCAGGACAGAGAGATGCATGCGGTGGGGGAGGGGAGCAGCGAAAGAATGCACTAAGGGAGGAGATGAGAAAGAGTAAGAACCAAGAGATTGGGAAGAGTAGTAAGGCTATACTTTGTTATATGCCAGGTGTTGTTAAAGGTGCAGATGATGTAGCAGTAAACAAAAGAGACATAAACCTTGCTCTCATGGAGCTTACCATTCAATGGAGGGGGGGAGGAAGGTAAAAACTAAATAAGATAACTAACTGAAATACATAGTAAGTCAGTGTTAAGTGCAATGAAAAAATCCATTAGGCAAGAAAAATAGTTTATTTCTTTATTTTGAGAGAGAGAGAGAGTACAAGTGGGGGAGGAGGGAGAGAGAGAGAGAGAGAGATTGAGAGAAAGGATCCCAAGCAGGCTCCATACTGTCAGCACAGAGCCTGACGTGGGGCTCGAACTCATGAACCCATGAAATCACAACCTGAGCTGAAGTCAAGTCAGACACTTAACTGACTGAGCCACCCGGGTGTCCCTGAACTTGCTCTTTTACATAAGGATAATGAGGAAAGGCTCACTGAGAAGGTGACATGTGAGTCACTTTCTCAGCTATTCCTTCACGGTTCTTGGTCAGGGTGAATGCTATTCAGTGTGGTAGCAGGAGATTGCAGGATGTGAGGTGATGAGGCTCCAATGGAAATAGTATGGTGGCCAGTATCCTAAGAAGTCATCTCCTCCAGCCCCTGTATTTTCATAAGGGTGGTGAGCAGCTTGCCCAAGCACAGAGGCACATGAGGAGCTAAGACATCTTGTTTCCTGATTCCAAACCTAGTTTCCTTTCCGTGCACAGTTACTTCCTCTTACCCCCTTGAAAGATAGAAAATGTGAGTATTACCCCCTAAGTCAGTTATTCTCAACCTTAAATGTGTATATAGACCTCCTGGGAAGCTTGTTACAAATGAAGATCAGGGCCCACCCCCAGAGGATTCTGATGCACATGGTTCATGGATCCTACTTTGAGAACCCCATCTAGGTCCTTCGGCAGAGGAGGAGGAGGAGAAGGAGGAGTGTGTATTTTATTTTGAGAGAGAGAGGGAGGGAGAGAGAGAATCCCAAGCATGCTTTACACAGTCAGCACAAAGCCCAACGTGGGGCTCAATCCCACAAACCATGAGATCATGACCTGAGCCAAAACCAAGAGTCGAACGTTCAAATAACTGAGACACCCAAGTGCCCCAGAGTAGTAGACTTTTTTTTTTTTAATCAGAATTTTGTTTTGAGTCATTTTCAGATCTCAATTCCTTGCTAAAGGATAGTTTGAAGTCACTCCATTTGTCTCGCAAGTCCTGACATATATTTATTGCAACAGGTCATCATGCTTGTCTTAGAGTCTTCTGTTATGTTCATTGGGCACGTGAGCCCAGATGAGAAATATACAGAGTCCAGAGACTGGGAAAAAATAGAATGGATATGAAGCTGAAAAAGAGATCTAAAGGCAGATGATAGAGGGGTTTTAAGGTCAGGCCAAGGAATTGAGACTTAACCCTGTTGAAAGGGCAGCCTTTGTAGGCCTATCGAGAGGCGGGGGGAGAGATGTGATGTTATCAGATTTATTTCCTCAGGAAAATAAGTGAGGCAAGATTGTGTAGGATAGATGGTGGTGAGTAACTGGTGGCAGTAGGATAATTTTATTAAATAATTTTAAGATTGCAGGCAAGAGCAATGGGCAATGCCAGCTATTGGAGAGGTTAGAATCCGCAGGATTTGATGGCCGGTTGGCACCGTGTGGGAAGAGAAGATAAAGGAGTCCAAATGGCTGCAAACATTCTGAACTTGCAGGGCCATGATCTAAGATAGGAACCACTGTGGGAAGAGCAAACCTGGTGCAGCACAAGGCAATGGAGGTGTGTAGTTAAGAGATGGGTTCGGTTCAGGGGCACCCAGGTGGCTCAGTTGGTTGAGGCATCCAACTTCAGCTCCGGTCATGATATCACGGTTCATGAGTTCAAGCCCTGCATCAGGCTCTCTGCTGTCAGTGCAAAGCCTGCTACAGATTTTCTGCCTCCCACTCTCAATCCCTCACCCCTCAAAGATTAATAAACATTTAAAAGAGAGGTGTTAGGTTTTGAGATCTAGATATGTCAGTGATAATTCAGCAAAATCTACTGCACACTTACTATGTTCCAGGTGTTTGGTGTACAATAGTGAACAAAGAGACAAATCTCTTTCATGGGACTGACATTCAAATGGGGTGAGGTGGGGAGTATCAATAAACAAGATAAATAAGTAAATTGCAAGTCATAACATAAGTGCCAAGCAAGGATTATTTGAGATCAAGGGAATGCCTATGATAGCTCCAGAAGAGAGGGATTCAGAGGGAGAGTGAAGAGGGAGAAGCAAAAAATAGCTAAGGGGAGACCCTTTGGGACATTGACATTAAGAGTTTGATGGAGAAATAACAGTGATTAATCAGCAGAGGGGATTAAAAGTGAAATAGAAAGGCTGAGAGGCGTACGGGGTGATGGGAGGGAAACGTTTCAATCAGAGGGTGAGTATCAGTGTCAAATGATGCCAGGGGGTCAGAAACAATGAAGGCAGAGATGAAGCCATTGAGATCATAAACTAAAGAGGCCATCAGTGGAGTGGCAGAAGCAGAAGCCAGTACATAGTTGTGACATTCACTTACAGTACGACACACAATTATAGGAGATTGAAGAGAGAATGAACGATAAAGAAGTAGAAATGAGGAATGAAGGCAACTCTTTTTAAAGTTTAGAAAATAAAAGGTAGAGTTGGGATTGTATCTCGAGTTGGCAAGAAATCAAATCATGGAGAGCAGTTTTGGTTGGGAGATGGTTAGTGAGGAAAGTTTCGGAGTCTTTTCTGGCTGAGAGGAAGGACCCAATGGGAAGGGAGAGTGTGATCACTTATGAGAAGGGGAAATTACTACATGACGTTAGAATCAAGAGTCTAAGAAGGATTTATATTTTAAGTCTGAAAAAAATTGTTGGGGTTAACATTGGAAGAAAACACCAACTGTAATAGGAGACAAGGAAGATAGAAGTTGAGTGAAGATATGGAAAGATTGTGGCAGAAGGGGACCGAAGACATTTCTATTTTATAACCTCATGGTTCAAGAAGCACGAAAAGGGTCAGAAAAACAATTGCGAAGAGACAAATATGAGGATTGGGCAACATTTTTCTGGGTCCAACCGAGGTTGTATATAGGAGTGTGTGATGCGGTCACCCCACATGATGAGTTGCACATGTGTTCATTAGGCTTTTTATAGATGGGAAGGATTAAAATAGGGGCACCTGAGTGGCTCAGTTGGTTAAGCGTCCGACTATTATCGCTCAGGTCATGATCTCACAGGTCCGTGAGATTGAGCCCTGTGTAGTCAGCGTGGAGCTTACTTGGAATTCTCTCCCCCACCCCACTGCCCTTCCCCTGTGTGCATCCATGAATGTTTTCTCTCTCAAAATAAATAAAGAAACTTAAAAAAAATAAAAACATAAAGCAATGGGTGCATCAGGGATTGAGTTTAGCACAGTAGTCTCAGAAGAAGATGACACTAGGGAAAATAGATTATTGTTGCATTTGGGATGGAAATGGTGGCCTCTGGTTTCCAGAATGGGTAGAAATGGAGGTGAAAGCAAGTGGTGTTAGGAGACTAGAATAAGGAGGTATAAATACATGAGTGGAAAGTCCAATGGGGTAGAAGAGTATGTTTGGTGGGAGTGAAGGAGAGCAGACCTGGAAGACTCCTGTTGCACATGGAGGTAGGAGAGGGCATCCGTAAGGATTCCGATTTCAAGGTTAGAACCATTTCTGGTAACAGCAAAGTCACGGTGCAGCAGCTGAGTTGATTGCTCAAGTACAATAAGGTCATTGCAATGATAAAGGAGGTTGCAATATTGAGATTGATAAGAAATACATATTCGGTCATTCAGATCTCTGATATGTATTTGGCCTTTGTCCATGGTCCTTGGCTCACAGCTCCCCCGAACCCTTGGAATATCCTGAACAATAAGAGTAATGGGAACATCTTTTGTTATAATATATTTGGTTTCTTGGTTCAGGACCTGAGAAGGTGCTGAAATTGCTTCAGAGCCATAGAAGTGACATGGGTGTCTTGTCATTCATAACAAGCCCCTTTCCCTCATGAGTGGGTTTTTGTTCATGAGGGGACTTTCAGAAAGCACCTCAGGATGGGAGTGGGTTGCCAGGGGGAACCAACTGTGAATAGAGGGTTGGAACTTTCAGTCCCACCCCCCTGATTTGAGGGAGGAGAGAGGCTGGTGATTGAATCCTTCACCAATGGCTAGTGATTTAATCAGTCGTGCCTATGTTATGAAGCCTGCATAAAAACCCAAAGGACTGGGTTCAGAGAGTTTCCAGGTTCGTGAACACATGGAGATTGGGAAGAGTGGCCGGCCTGGAGAGGGCATGGAAGTTCCCTGCCCTTTCCCCAGATGTCTTCATCTGGCTGTTAATTTGTATCATTTCTCATATCCTTTACTGGTAAACGTAAGTGTGTCCCTGAATTCTGTGAGCCACTCTAGCAAATAAATCGAAACTAAAGAGGTGGTTGAAACTTCCAATCTGTATCCAATCAGTCAGAAACACAGGTAATAAGTAGCCTGGGGTTCCCAACTAATGTCTGAAGTGGGGGTTGGGGAAAGTCTTGTAAGACTGAACCCTTAACCTATGGAATCAGATGCTAGCTCTGGGTAGACAGTGTCAGCATTGAGTTGAATCCTCAGACACTCTGCTGGTGTCCAAGCGTTGCTTGGTGCTGTGGCAGGGAGAACTGTCCCCACCCCATTGGAATTGGGGTCTGAGAACACCCAACTCTAAAAAAAAAGGTCAAGGCCAGTGTCATGAGTGAGTCATCCGCATGAAGATGAAAGTTGTTTAAGAAGGTAAGAGGAGGTGATACGATGGAAAGAATATGATAATGTGGTTTCCAGAATGTTCAGTGAATGCGGAGGAGTGGCTGTGAGGGAGATCTGGAGATGCCTATGAAGAAATGTTTATCTGTCAGATGATGAGGAAATCTAGAAGATACAGTGGGTAATCTGGAAACTCCCACCAGTTTTCTTTACCCCAGGATAGACAGAGTGTGGATGAATGAAGAGCTATAGCGTGTTGCTAATTCACGTGCGGCCTGTGGACCAGCAGCTTCTGGAATCCCCTGGGAGCTTGCTAGAGGTGCAGAACTTCAGGTCCAGAATTTCAGGTCCTTCCCCTGTCCTACTGAATCAGAATCTGCACTTTATCAAGATCTCCGGGTGATTTATATACGTAATACAATTCAAGAAGTACTGAAAGCAATGCCATTGACAGTAGAAAGCTGAGGTTTAGTGAAGGAGTAAAAGGAACTTTCCAGAAGATTTGTTTCACCAGGCCAGGGGATGTAGTTGATCCAAGTGGGGAACTAACCAGGTAGGGTTGGAACTAAGGTATGAACTTAGACTGCTTAAGACTTTCACCACTGATGATGTTAGTTGATGAAATCGATTAAACCTTTCACGAGGCGATCTGTGTTAGACAATAGTTAGGTGTGCAGTGGCGATACTTGCAGAGTTCCTCCCAGAGGCTTCTGAGGATGTCAACAAAAGCGGACAAAGGAGGTGCCTCCAGCCAAAAACTCATCAACGTTGGGTTTCCTTTTCAAAGTTTGGTTTCCCGCTTTTTCTTTCTGTATTTGTTTTACCAGCTTCGTCATTTCCCCTTCCAAATAAGAGGCGAATATTAATATAGGCAATATTAATTAAAATACCCTAAAAACCCAAAGTCTTAAAACTTAAACACGTGTAACATATACTGGCGGAACATATGTGCATGTAATAGTATCAATATTGAAAGCCCCTGCTGTGAGAAGCCATGGCAAAGCATTTTTCGCAGACTTACTTCTGGGATCACTAATGATTAATTAGTGTGTATCATAATGTAAAGCAAATGTCACCCCAGCTACCTGGGGTTGCTGTCATTGGAGAGTGGAGCGATTTCCTGTTGCTCACCAACAGGAAAATGAAAATTGCCTGCCATCTTGTGGAAGATGGTGGGTATCTCATGCCCAGCATGGAAAAAGCAGAAGTCTTCTGAGAGTCTTCCAAGTTCTCTTGGGGGTTTTCACGGACGGGTTGTTGCCCGTAGATCAGTGTAGTGAGAATTAAACCAGAAAGGATCACATCTCCGTGAAAAGTCGCCCAGTTGCATTTCCTTTGTCGTCACGTGTATTTCCTTTCTCACCACGCGTTCTGAAAGTGAGGCATTTGGCGCACACAGTAAACTGACAGTGTCTTTCCATCGGGCGGCTGCTTCTTGAAGGATTGTGAGTGGGCCTGGCCTGCTCGGTTTTTTGGCCGGCCCCAGGAGAAATCGCAGCTGAGTGAGTACTTCAGATCGCCAGCTCAGAGGCAGAGCGCAGGCCGCGAAACTGCGGACTGAATGCCAAGCCAGTGGTTCACGTATTTCTCGACCGAAGCAGAATACTTGGCGCATTCAGGAGTTTAACCTGCTCCTCAGGGGCCTTCAAATGGCTCTGCTCAGGCAGCCATCAGCTCAGTTGATTACTGTAACTCGCTCAATCCCAGGAAAATGTGTGTCCTGGGGAACAAATGGTTATTCCCTAACTCCAATCACAATTGAGAAAACAATTGAATCAGTGAAGGGCCGCTTGGAGGAGACAGGTGAGCAGAGCAATGGAAGCAATTGGTGCTGGGAAGAGCAGGAAAATAAGACCGTCTGCATGTCCGTTAACAGGTGGTTTTGGTCAATTTGAGGCGGGAGGGAGTTAAGTGGCTGTTTCATTAAATTGACTGGTCAATTTAGTCAAAATGGTCAATTTGGTAAACTTGTGCAGACCCAGTCAGGCTCTTTTTCAGAGATACTTTGACAACCTAGATCCAATCCAGTCTTAGAGCCCCAGCCCTTAGTCCTTAGTACTGCATTCCATCTATCTATCTATCTATCTATCTATCTATCTATCTATCTATCTATCTATCTATCTATCTATCTATCTATCTATCTATCGACTTTAAATATCAAATGGACGTCTGGGTTTCAAGTTCATATATGTATTCCTGACTTTCTTATAATAGTGCAGGAGCTAATCTTAGCGCTACTAAAATGTATTTAAAAATATAGAAGGAGACTGTGTACTAAAAATAATGCATATCTAAACAGACTCATAAATTCAGAGAGTAAACTTATGATTGCCTGAGGGGAGGGGGGGGCGCACAATGGGTGAAGGGGAGTGGAAGACACAGGCTTCCAGCTGTGGAATGGATAGGTCATGGGGATGAAAGGCACAGCAGAGGGAATATAGTTGATGGTATTATATGGGCTATGATGACAGATGGGAGCTACCCTTGTGGTGAACACAGCATAATGTATAAACTTGTCGAATCACTATGTTGTACACCTGAAACTCATGTAACACTGTGTGTCAACTATACTTCAACTAAAAAAATTGTTTTAAGTAATAATACATCTCTGTTGATGAATGACTTAGGATAGTTCTGATATGAACTTAAAATTATTTTTGCTACTTTGCAGCCTATGTTTTAATTGAAGGGAGGGTTTCTATGCAAGGCGTGGGGCGCCTGGGCGGCTCAGTCGGTTAAGCGGCCGACTTGAGCCTAGGTCATGATTTCATGGTTCGTGGGTTTGAGCCCCGCATTGGGCTCTGTGCTGGCAGCTCAGAGCCTGGAGCCTGTTTCTGATTCTGTGTCTCCCTTGCTCTCTGCCCCTCCCCCACTCACGCTCTGTCTCTGTCTCCTCTCTCTCTCAAAAATAAATAAACATTAAAAACTAAAAAATATAACAGGACACTTTCAAACATTTATTCATATAATAACGTTATTATATATGCACATGTGGTCAAAAACTTGTATTTCTACCATGAGAAACCACACACTCATACCATCAAAAACGAAAGGAATAAAAAAATACTACATTCACTCTGTAGAAATTACATCATTTGATGACCTTTCCTTTATGTTTTCTTTTATCCAGTTTCTTATGACAATTTCAAAATGTGCCCCCATCCTTCTAAATTCCGATACAAGCATTTATATACCTATTGTTTCTCTAGAATGAGAACTACGTCTCCCAGGAAGCTCAGTAGCATTTTGACGCAATAATGGCCAATGGTAAAGAAAACAGTTCAAGTGTATTATAGTAGCGTCATTCTTTGTGGCTATGTTTTGAGATAACAAGCGTAAAACCTGATATACAAATTGGAAGCAAACTAATGGGGGAGGGGGCATTCTCATTTTCATTTCCAATTATGCTCTTGATGAGGTGTGAGTTTTAAATGCATATTCTTTTACAATGTGAAGGTAGCTATGTATTTTTACCTGTAGGAATAAATGTCAACCGTGAGCATTTCGATTCTTTAAAGGTACTTAGAATTTCGTAAAGAGTTGGAATTTTGGAAACCAAAATAAGAATTTATGTTTTCCAGCTGAGATAAAGCTTTCTGATGGATGGAATATATTCTGGATCCAAAAAGCCCAGTGGTGAGAATAAATAAAATAAATTGCTTCCCAACCGCTGATAGAGTATAATACTCCTGAGTCTGATTGTTACAAGCTGCTGTTAAGCCTATTCTAGGACCATTGAAACTGTGGGTCTGAGCTCTCTCTCCCTCGGCTTTCGATGATACACATCATTTAATACGAGCAAGTTCATTAAATGTTTTACCCTTTATAATTCCGGGCTGCTGGTGATGGACAGAGCTGTATTATAATAGGAAGTGGAAGTTACTGGTATAAAACTATTTTTTGGTCACTCATTTGGGAACAGAGTAGTTCACTCAAGGTTATGCCACCCTGGGGGCACAGCTATTTTGCTTTTAACTAATGGAAATATTCTACTAGACCTGCCACGACTGTGCTGTTTTTTTATTAAAACAGTGTTTAAAACTACATGTTTGTTACAAGAAGATTACATGCGAACCAGGAAAGCAGCAAAAATAGCCGCCTTCTGTATAAAGGACTCCAAACGATAACGAATCCATCTGCAATTTAAATTCCTTTTTCTATAGGTATTATCTCAGGTTCTCTTTGTGTGTTTTCTCCTGTTTTTCTTTGTGTTAGCCATGGCTTGTGTGGGATGAAGACTGTGCCTCGCCTTTGGCCCCCAGTTGAAGCAGGGCTCCGTGACACCGGCGTCATCTTGTCCCTCCTCCTGATGCGTCTTTGTCTGATATGCAGTGTCATTTGGTGTCATTGTGTAGCTGAAGCAGTTGGCACTTGGGAAAGTCTGAGGAAACCTTTAATTCATCCGGTCAGGACTGGCTGGGGAGAAAAACCCGCTCACTAACACAGACAGCCCCACGTTTGGCTCTTCAAAGATTGAGGATGAATCTCAGCCCCTGATTGGAAAGAAAATGTTTGGGGCACCACACGGTTGCCAGGGTAGAGGGGAGGTGCAGAGAATGGTTGGGGAGGCGGAGAGGAGAAAATCTCCAAACAGGAATGACTTCAGGTGTCTAATATTTGTAGTGTTTGACAAGGGGGCATTCGAGAGGTGAAAAGAAACTGCCAGGGGCCAAACGCAAGAATAGGAGTTGGAGGTTGGGTTGTGCATTTGCGGAGAGCAAGTGTGCACAGCGTGACTGTTGGCAGGGATGCTGACGTTGATTTAGGTTCGGTTGTCCATTCGTCATCCACAGTGTTTTCTTTAAAGATCTAATTGGCTTCATATGATTCATGAAGCAGGCATTGTCCCTTCTAAGAAGTCCAGGGGAGCGCTCTTTTCATCCACCGTATTTCTTGAGCACCTACTATAAGGCCATCACTCTGCTGCTGATGAAGGAAACAGATCAGTTCCTGGGATACAGAGGCATGAAGGAGGAAAATTACATACAATACAGGGTGTTAAAAAATGTGCAACTCTCTTTGACTTTGTAAGAACCTTCTTCCCTTCTTCAACCCCTATTTTCTCAGGCGGGATGGTTAGCGCCTGCTTCCTACACTCTCTCCCATCAGGTGATGCTTTGAAATCCCAGAATGTTCTAACGCTAACACTTCTGTGTTATGTGTCAGCACTTAGCGTCACATCAACTTGAAACTGCCACTGAGTCTGGGAGCACACATGAAGGACTTCTCTGGGGCCGGTTCCACAAAGGAAATCAATTGTGCTCCGGCCCTGCACCTGTGGGTTGGCTTTGCTTTTTGCAGAATATACCCTCCGGCCTGTGAAGTGCATGAGGGCCTCTAACAGGCAGTCTTTCTAGCCCAGCTGTGACTGAGTTGGCTGCCGCTGTCCTCTTACATCTGCACGGTCATGGGGTGGGGGGCCAGCTGCCATCTCCCACTTAAGAAACAGCTTGAGACCCTACAACAATCACCGCTGCTTTGGAAGCCACCAAACGGGCGTGCCTGGGTTTGTTGCTAGAATGTCAGCTCCAGTAGTTGGACAAAGTGAAGATCTCCTCAGTCAGAACAGAAAACATTGGCTTTGGCCAGTCGTAGAAGGGAATTTCAACAAGATCATCGTCAGTAAGGAAAGACTCCTTTTATTTCTGTAACTCTATGCTCTTCTGACTCAACACACACACACACACACACACACACACACACTTCCCTCTTAGGACTGAAACCTTCCTGATTTGGCACTCCGTAATCTCTTTCCCCACCCCACTTACTGTCCAAACCACTCACAGGACACTTGGACCCTCGCTATAGTGCCATTAACAAGTCCTCTCTTTCTCTCACATCCTACATTTAATCCTTTGGCGAATTCTTTTGGCTTTATTTTTTAAATATATCCAGAGTCCAACCACTTCTCACCATCTCCACAGCCATTGTCCTGGTCTAAGCCACCATCATCTCCCTCCCAAATTACTGCAATAATTTTTTATCTGGCACTTCTGTTTCTATACTTGACCCCACAGAGCTTATTTTATACATAGCTGCCAGTGTAATTCTTTTAAAACAGAAGGTAGATTGTTACTCTTCTGCTCAGAATTCGCTATTGTCTTGTCATTGTCTTTAGTTGTAGAATAGATTATTTACCGTGGCCTCCAGGGCCCTACATAATCTGCTCCATGCCTACCCTCCAATCTCATTTTGTACAAGTTTCCCCTCTGTTTACTAAGCTCCAGACACAATGGTCTTCTTTTTGACTCTCAAACATGGCCAAGTTCATTTATAACTCAAAGCCTTTGTATTGGTTATTCTGCCTATCTGTTTGAACCTAACTGTCCCCAGACTTTCTTATGGCTTGCTTCCTCACTTCACTCTGATCTCAGCTCAAATGAACTTCTGGCTCTAGATCTTTACTTGATTAGATTCTTCTCATCATGTGGGTCTTAGCTCAAAAGCCATCTCCTCAGAGGGGCGCCTGGACGGCTCACTTGGTTAAACGTCCAACTTTGGCTCAGGTCATGACCTCACAGTTCATGAGTTCAAGCCCTACGTCGGGCTCTGTGCTGACAACTCAGCCTGGGGTCTGCTTCGGTTTCTGTGTCTCCCTCTCTCTGCCCCTCCCCTGCTTGTGCTCTCTCATTCTCAAAAATAAATAAATCTTAAAAAAAATTTTGGCGCGGGGTCGGGGGGGTGCCTGGGTGGCTCAGTTGGTTAAGCGGTCGACTTCAGCTCAGGTCATGATCTCACAGTTCGTGAGTTTGAGCCCCGTGTCGGGCTCTGTGCTGACAGCTCAGAGCCTGGAGCCTGCTCCGGATTCTGTGTCTCCTCTCTCTACCCTTCCCCTGCTCACGCTCTGTCTCTCTGTCTCTCAAAAATAAATGTAAAAATTTTTTTTAGAATATGTCTTCCATGAGGACAGAGACTGTCTACCTTGTTAATTATGGTATCCCTAGCACCTAGAACAGTTTCTGAATTAGAGTCGGTATACTATCAGTACTGTTGAATGAATGAATGAATGAATGAATGAATGCTACATAGCAGGCACTACTATACGAAGAATTGATGCAGAAAAGGATAAGAGTTTCCTTCTGTATTAGTGACACATACCGGGAATAGCCAGGGGACAAATTGCAGTTGAGGTTGATGACTGATAAAAATTTTAAATAGTTCACTGCTTTGGCATGCCAAAAGGTGTTAGTATCACACCCACCATGAATGAAATGCTCTCTAAGGAGTGCTAAGTTTCCTAAGGAGACTCTTGGAACTTGCCCCGAATACCCTCTTTCCCACCTCATCTGTCAAATTCTAGAGAAACATGGCCAGCATGACGATAGTGGGGAGTCATTTACTGTGAAAAGACCCCTCCAACTAGACACCATATTTACTACTCCGTTGCCATAATTTCACATCACCACCACCGTTAACCCAAGGAGGAAAGGGATTGTAGTGGCTGTCGTGATGTGTCACCTGAACACCCCATTCAGTACCGAGGCACTCGTCCCCTAGACCACTAGGAGTGCTGGCTGCTGATGCCTCACAGCTGAGTCCCTCTCCAGGCTCTGCCTTCAAATCAAGGGAACCACCTCACCCGGCATTATGCCTTTCCTCTAGAGAACAGCTTCTATCTAGAGACTTGATGTAGGACTATGGGACCTGGTCCCCCTTGCCCCAGTCCAGGACAACTTTGAAGGGACGTCCTAACTCTGTAACCCACTGTGGGATTGGCTGAAGCCTCTTGCAACTGCCTGGTAGTTTACATTCTTCCCGTGTCCAGTCTTCCTTCCCCAGTTCTCTTAGAGGTGTGACTCTGAGAGAACTCCCCCCACCCCCAAACTCCTGTATCCAGATGCCATCTCAGAGTATATTTCCCAAGGACTCTGACTTAAGACTTGGTGCTGGGAAGAAAACTCTAAAATAGACTTTTGGAACTGAATTACCCACCGACACGCTCAAATGGAAACCATTTCCCTGGTGGTAGGGGGAATTCTAACAACTTTTTGGCACCCTGTAGCTGTGAAATTATTTCGACTTTTATCACTGGTGAACTGGGAGCAATATCTTGTGCATTTGAGTGTTTGGGTGAAGTAGTGATTATCAGGAGTGGGGAATTGGATGGCTTTTTCGAGATGCTCTTGATGCTTTTGACAAAGACAATGGAAGGCTAATGAGGGCTAGGAGCTGATTTAAGGGGCCGTGCGGATGCCAAATATCCTTGGCAGTATGTGAAGAGACTCTCATCTCTTTCAGCTGGAAGGTAGAAAAAGTGAGGGATCAAGGCCAGGTCATCAATTATAAGGTTCCCAGATCCATGATATAAAATTAAGTCATATTACCCAGTTGTGGAAGTGCTAGGCCTCTTAAGGATCAAAGTGACTGTATACCAAAGGACCTATTCAACAGATAGTAGCAGGAGCCAGGAAAGCACAGTAAAACCTTGGATCGCAAGGACCTTGTTCTGCGAGCGTTTCGCAAGCCGAGCAAACATTTCTAATAAATTTTAACTTGATGAATGAGTGACGTCTTGCAATATGAGTAGCATGTGATGCCGAATGTCACATGATCATGACTGACCTAATGGTTCTTGAAATTCGCTTCGATATAAGAGTACTTTGGATCACAAGCATGTTTCTGGAATGAGTTATGCTCACAGACCAATGTTTTACTATGGTATTGGATCCTAACTGTGCTGGATCAAGAAGTGCAAAACATAAAGTTGGATACATGAGAATTTATTAACATAAGATTACGATCCTGTGATGTAGGGTTTACTCTGTCAAGGACCCTAGAGGGTAGTGCTGACATGCTGCTTGGAGGACTCTTAGAAGCTTCGGAAATGTGACCGTCCAACACAAAGTGAAATCAAAATGCTAGAAATCACATGGAAGATGGTGGAAGAAGGAACCAGAAGTCCTCAGAATTGGTCATGCCAATGAAAGGGAACACACTGCAAAACCGGAAACCCCACCACTCAAATATTTTCTGCAAGAAGCGTGCTCCATTTCCAAAGGCAATAAAGAATGTGTTAGTGAGAGGGGTACCAGCCAGGGCTGACAGTAGGAAATGTTATAATAAACCTGGGCTCCTTGACGGCAAAGGCGATGAGAAGATCTGGGTGTAAAAGGGGCTGAGTATCTGCGATTTACTCTCAGTAGCAAATGGGATGCAATTATTGTAACGAACAGCAATGTCACAGTGGCCCCCGTGGGCTCCGGACCTGCAGAGAACTTTGACAGTGGTAACTAGAGCTTGGTGGTCCTAAGCGCTAGACACATGAGAAGCCAACAAGGTTTTCTTCTTAATGTTACAACCAGAAAATTAAAATTAAAATTAAAAAAATGGATGTTGAGAAGGGCAGCCTCTCCAGTAGAAAAAAATCATTACTCTTTACGCAGTTTCCAGCCCTGAGCCTATTCTCAGACCTAACGCCGAGGCAAGCAGAGAACTCTGTAATGTTTCCTCCAGTCCTTCCCTAAAGGGACTTAAGACCATCTATCTGAGAAACTATGCAGTGGGGAAAAGAGAGGCCCCCAGAGTTTTGAGGACATTGTTAAGATCCATTGGCGTCGATACCTGGATACCAGAAGCATCATCACAGCTCCTGTGTTACAGGGAGAGATGTGTGGGCCAGGTAATAAGTGGAGTCCTGGCCCGGGATAGCTCAGCTAGGTCCCCTCCATCCATGGAGCACCACCCGGTGCTCATTACCCCAGTCCACAAATGTCTAATTAAAATGAATATTCTAGGGGGTGATGGGCATGGAGGAGGGCACTTGTGGGGATGAGCACTGGGTGTTATATGGAAACCAACTTAACAATAAACTATTTTAAAAAAATGAATATTCTAATTCTGAGACTGCTTGCCCTTGGAGCCCAGCTATCATGCTGTGAGAAAGCCCAGGCTACGTGGAGAGGCCACATGTGTGGCTCAACAGTCTCAGGCCCCTAGCAAAAAAAACCCTGGCCCTAAGTATCAGACAAGTGCGTGAACGAGTGTCCCGATGATTACAGCACCCAGCCCAGCTTTGGCCTCAGGCCCCACTATGCTCTGTCCAATTTATGACCCGTAAGGAAGGCTGAGAGATGATAAATGATTATTTTTGTTTGAAGCCGCTAACACGTGGAGTAATTTGCTATCTAGCACTAGATACTAATACATTTGTACGCTGTAGACGAGACTTGTGACTGGTAAATACTAAGGCATTCGTTTTCCCAGCTGTATTCAGGGAAGGTGTCCTCATCAAATGCTGAATGTCCCCTCAGCAAAGGAGCTCACGCAGCTTTATGTTTTTATTATTTCTTCAGTTTATTTATTTATTTGAGAGGGGGTGGGGAGAGAATTCCAAGCAGGCCCTCTGCTGTCAGGATGGAGCCCGATGTCGGGCTCAATATCCCAAACCATGAGATCATGACCTGAGCAGAAATCAAGAGTCGGACGCTTTACTGACTGAGCCACCCGGGCGCCCCTGAGGCGGCTTTATAAAGGCAGGACCCTCTTGCCTTGGTTCAGGACCATCCTGGAGGGCCACCCTAACTCAAGAGCAACCTTTGGGATCGTTTGAGACTTCCGTTACAAACGCACACTACTTCTCCATCTGCCCAATCCTGATACATGCCCCTAATACATTTTCTGCATGCAAATCTTAGTCTCTGAGTCTATTTCCCAGGGAACCTGACCTAAAACAGCGTGTAGAGAGAAAGGGTTACAGAGCACCACTCGGTGGGGGGTGGGGGGGGGGTTAGAGAGCTGCTATAAAACATGGGAGGGGATGGATTCATCCTTTCCCAAGCATGGCAGGCGAGACTAAGATTAGATCTAAAATTAGATTGTCTACAACCTATGCTACCTTTACTATCTTTCTCCCTTCCCACTGAAGATACAGTCCGATCCTACACCCACTGACCTGTCTTCATATGGGCAGCGACAAATTCCATTCCAAGTCCAGACTGGCAGCTAATTATAGGGACCCCCACTCTTACCAAATACTCTTCTGTGATTTTTGGCTCCAAAAGTGAAAAAGGAAAGGAAAAGGGAAACCTGTGTTTTCCCAGCTAGAGTGCCTTTTACAACTTTTCCACTTCAAATCTGAAGTAAATTTAGTGATTTTAAGTGATGAGGAAAATGTCAATTGTACAAATATCGAATGTTATCTTAATTTCGGCATAAAAGTACAGGTAACGATAAAACTACAAACATTTTAGCATATAAAGATAATCTTAGCACATACTGTATTATGAGCTACTTTTGAGCTGAATTTTCTTCTTTAAAAGTTTAAGTTTTTATCGAGAGAGAGAGAGGAGAGGAGGGGTAGAGAGAGAGGGAGAGAGAGAATCCCAAGCAGGCTCTGCTCTGTCAGCAGAGAGCCCAATGTAGGGCTCGAGCTCACAAAGTATGAGATCATGCCCTGAGCCAAAATCAAGAGTTGGATGGTTAACCTACTGAACCACCCAGGCAGCCCTTGAGCTGGAATTTTCTTAAAAGAGCAGTGAACATAGAACACAGTACCAGCACCTAAGCTAGTCTTGAATTGGTGGGAATTGCTTTGGACCTTAGAGAAGGCTGATGCTGACTGAAGTGCTTGTCAGACCCCATGACAGATCCTCAGAACCTACTCAACTCCTTTCTGCAATAATGGCATTTGGTTGTATTGAAAAGGACAGTGAAACAGTGGATGGTATACATGTGTGGTAGTGAATTTTGACCTAAAACCCAGCTGCTGTGGTTGGGGCTCCAGGAAAATTATTTTTTTCATATCTCAGTATGAAATTAGTAATCTCTGGCATTTGTCAAGTAACATTTTGCACTTTGATGTAATTTTTAAAGTTTATTTATTCATTTTGAGAGGGAGAGAGAGTGGGGGAGGGGCAGACGAGGAGGGGAGGGAGAGAACTCCAAGTAGGCTGAGCGCTATCAGCATGGCACCTGACGTGGGTCTCGAACCCACAAGCTGAGAGATCATGAACTGAGCTGAAATCAGGATTCGCAGTTAACCGACTGAGCCACCCAGGTGCCCCAATTTAATGTAATGTTTAAAAGATCAATTTGCTCCCGGCTTCAGGGAAGATGTTTGCCTGTTGTCTTTTCATCGACTAAAGAAATTTTTCTCTTTACACATCCACCTGTAACTTGCTGGATGATTTTAACAAATTACCCTTATGTTCTCTGCCTTATTTTACCCCTTTTTACAATGGAGATAATAGCAGAGTGGCAAAAGGTTTTGAATGTTTACAGAGAACCTTTATCTTCGAAAGGATCTGAGGGTAAATAACAAGACTATTATAAACCTAAGATTCTACGACTGAAAATAGAAAAAGAAAGAAAATCGGCAGATAGATATCTATAAATAAATGCCAGCCTCTAGAACCAGATATTTCTTTGCATGTACAGGCGGCTTTATAATTTATGGTGTTCACGTACAAGAGATGTTGGCGGGGTGCCCGGGTGGCTCAGTCGGTTGAGTGTCCGACTTCAGCTCAGGTCATGATCTCCCGGTTCGTGGGTTCAAGCCTTGTGTCGGGCTCTGTGCTGACAGCTCGGAGCCTGGAGCCTGCTTTGGATTCTGCGTCTCCCTCTCTCTCTGCCCTTCCCCCACTTGCTCTCTATCTCTGTCAAAAAATAAACATTAAAAATTAAAATAAAGAGATGTTGGCAAGGGGGTTGTTATCAATTCCCTTTTACAAAGAAGAGACCTGAAGTTTAGAGAGGTTAAGATTCTTACTCGGCATCTCCTGAGTAATGACAACAAAATTGGGAACCTAGGTGTTCTGATTAGAAAGTCCAGGAAACTTTTCACTAAAGACGCTAAAGTTGCCTTGTAAAATGTAAGAAAGAGAAAGCAAAAGTGAATTAAAGAAAAGTCCCAGAACACAGTAGTGAGTAAGGAAAAGCATTGAAACAGACATTTTCAGATACATGCATATTTTTTAATGTGTAATTATTTTTAAGACAGAGAGAGAGAGAGAGAGCAAGCAAGCACATGAGCAGGGGAGTGGCAGAGAGAGGGGGACAGAGGATCTGAAGCGGGCTCCGGGCTGACAGCAGCCAGCCCCATGTGGGGCTTGAACTCATGAACTGTGATTGAACCACCCAGGCGCCCCAGTACATGCATATTTTTCAAATTTGTTCCCCTCCCCCCCGACACTTGTAAGATGAATTGATCATCCTGAATTCTTTGTCTGAGAAATCCAAGGCAACACAGAAGTAATATTTCTTGGGACTGCATGTGCCAAGCACTGTGTAAGATTATTTACAGAATTCGTTTTTATAATCTTTAGTTGCACTATTGTTTTACAGATGAGAAAATCACAGTTCAGAGGGAGTAAATAACTTGCCCAGAGTTCCATAGCTTATAAGGAGCACTGGGATTTCAGCCCAGGTTGTCTGACTTCAAAGTCCTTGTTACAACAATTAATCTGTTAAGCCAGAAGCATTTAACTGGCCCCAATTATGAGCTCAGCATTGTGAAGATTTACACAAGAAATATAAGATCCCCGGCCTCAGAGGCTTGCTAACCTATAGGGAGAGGTAAAAGCTTAGGATTGTTAAATTGCATAGCATAGAGTCGTACTCTTAAAAGTGTGGTCTGGGGTGCCTGGGTGGCTCAGTCGGTTGAGTGTCCGACTTTGGCTCAGGTCATGATCTCACAGATTGTGAGGTCGAGCCCTGCATCGATCTCTGTGCTGACTGCTCAGAGGCCTGCTTCGGATTCTCTGTCTCCCTCTCTCTTTCTGCCCCTCCCCCAATCATGTACACGTTTTCTCTCTCTCTCTCTCTCTCTCTCTCAAAAATAAAATAAACATTAAAAAAAAAAGTGTAGTCTGTGGATGAGCAGCATCTTCATCAACTGGGAGCCCAGCAGAAGTACAGAATCTCAGGCCGCCAGCGCCGTCCTACTGAATCAGAGTCGCATTTTAATAAGATCGTCTGGTTACTTGCATGCATAGTAAAGGTAGAGATGTTCTTGTACCGATCATCAGTGCTACAGGGAGTAGGCGGGTGTCGAGGAGACGCCTGGACCAGGTGTTGAAGCAGGGCAGCATGGAAGTTAACTCTCCCTATTTCCTTCAAGTTGGCTTGTCTCTTTGTGAAAGCCATCTCTAGTCCCCAAAGGGTCGGGAGAAGCCAGTATGAGACAAGTGATGAGAGGCTGGAGATCAGGTTCTCTTTGCTTGAAGTGTGAGGGAAGGACTCAGGGAAGCAGCATAAGGAACCGAGGGGTGACAGGTGCAGGGATGATCAGAGGGTTCCGATTCCACCAATAGGAATGGAGAGCACAAAGATGTCGTTTCCACTCTTACTCCACAGTCTTCCCTTCCCACTTCCCTGGCATGATGAGCCTCTCAGGAGGCAGGGAGGGGGCTGAGAGATCGCTAACTGGCAGTCTGGGGTGTGTGTGTGTGTGTGTGTGTGTGTGTGTGTGTGTGTGTGTCGCTGCGTTTCTTTGGATGTGCATATACTTGCTTGAGACTCTACCTCTGGACTTCTTTAATGCTATAAGCCTCATTGCTGCATTTTAACCATAAACTCTCTTCCCCAATAAGCTCATACCATAAAGCTGCATTTTCTTTGGTAACGCGGAGCACGACTTGGTCCCTCAGCACAATTTCCAAACGTCTCCCTCTTAACCAAGCACCACTCTAATTAGGAAAAAATTGCATTAGGGAGCCACGTGAATGTCTGAGAAGAGCGCATTCATTCTCGATTTTGAGACTTTAAAACATAGCAGGTTGCAGAAATGCAGATTGCGACGTATATAGCGTTAAAATTGCTTTTGCCATTGTAAAGCTAAAAATAGCTCCCGGTTCGAATTTCCTGCTGCTTCTTTCTAAATGAAGGAGTTAAAGACTGAAAGGCAGGTGGATGCTGCCGCTCTTTTAGAATGAGATGAATAGAGTTGATGGCAGAGCTACAGGGAAGCTATTGAGACCGCAGATGCATATGCTGCCCTTACTTCCCACCAAGTTCAAAGTGGGGCGAAGCTGCCCGGGTAATTGGCTATGAAATAGCAAACCCTCTGGATAAAAATGGCCCTTGGACTTAATTGCCCATGGTTCTGGGCAGCGGGTAGCCACCTGGTTGATTAGTGACCCTACCTATATTCACAACCACCCAAGTTTAAGTGCGAGTGCAATTGTTAGGACACTGGCACCGAGTTCAATCGGGGGCCTCACAGGCTCAATCAGTTCTGACCACCCCAGGTCCAGGTCCCCCACCTTCCTGATCTAAGCAGATGGTCCTACAAAGCCCCAAGGCAGAAAGCCCGTTTTACAATTGAGCGGCCGAGGTCATGCATATTTGTAAGATAGCAACCACAATAGCAGCAACTGTGATGAGAAAAAGGCATTTTGTGTGTGTAGGACTTACTAATTTGCCAAGCACTTTTCCTGGGATTTCTATTGTGGGCTTCACAAAAAGCTGGTAACACAGGGCTGATAAGTGCCCATTTTTTAGCTGGACAAATTAAGACCTGGTGAGGTGCAGGCAAGTGAGTTTCACAAGGCTGCACAACTACTAAGCAATAGAACTCCACTCAAATTTGGATCTTTTGATACGAAGTTCAGTCTTTACGTATGGTAGTGTTTCGCCCTAATTCTCTCCTCCCTTGCAGTTCTGCCGGACTGGGGTAGTCCCCGTTCTAAAGCAGTAAACTTAGTGTGTGCCAAGCATTGTACAAAGATTTCGCATGTATTTTACTCACGGAAGCCTTACCTTACAACTAAGTCTATGATGCAGGCTTTGTTTGTTTTACCAACTCTCGCCTCAATTTTATTTTTTTTCCCCCAACGTCCTGGAGATGTAATTGACATTATAACATTGTGTAACTTGAAGGTGTTAACTTCTCGATTTGATACATTTGTATATTGCAATAAGAGTATCAGTCACCATAGTGTTAGCTCACATCTCCATCCGGTCGTATGATTACCATTTCGTATAATTACCATTTCGTATAATTACCATTTCTTTCTTTCTTTCTTTCTTTCTTTTTTGTAATGAGAACATTTAAGATCTAATCCCTTTAGAAACCTTCAAGTGCATAAGATTCCCAGAACGTATTCATCTTTTAACTGGAAGTTTGTGCCCTTTGATGAACCTTCCCCCAATTTTCCCCAACGCCCCTGCCCATGGTAACTACCATTCTACTCTCTGTGTCTCAGTTTGACTTTAAACAAACAAACAAACAAACACATTTATTTGTTTTTGAGAGAGAGTGCACGAGCAGGTTAGGGACAAAGATCTGTTGAGGGAAACAACAGATCTGAAGCAGGCTTTGCACTGACAGCGGGGCTCAAACTCACAAACCATGAGCTCATGATGGGAGCCCAAGTCAGATGTCCAACCGACTGAGCCACCCAGGTGCCCCTAAGAGTTTGTCTTTTTAAGATTGTACACATAAGCGATATACGGTATTTGTCTTTCTCTATCTGATTTATTTCACTTAAGCATAATGACCCCAAGGACGATCCCTGTTGTCGCAAATGACCGGATTTCACTCTTTCTCCTGGCTGACTATATATGTGATAGATTATCCTTCTCTCTCTCCCCATATCTATATCTATATATCTGTATACATATATGTGTATATATGTATGTATATCTCATCTTTATCCACTCATTCCTATCTTGACTATTGTGAATGATGCTGCAATGAAAATAGGCATGCAGACATCTCTTTGATAGCCTGTTCTCATTGTCTTTAGATATATACCCAGAAGTGGGAATGCTAGAACATATGGTAGTTTTATTTTTGGTTTTTTGAGGGGCCTCCATATTGTTTGCTATAGTGGCTTCACCAATTTCTATTCCCACCGACAGTGTATAAGCGTTCCCTTTACTTCACATCCTCACCGACCCTAGTCATCTCTCATCTTTTGGATAACAGCCATTCTAACAGGTTTTGACTTGCATTTCCCTGATGATTAGTGATGCTAGCCATCTTTTCATTTACCTGTTGGCCATTTGTATGTCTTCCTTGGAAAATGTCTATTCAGATCTTCTGCCCATTTTTAAATCCAATTTTGTTGTTGTAATTGAGTTGTACGAGTTCCTTGTGTATTTTGATATTAATCCCTTACCCAATATATGGTTTTCAAGTACCTTCTCCCATGCTGTAAGTTGCCTTTTCATCTTTCTGATTGTTTCTTTTGCTGTGCAGGAGGGTTTTAGTTTGACATAGTCCCACTTATTTATTTTTAGCTTTAAAAAAAATTTTTTTTTAATGTTTATTCATTTTTGAGAGAGAGACACATACACAGAGTGTGAGTGGGATGAGGTCAGAGAGAGAGGGAGACACAGAATCTGAACCAGGCTCCAGGCTCTGAGCTGTCAGCACAGAGCCCGACGCGGGGCTCAAACTCACGAACAGTGCGATCAGACCTGAGCCAAAGTTGGACTCTCAACCAACTGAGCCACCCAGGCGCCCCATTTAGTTTTAGCTTTGTTGCTTGTGGTTTTGGTGTTATCTCCAAAAATCACTGCCAAGACTTATGTCAAAGAGCTTCCCCCCATTGTTTTCTTCTATTAACCTTATAGTTTCAGATCTAATATTTAAGTTTTCAATCCATTTCAAATTAATTTTTGTGAGTGGTATAAAACAGGAGTCCAGTTTCATTTTTTTGCATGAGGTTATCTGCTTTTCCCAGCACCACTTATTGAAGAAGCTATCCTTTACCCACTGAGTATTCTTGCCTTCCTTGTCAAATATTGGTTGACTCTGTATGGGGGGATTTACTTCTGGGCTCTTGATTCAGTTCCATTGACCTATATATCTATTTATACCTATACCAAACTGTTTTGATTACTCTAGCTTTGTAGTATAGTTTGAAATCAGGAAGCGCGATGCTTTGTTTTTTGTTCTCAGGATTGCTGTAGTTATTCAAGGTCTTTTGTGATTCCATACAAATTTTAGAATTGTTTGTTTCTGAATCTGTGAGAAATGCCATTGGCATTTTGATAGCAATTGCATTGAATATATAGATGGTTTGGGGGAGCATGGTCATTTTAACAACATTCCTTCTTCTGATCCATGAACACGGGATATCTTTCCATTCATTTTTGTCTTCTTTAATTTCTTTCACCAAAGTCTTGTAGTTTTTAGTATACAGATCTTTTACCTCCTTGATTAAATTTGTTTCTAAGAATTTTATTATTTGTGTTGCTATTGGGAATGGGATTGTTTATTTCTTTTTCAGATATTTCACTCTTAGCGAATAGAAATGCAATGGATTTTTTTAATGTTGTTATCATATCCTATAGCTTTATGGAATTCCTTGACTAGTTCAAACAGGTTTTTTGGTTGAGTCTTTCGGATTCTTATATATAATATCATATCATCTGCAAATAAAAACTATTTTACTTTTTCTTTTCTGATTCGGATGCCTTTTTTTCTTTCTTTTACTTGATTGCTGTGGCTAGGACTGCCAGTGCTATATTCAATAAGAGCGGTGAGAGTGGACATCCCTTGTCTTGTTTGTGACCTTGGAGGAAAAGCTTTCAAACTTTCACCATTGAGTATGATGTTAGTGGCAGGCTTGTCACATATGGCTTTGATTGTATTCAAGTATGTTCCTTCCACACCCAATTTGTCGAGAGTTTTTATCATGAAAGTATGATGTATTTCACCAAATGCCTTTTCTTGGTCTGCATCTTTTGAGGTGAGCGTATGATGTTTATTTTTCATTCTAATATTGTGGAAATCACAGTTATTGATTTGCATTTGCTGAATCTTCCTTGCGTCCCAGGGATAAAACCCACTTGATCATGGTGTGGGATCCTTTTTATGTGCTATTGAATCCAGTTTGTCAATATTTTGTTGAGAATTTTTGCATCTGTGGTCGTCAGGGATCTTGGTCTGTAGTTTTCTTAAAGCGCCCTTCTTAGGCTTTGGTATCAGAGTAATGCTAGCCTCATAAAATGAATTTGGGAGTGTTCCCTCCTCATCAATTTTTTGGAAGAGTTTGAAGAGGATTGGTGTCAATTCTTCTTTAAATGTTCGGTGGAATTCACCAGTGAAACCATCCGGTGCTGGGACTTTGGGGGGAGGTTTTTGAATCTTGGTTCCGTCTCCTTAGTTGTCATGAGTCTGTTCATATTTCATTTTCTTCCTGACTCAGTCTTGGCAACTTGTATGTTCCTATGATAAATGCCCCAGAAACATGTATCCCTTTTATTGAATTGGGAGTGGGAGGTGTGAAAGTAGATGGCCAGAGGTAATTGCCATGCTGGGGTGAAAGGAAAAATGAAACTAAAACGGGGGGGGAGTACCCCCTAATTGGCTGAATACATTAGTCATTTGACCTATGTCTTCTTCTTTCATCTTTACAATATTGTAAGACCTATTTTTTAGGCAAGGAAACTGAAGCTCAATGAGTTGAAGTAAATTGTCCAACCCAGCTAGTAAGTGGCAGACCTGTGATCACATCCTAGGCAGTCTGATTTTAGAGTCCGGCCATTTAACACTCTATCAGGGTTACATAATGACAGTCATGAAACATGACCACTGACTGGGTACATACCATGCGCCAGGCAGTACTTTGAAATCTTTATCCACAACAGCTCACTTCATCTTCGCAACAACCCTATGAAGCCAGTTTTATCATTATCCCCATTTGGAAGATAAGAAAAAAGGTATGGACCCAGTAAGTGGTGAAACCAGGACTTGGCCTTGCTCTTGCTTATATCCAAAGTTGTTTCCAGTAGAGGGGAGATGGACGACAGCTGAGCTTAGCCTGTGACCTAGCAATGTACCCCCTCTTTAGATTGCCCAGGGACACTGCTAGCGATTTGCCTTTCTGACGTTGGGGTTTCAAGAGGAACGTGATAAATAGCCGGGGCTTAGATTTTTTTCCGTAACGAATGTCCCAACAATAAAACAGAATAAAATTGCTACTTCAGTGTCACCTTTCTCTTGCTACACAGTGGGCCACCTTGTGCCCATCTTTGAGTGCCCATGGCATCTGGAAAACATTTCTCATCAATGGATATGGTAGTTACAATGTCCCCAAATATAGCTATGTAAGTGAAAATGGTCATAAATCATTCTTATCTGCTCTTTAAAGCTAATTTCCTAAGGATTTCTACTCATTAGCCAGTTTCATTCATTTTATGCAACTGAATGGACTAAATCTTTTCTTTATAAATCAGAACAAAACAACTGGTACTCAGTTAATTCCATCTAACCTCCTCCACAGTTACTGAGATCTTTCTATATTTTGTTTTATTTTTATTTTTTCATGTGTGCTAAGGTTTAAGTTTAGAACTAAACCACTATGAAGAAGGAAGCTGGGAATATGACAGCAGCATTTCCAATGGTTTAGAAGGTAAGACATATATTCTAGAACCAAATCACCTGGCTTCAAATCCCAGCTCTGTAACCAGCTTGGAGATTTAACTTATCTTGGCCTCAGTTACCCGTCTGTGAAATGAGAATAATAACATTCTTTCCTTGCAGCCTTGTTAGGATTGAATGAGTAAATACATAGAGATGCCTTAAATGGTATTTCAAAGGTAAATTCTCAATACATCTTAGCTGTTATTTTATTAGTGGAGGCCACAGAAAAGCACAATTTGAGAGGTCCTTAAGGACTATATCCATGATGTGCTCCTTTGGTGGAAGACGCGTGAGGGTAGGTTATATCTTCAGAACAATAAAGGGGGTAAGTGGCTTATGTTGGGACTGGGCTAGCTTGAGATGCACAAGTTGGTCGGTGATCAGGGTCTTAGGTGGGAGAATGGCTTTGAGGTGGCAGTCACTGTCTGGAAAGAAGCCATGTGCCGTTAATCTGTGTCAGAATGTGTCTTAGACCTCGTCTTGCCGTTGACCGAAGATTGTTAAAGACGAGGTCTGAGACACATTCCGGCACAGATTAACTGCACATTCAATGTCGAATGAGTGATTGCATAATATATACAATATATTCATACACACCAGTTAATAAATTAGGGCATTTATTTTATCCTTTACTAATGTCAATGTCATGAAAGTTACTCAAGTCTCTTTACCCAAAGAGCCCACCATCTAACTGAGAAAGCAACAGGCTTGTAGACTTTAGATTAAATTCCAAGATGAGTTTTATGACAAATCAGCGTGAGTTTCCTGCCAATGTCTACTGGGAATTCATCTCTAAAAGTTAATTTTTCTTTTCTTTCTTGCCAAGGGATCAGGCTCAAATTGCTCAAAGTGCTACAGAGCTAAAGCCCGTGGAAACAGCCCTGAATCGATGATAAATGGGGAGTCAGTGGATATACAATTGAGCCTTGAACAATGCAGGGGTTGGGGAGTGCTGACCCTGCAAACAGTCAGAAATATTCACATAACTTTTGACTCCCTGAAACCTGAACTACAAATAGCCTGCTGGGGACCAGAAGCCTTATTCATAACATAAGCAGTTGACTAACACATTCTGTATATGTATTAAATGCTATATGCTTACAATAGAGTAAGCTAGAGAAAAGAAAATGCTAGCAAAATCATAAGGAAGGGAAAACACATTTACAGTACTGTACTGTATTTATTAGAAAAAAAAAACCCACATATACGTGGACCTACATAGTTCAAACCCATGTTGTTCAACTGTATGCTGTAGCTCTCTTGTCCCTCAGGTGAGAGAGTCTGGAGTGTTCTGCACTGTCTCCCAGAGTTCCCCAGAAGGACTGAGTGCCAGTTGTCCACAGTGGTTAGCTGGCTTGACTAGCACAAATGGTATTGACTTCCTTTCCTCTGCTGTCGCATGTGCCCTTGCCTTTCAGTGCTTACCACGATCACTTCCCAACACACTGCTTGCACTGCAATGCTTCTTTTAGGGTCTGCGCTGGTGAGGGGAACCCCACACCCAGCTAGAAGAGAATATGTGCTAGAAAAGAATCAGAAACCATTTAACCGATGTACAAAAACAAATTGCCCTTTGTCTCCCCAACTTTCTTTCCTTGCTCTAAACTAAAACCAGAAGGGTAGAGCTGTCACTCTGTGTGCTCTTTTCTGTTCCTGCTTTTCGATTTTTCTTGCCCTTCCACTCCTCTGTGGCAGGTAGGGCATGACTTCAAGACCTCAGGCAGCTGGGCAGATGTCCCTGAGAGGCAGGCCTCTGGTTCACCGTGTCGACTTACTTCTCCTTCCTTGTGACATACGCAGAGAAGTACGATATGCTATTATGACCAAATATTAGGATATACAACCCCACCTTTATACTGAAGTGAATTTGGGGCTCTCCTAGCCAAGAATATGGAGATCCAAATGTATTTTGGGGAGAGGGCATTTCGTCACCACTGTACTTAGTTTTCCCTCAAACACCTGATTCTGGCACAAGACTCACCTTGGGATTTAGCCTGAAGTCCATAAGCCTTGTTTTCTCCAGTTAAGTGAGGGTTATGTTAGCTGGAAGCTTATTCAGGGAAAGACATGGCGCATTTTTCATGTAGATAATAGGAAGGAATTGCATATGTAGGCCAAGCACACACAGTCTTGCTCTTCCCGGTTCACACAAGAGGAACACAGTCTCTCAGTCTGAGTCTCCCTTGACAAGTTAATTTCTTCTGTCATAAGACATGGACATTGAACAAAAGCGAGCTCCAGGGCAACACTCATATTTTTCACTTTTGTCGCCTTCATCTCCAAGGGATCAATTCAAAAGGTATTCCAGTGCACGAAGAAGAGGAGATTAAGAATAATTTCATTGTGCAACTTCACAGATCTAGTAAGGTGTGCAGTTATTTAGAAGCCTTAGCAACTCTGTATGAATTGAGGTAGGAGGTTCAGCTGTGTCAGGGTATCGTGGGGTGCTCTTTCTCCTAAGGCTGTTGTAGGGAGGAAACAAAGTAAAGATCTACTTTTTCTTGAGCTCATAGCTCTGAGCTTGTTCAGATCTGGCTTATATTTTTGTAAGCTTGTGATGTGCTATTTCTCAGTGCTGGGAAAGGCTTTGGGTAAGCACGTGTCCTTTGCCCTTGCAAGAAGGAACTATGTGGAAACGCCAAGATCTCACTGGTCATTTATGCAGCCTTTGTGAGTCCCTAGGACCCTACACGTTTAGGTCAACTCCCACCACTTGATCCAATCTGGATAAGTCAAGGATTAGATAAAGGAATCCTTTGTCTGTTTTACTCCCAAGCTAAAGATAAGTGTCTAAAGTTTTAGTCAATCAGTAACCCCTGCTTATTTCCAATCATGGTGTACTTGTTGTGATGTGGAATGTAGGAAAAGAAAAGAGAAAAATGAGCCGCTGTTTTGGTAGAAGCCTGTGGATGTCTTTGAAAAGAAACAATTGAAAAGTGACCTTTTAATTGCACTGCTAGGTATTTATCCACAGGATACAGAAATGCTGTTTTGAAGGGGCACACACAGCCCAATGTTTATAGCAGCACTAAGGACAATAGCCAAATTATGGAAAGAGCCCAAATGTCCATTGACTGATGAAAGGATAAAGATGTGGTGTATATATACAATGGAGTATTACTCAGCACTCAAAAAGAATGAAATCTTGCCATTTGCAACTACGTGCATGGAACTAGAGGGTATTAGGCTAAGTGAAATAAATCAGTCAGAGAAAGACAAGAATCATATGAGTTCACTCATGTGGAATTTAAGGAACACAATAGGGGAAGGGAAGGAAAATAAGACAAACAGAGAGGGAGGCAAACCATAAGAGGCTCTTCTTCTTTTTTTTCTTTTATAGTTTATTGTCAACTTGGTTTCCATATAACACCCAGTGCTCATCCCCACAAGTGCCCTCCTCCATGCCCATCACCCCCCTTCCCCTCCCCCCCACCCCATCGGTCCTCAGTTTGTTCTCTGTATTGAAGAGTCTCTTATGAGACTCTTGAATGCTGAGAACAAACTGAGAGTTGCTGGAGAGGAAGTGGGGGGTGGGGGGGGGGCTAGATGGGGGGATGGGCATTAGGAGGGCACTGGGTGTTGTATGTAAGTGATGAACCGCTGGGTTCTACCCCTGAAATGAATACTACTTGAATTTAACTTGAATTTAAATAAATTAATTCTAAGAAGTAAAATTAAAGATTTTAAAAATGATCTTTTGCCTCTCGCTGACTTATTTCACTTAGTGTAATACCCTCTAGGTCTATATAGTCAATATTGACTATCCCCAGAATGGGGAGCCCTGAGTAATCTACAGAATTGTTGAACCAGTAGGTCATATGCCTGCAAGTAACATAATACTGTATGTTAACTATACTTCAATAAAAAATAAAATAAAATGTCTACACCTATACTTCCCCCTTTACAAAAAGTGATCTTTTAAAAATGAAGGAAAACAGATAACTGGAAAATATGAAATGATCGCAGAGCTGCAGCAATATAGCGTTGAAAGTGAACCTGGAAGTCCCCCAGCCCAGTGTCCTAACCAATACAGGAGTCTCCTCTTGAATCCTAAGTACTCCCAGTGATGGCATCCTTACCCCCTTCTCAAGACAGCCAATCCATCTCTGGATAGTTCTAACAGTTAGAAATGTATTCCTTATCCTGAGCCATTTTCACTTTAATGCATATGAAGATAGAAAAAAAAAAATCAAGCCAGCCATTTGCTAACAAAAGATTCCAAGGCACTATCTTTATGATGAGCAGCTCATGTTAAACCAATTTAATTTCCTTCTGCGATAGAGTTGCAGGTCTTGAATAAAGAGGAGAGCAATCAGTGTAGGACACATCTGGACTTTGCTAAAGCTTTGTGGATCTGCAAGACATTTCCATTAATGAGTTAGGGATATCATGTCTGGGCTATCTGGGCTATACTATTATATGAGTCTTATTCTGAGGGCACGGAACAATTCTTAGGGAGGAACCTGGAACAATATATCCCAGAAACCACATAGGTTTATCCCAGAGCTTTAAAATTTTTTTTTTCCTGGCAAGGTCTGGAATGAGAGAAATGAGAGAATTCCTACTAAATTTGCAGAAGACAGCATGTCGGGAAATGGGGCTGGAGGATGGGGGAAATAAAAGCTGAAAATTCCTCGCAAGGCAAGAGCAGAATCTGAGGTGACCTTGACCAATTAGAAAAATGGTCTGTCAGAAAGAGGCTGACATTTGATGTTCAACAGGGACAGTGCTGGGCAATCCATGTGCTTCCCAAATCCAAACCACATGAATACCTGCTGAGGAATGGCTGGTGAAGCCATCACTCTGAATCACACCTTGAATAAATGGAAACAAGACAGGGCCATTGTTTAAAGAGCTGGTATGGGCCTGGGTTTTGTGAACAGAGTTATGATGTACAAAAGCCAGGACATAATTCTTCTGCCTTATATTCTGCATTAATAGCGACTTTATTAGATACGCTCAGGCATACAGCATGTTGATCTCCATATAAAACATGGCGTGGAGAAGCTGGAGAGACCATCAGGGTTAAAGGGATAAAAAGCAGTCCCCCAACAGAATATGGGAGAAAAGTCGAAATGACTGAATTTATCTGAAGGCTCAGCGTTGATTCCTCCCTTGCCTTTCTTTCAGCTGATTTCTCCAAACTCACCTGACTTTAATACCTCATCTCCACATGGCTCATGAAGTTCTATCTAAAGATGCGTCTGTTCAGACCTGTTTATCAGGATACCCCAAACTTGATTTAGTTGTTTTGTTTGGCCACATGTTGTGTAGATAAGCCAGAGTGGAAGAAAACATTTGGTGCCAAAGGATACGCCTTGTACATAACACTGGGCTGGCACACAGTAGCTACCTAATGACTGGCTGTACGTTGTGTGAAGGAATGGGAGGAGGAAGTCACCTAATTGGCTTTTTTTTTTTTAAGTCTGATTCCTCTCTGTCAAAATCAAGTTAATATAAGAATGCTGTGAGGAAGAATGTGATTAATTGTAAGCTGTAAGTTGCCTAAGGCATTGGGAGGAATTTCTGGAAGAGCATTTAGAAGAAAGGGAAAATGTAAACCTAGGGCAGTATTATTGATGCCTCTAATTGGTGACAACACTAATATGATTTAAGGCAATTATTTGTTTTGTTAATAACTCTCCTTAATTAACCTGCCTGAATGTGTCTAAAGCACCCTGCATGATAACCTGGTACATACCAGATGTCAGATACATGCTAGTTATTGTTTTGTAAATTTCAGAATATTTCTCCAATTAAACCAATTGTGCTAGCATTGATTTCTCTGATTCAGCATTGACATTTCATGCTGTACTCTGAAATCTACTAAAAACATACTATAAGAGTTTGCTTAACTACCCTCCAAAGCATAGAGTCCAATGGCTATCCAGTTTAACCTTGGAGAACTATTCAATTTGAAAATCTACTGAAGGGCTTTTCCATCAAGATTGGGTCCAAGGCAAGGATGTCCTTTCTCTCCAGTACTTTTCAGCATCATGGTGTAAGTCCTTGCTAATACAATGAGGCAAGAAAAGGAAATAAACATACAGATTGGATATGAAGAAACAAAACTGTCTCTGTGCACAGATGATATGATCACTTGTGTAGAAAATCTGGAAGAATCCACAAAAATACTGCTGGAACTAATAAGTGATTATAATAAGGCTGCGGGATATAAGGTTAATATACAAAAGTCAATCACCTTCCTATACACCAGCGATGAACAAGTAAAATTTGAAATAAAAAAACCCCACAATGCCATTTTCATTAGCACCCCCAAAAGTATAATACTTAAGTATAACCCAACAAAATATGTGTAAGATATATATGAGGAACACTACAAAACTCAAATGAAGAAATCAAAGAAGAATTAAAATAAGTGGAGAGATATTCTATGTTCATGGACATAAAGACTCAATATTATCAAAATGTCAGTTCTTCCCAACTTGTCCTATAGATTCGGTGCAATCTCCCCCAAAAAATCCCAGCAAATTATTTTATGGATATTGACAAACGAATTCTAAAGTTCATATGGAGAGCCAAAAGACCTAGAATAGCCAAATCAACATTGCAGAAGAACACAGTCAGAAGATTGACATCACCTGACTTATTCTAAAGCTATAGTAATCAAGACAGTGTGATTTTGGTAAAAGATACACAAATAGGTCAATGGAACATAACAGAGAGCCCAGAAATAGACCCACCTAGATATAGTCAACTTATCTTTGACAAAGGAGCAAAGGCAATACAATGGAGCAACCATAGTCTTTTTAACAAATGGTGCTGGAACAATTGGATGTTCACATGCAAAAAAAACAAAAACAAAAACACAACAAAAGAATAAATCTAGACACAAACCTTGCACCCTTCACAATAGTTAACTCAAAATGGGTCATAGACCTAAACATAAAGCACAAAATTATATAGTTCCTATATGTCAACATGGGAGAATGCCTACATGAATACTTTGGGTATGGTGATGACTTTTTAAATACAACACCAAAGTCATGATCCATGAAAGAAATAAATGATAAGCTGGACTTCATCAAAATGGAAAATGTCTGCTCTGTGAAAGACAATGTCAAGAGAATGAGAACACAAACCACAGACTGGGAGACAATATTTACAGAAGAAACATATGATAGAGATATCCAAGATCTACAAAAGACTCTTAAAACTTGGCAATAAGAACGTGAACAATCTGATGAAAAAATGGGCCAAAGACCTCAACAGATTCCTCACCAAAGGAGATATACGGATGCTAAGTAAGCATATGAAAAGATAGCCCATATCATAAGTCATCAGGGAAATTCAGATTAACACAACAGTGAGATATCACTACAATATATCAGAATAGCCAAATCTGGAACAGTGATGGCAGCAAGTGCTGGCGATGACGTGGAGCAACAGGAAGTTTCACATATTGCTGGTGAGAATGCAAAATGGCACAGCTGCTTTGAAAGACAGTTTGGAGGAGCGCCTGGGTGGCTCAGCCGACTTCGGCTCAGGTCATGATCTCAAGGTTGGTGAGTTCGGCTGACGGCTCAGAGCCTGGAGCCTGCTTTGGACTCTGTGTCTCCCTCTCTCTCTGCCCCCTTCCCCACTTGCTCTCTCTCTCTCACTTGATCACTCAAAAATAAATAAACAATAAAAAAGTTTTTTTAAAGAAAGACAGTTGGGAAGTTTCTTACAAAACTACATATACTCTTACCACGTGATCCAGCAATCACTCTTCTTGATACTTACCCAAAGGAGTCGAAACTTATGTCCACACAAAATCCTGCACACATCAGCTTTATTCAGCTTTATTCATCATTGCCAAAACTTGGAAGCAACCAAGATGTCCGCCAGTAGATGAATGGATAAATGAATGTGATACATCCAGACAACGGAGTATCATTAGCACTTAAAAGAAATGAGCTACTGGGCCACGAAAGATGTGGAGGAACTTAAATGCATACTCCTAAGTGAAAGAAGCCAATCTGAGAAGGCCTCGCAGATTCTAACTACATGACATACTGGAAAAAAACACAACTATAGGGACAGTGAAAAGATCAATGGTTGCCAGAAGTGAGGGGTGGGGAGGATGAATAGAGGAGGTAGAACAGCAGAGTTTTAGGGGAGTGAAAACAGTCCATATGATACCATAACGAAGGATACATTGAATTATACATTTGTCCAAATCCATGGAATGTAAAGCATAAGGAATGAACGCAAATGTCAACCATGAGTGTAGGGGTTTGCCAATGTACTTTGTCAACTGTAACAAATGGACAAACTGTAACAAATGTAGCAAAGAAAAAGTTTTAATGCTTTGTAATGTAAATTTCAACTAGACTGAGTTTTCTTATTTTGTTGACAAATTTCTGTGAAATGGAGTGCAAATCACTGGAGAAGGGGTGGCAGATGGAAATGGCCAGTCAGTGAGAAAGGGCTCATTTCTTCACCACCACACCCACCTACTTCTGGGAGGCTGTGTGAGATTTGGCTCAGTTTATCCCCAGTAAAAGGAAGGTTCCTTGAGCAATGGTTGCAGTGTGTTCTGCCAATAGAGTGCTGGGCGAGCGATCGGAAGAGGTAATTCTTATTCTTTATGTGACCTTTCTTCATTCTGAGGCAAGAAGCAAAATATTCAGTCGTCCTGCATTCTCAAATATTTGTAATCGATCGCTGTCCCTAAACAATTCTGAGCAGAACTCGCATGATAATTTTCTAAAAAAAAAATAATCAAGGAGCGCCTGGGTGGCTCAGTCATTAAGCATCTGACTTCAGCTCAGGTCATGATCTCACAGTTTGTGAGTTCAAGTCTCACATCAGGTGAGCTCAAGCTCCGTTTTTGGTGAGCATGAACCCTGCTTCGGATAAAACACGAGCCCCATGTGAGCCCTGATTCTCTCTCTCTCTGTCTCTCTCCCTCCCCACCCCCCGTGGGATTCTGTGTGTGTGTGTGTGTGTGTGTGTCCCTGGTGGGATTCTGTCTCTCTGTCTCTTTTCTCTCTGCCCCTTGCTCACTTGCACCCCCCCAAAAATAAAAAAATAATAATAAAAAATTAATCAAAAAGATGTGTTGACATGCAGTCTCCAAAATAAACATTGTGTAGGGGCACCTGGGTGGCTCAGTTGGTTAAGCATCTGACCTCAGCTCAGATCATGATCTCGCAGTTTGTGAGTTCAAGCCCTGTGTCCAACTCTGTGCTGATAGCTCAGAGCCCGGAGCCTGCTTTGGTTTCTGTGTCTCCCTCTCTCTCTCTCTGCCTGTTCCCTGCTTGCGTTTTGTCTCTCTCTCCCTCTCTGTCTCAAAAATAAACATTAACAAGAAAAGAAACATTGTGCAATGGAATTCTACTATGCTGCAATTAGGGAGATCACTCATCCTGGTTTGTCTTGGCATATTCCATATTTTGAATGGAAAGTTCTGGCTCCTGGGAAACTCCTCAGTCCCAGGCAAGCTGAGTAGCCTGAGTAAATAACACGACCCAATTGCGTGACCTTGAGTAAGTCACTTCTCTCCAGGCCTTAGCTCTCACCTCTGTGAAATAGGGGAAATTGGGCTGAGCCCTCTCTATGGCATGCCATGATTCTAAGGAAGTATGTCCTCTGGCTCGGACTCAGTATCTCATTGGACATAGATCTTGAGATGGTTGCAAGGCCAAAGCCATCCTCCCTCAAACTGGCCCCCAAAGCTTCAAAAGGTCTCCTTTTGTACCTCCCTCGAATAAGGAACTAGGTTTTTGTGAGCCAGACACATATCTGGATTTATCTACAAAGCTGCTTTTGTTTTATACCCATGTTGTGTTCTCGAGGTACTAAGTTCCAGAATATTTCTTCTCATTCTGTAAGGTAACACATCTACTTTGCATTCTAGACATCCTGCTGTTTCTTTCTCCAATTTTTCAAGTGTCATCCCTGGTTCTTGGGCAGCGTGGCTCTTAGTAGTTTCAATGAACATGCCCACATTCGTATTATCCTCTGCGCTTGTTCACTGCTGTTCACTCGATCCCCGCTGTCTGGTTTGAAGTGTGTAGTTGATGAATTATTGATGAATGGACAGAGGGCTCTCTGAGAGTCTTTCCTCATCTGTAAATGGGGATAATTACGCCTACTCTCGAGGGTTGTTGTGGGGATTAAATGAGATTATGTGTTGGCAAGTGCCTGAGACTGCCCGTGCCATGGTGAGCACTAGGCGAACGCGGACCCCATCCCAGGCCCTCCCACTCACCAACTCAGCATCTTTTCTCCCACTACCCTCCTCCCTTTCCCCTATTGCGTCAACTTTCTGAGGGGCGCACCGCCCGCAAACACTGTTACCGTCCCGATCTTTCCACTTGCCGTTCACCTCCCCTTCCTCTGCACTTTCACAGATTCCGAGAATCTTATTTTTTTCATTCTGCTTTATGTTGCAGGCTCTCGACTCACCCCCCCTCGGTGCTCTGTTCTGTGGAGCTGGGGACCAAGGCTTTTGCAAACCATGTTTCCGCTTCACTAGCTGGCTCTCTCTGTTCGGCTTGGCCATTAGAGAAAGAAGAAGGGTCCTGTTCTTCTGTTTCTTCTCAGTGAGCTTCCTGCTTGCCAGCTAATCCTGTGAGGATCACCCCAGCCTTGCTTCCTTACCTTGGTGGGGGTCGTACCTTTTTGTGGCAGCGGCTGAATCCAGTTTACAATTTCCCCAACATGAGCACCAGCCAGCAGCATTTCCTCAGAGGCCTGGATTCCCGAACCCACAGAGAACCTTCCCTGAGCACAGAGATACTGCCAGGGGGGCAGGCGGGGGGGGGAGGGGGTGACAGGGTTGAGAGGCACGCCCTCCCCAAGTGTTGCAGTGTCAGCTCTGTGGGGTAGCTGTTCCACACTTTCCACACTTCGGAGTCTCAATGGTACCAGCTTTGTGCCTTCATTCCCTCACCCCTATGGGTGCTAGCGGCTTGTCGCAGTCCTGAAGCCCTACTTCTGTAGTAGCTTAGCGTCCTCATTTTCTCCCGTCAGCCATTTAGGCAACAACCTTAGTCCTGGTTAACAATCCCTCACACTAAATTCTGCCCAAATGACTGGTGTGGTATCTGTCTCTCGTTGGACCCTGACCTTTCCAAGGGACCTGGTTTTTAGGAGTCACCCCACCATTCTCCTTGAGTTGCTTGAGGGTGATACCTGTCATTGCTCCCAACGTCCCCCATACCCACCATATCTCACAACATACCTGATATTTAGCCAGTATCAATAAACATGCGTTGCTCTTTTTGGTTGATTCGATTGAACGAATTTGGGGAACCCAATAAAACGGTTTGATTCTGGCACATCTCATTCTGATTCCTGAATAATATCACCCCCTTGATTTGGTCAAACAGGTGAACTTGAGGATATGGAAGCAGATCATTGACCTAGAAAATGTGTCTCTGAACCCACCTGTTCAATCTACCTTTCTCAAAGTGTGTTCCTGCCATATTAGGATTTATTTAAAACAGACTCCCATGCGATTCTTTGAAACAGTATAAAGTTTAGGGCAATATTTTGCTCAAGCATGGTCCATATGTATGACATACTCTTGTTTATATTTCTGGGTCTTTGCATAAACTCTTATTCTTTTTTTTTTATTTTTTAAGTTTATTTATTTATTTTGAGAGAGAGAGAGAGCAGGGGAGGGGCAGAGAAAGAGAGGGACAGAGGAAATCCCAAGCAGGCTAAGCACTGTCAGCACAGAGCCTGACGTGGGGCTCGAACTCACAAACCATGAGCTCATGACCCACGCTGAAATCAAGAGCTGGACACTCAACTGACTCTGCCACCCAGGCACCCCTCTTTCTTCAGTCTTGAAACATACCTCACCTCCTTTCTTTGAGCCCTTCTTTACTCCCAAGGCAGGATCTGGTGCTCCATCTCTGTGCTCCCGTGCCACCCATCCCCACATCTCCTTATTGTGGTAGTCATTGCACTGATTATCTATGATTCTGCCCTCTCCACTTGGCTTGACCTCCTTGAGGGAAGGGCTGTCTTTCATTTCCATATATCTGTAGAAGGTATATGGTAGGCACCGAGTATTTTTTTTTTTTTTGAAAAGCAAATTACTTAATGATTCTCATCATCAATACTTGGCATTTTATTTACACAAGCTTACCTAATTATTTACAGAACGACTCAACAAAGCCCTACGGCCGATCCTGGACTTCTGCCATTTAGTCTTCTCAACCATTTGTTCCTATTTGTTGGCCTTTTAAAACTTCCTTATCATTATTGGTAATTTGCATTTACTCTACAGATATCCTTTCCTCTAATAGCTTTTTAAGGGTTATTAAAAATCGCCGATTCAAAGGAACTTTTGAAATATACTTATTGTTATATCTGTTTTAATTATTATATAGGAAAGAAGTAACTTTGGTCCTTATAGGAGGAAAACAATCAAGAGCCCCTGTTTTAGATGACCTGTGTTTGCTTTTATTTGGTTCTTACAACAACCTAGATTTGAGTTGGTAACAGCAGACATCAAATAAAGTATACAGAGATGGAATCTGAGAGAAAGATTATGTTAACAGCAATTTCCCACTCTATGGGAAAGTGCATAAATTCATGGGCTGGCAAGGAAAATTGTCTTCCTTGACTCTTTTGTGGTATAATGAGGACCTTCTACATATTTTTAAAATGAAGCCTTTAGAAGCTAGCAACAAAAAGGGATCATTTATATTTTTAGGAATGGATGTTTTAAATCATTTTTCCAAGTTACAGAAGATTTTAGTATTTCAGTAGCTTCATTTTTCAGGCTCCTCCGAGGAGATGTGTGGTTCTTTGTGAATTAAAGGGATGTATAGAAATGCAAATATTGCAGATTATAAAATTGTATAAAAGGACTGTCTGCTAAATTGATTTCAAGCTATAGGGGACATTGTCTGTATGCTTAAACAAAAGGGGACAGGAAGTTAACAAAAAGAAAAAAAAAGGAGAGAGATTTAGGCAAAGAACTTAATGCAGAGAAGAGGGAATGGATGCTTGGCTTACTTAATAAAAACGGATTTGTATAGAAACCAACCATCAGATTGTTCAATTTAATGATCTACCATCCTTAGCATATATATTTTTTTTTACTTTCAAATTGCACCAACTGTATAAAATAGCATTCTTTACTTCAAACGTGGAACAGTAGGAGAGATCTTACAAGCTATACACTATGGAAAGGAATTCATGGCCAGCACATGTTAAGAGCAAATTCAATGTCGATCAAGATATGTATACGGACTTGAGACTTTCACCTATATAAATCAAGCCTGTATTATTAGAATTTTTAAGAGTATGCTGACAGAGGGGGATCATTTAAAACCTTGTCAGAGGTCTGATTTGAAGAGAGGTGACAACATGGATTAAAAGGAACAGTGATTGGGGCGCCTGGGTGGCTCAGTCGGTTGAGTGTCTGACTTCGGCTCAGGTCATGATCTCACGGTTCGTGCGTTCGAGTCCCACATCAGGCTCTGTGCTGACAGCTAGTTCAGAACCTGGATGGAGCCTGCTTCAGATTCTGTGTCTCCCTCTCTGACCCTCCCCTGCCCACACTGGGTTTCTCTGTCTCTCAAAAGTGAATAAAAACATTAAAAAAAAAAAAAAACGAACAGTGGTTAGCTTTAGGAAGTTACTAATAAGGTTTATAAACACAGTGAATATCAGTTTGTCTAAAGTCTGGAGGCTTATTTTCAAATTGTTTTCCCTCTTCCTTCTCTCTATCTTCAGCTTTCTGGAGAGAGGTGCTTTATTCATTTGTGCTCTCTTTTCATTTGTAGAAGGGAACCCAAAGTGGGTTCTAGGGTTGAAGCATTTTGGAACCCAAGAGTAATCTCTTGCATTGAAGACTGAAGACAAGCTATTTCTGCCGGTCACGGATTTTATGTCTAATTCAAACCTGTCCACTTGCCATTTGCCAAATGGAGAGTTCCTCATCAAGAGCTCATATGTCACAACAGAGGCCAAAGACCAACATTAGAAAACATGGCTCAAGTTCATGTCTTGATGGAAAGAGAACCCCCATCATGAGCAATGATTATGATGTACCAGGACGATCCACACAGATATTCCAACCCAATCGACTAACTCATCTTAAAAGCATAACATCTGACCGGTCCTTTAGAATTCACCAAATCCGTATGACTTTATTGTTCCCACCTTCCTAAGAGGCATTTTTTTCTCCCATCTTACTCTCGTTATTGATTCATTTGAACACTATTCCCTCCTCCACAGTCCCCAGGGTCTTAGCTTGTGCCTCTATGCATCCCGTCTAGTTCATTCCACCTTTTGTTAATTTCAAAAACAAATAAGCCAATTTATTGAGGAGTTATTATATGCGAAGCACCATGTCAGATGGTACTGGGGTAAATAAGACATCTGCTTCCAAAGGAGTTTATAACTGTATGGTAGAGGAAGCCATGTTTAAACTGTTATAACAGAGTGGACTGAGGGGAACCTGGGTGGCTCAGTTGGTTAAGTGTCTGGTTTCAGCTCAGGTCATGATCTCACAGTCTGTGGGTTTGAGACCCGCATCGGGCTCTGTGCTGACAGCTCAGAGCCTGGAGCCTGCTTCAGATTCTGTGTCTCCCTCTCTCTCCGCCCCTCCCCTGCTTGCTCTCTGTCTCTCTCTCTCAAAATAAAATAAAGACGTAAATTTAAAACGAAACAAAACAAAACAAAAAAACAGAGTGGACCGAGTTTGAGGAGGAGGAGGGCAGAAAAGGGCAGGTTGTGAGTATCAGTTTGTTGTGAAACTAACTCTCCAGCAGGCACAATGAACTACTGGTGGTGTGATACGCTCTAAGCATCGGTGCTATTATTGTTATGAGCCCCACCCCCGCTAGTATTACTCAGGTGCTTCTCCGTCATGGTGATAAACAAGTGCCTTTGACAAACTATACAAACAAATTGGTAGTTCGTTGGGAGTGGGTCCTACTAAACACCCTCTCTGAAACAACGGAAGTGTATTGGGAAGTCCTGTATTTTCCTTTCTCCATTCCAAGTGCCTGGTTGATAGCCAATGCTAGAATTTTCTTCCCAAATACTAACGTCCACAAGCATTTATTTTTCTTGTGGTTTTGTATTCACCTACTCTTGCCGTCTTTATGTCATAGCCAGAAATAAGTCATGAGGAGGTTCAGATGCTATTTATTAGCTTCTTTTTTTTTTAATGTTTTATTCATTTCTAGGAGAGAGAGAGAGACAGCGCGAGCAGGGGAGGGTCAGAGAAAGAGAGAGTCACAGACTGAAACAGGCTCCAGACTCCGAGCTGGCAGTCAGCACAGAGCCCGATGCGGGGCTCGAACCCACGAACCGCGAGATCATGACCTAAGCGAAAGTCGAACGCTTAACTGACTAAGCCACCCAGGTGCCCCATATTTATTAGCTTCTAAAACCTGTATGGCTTCAGGGACACCTTTTCCAGTACCCCAGAAATTTCTGCAAGCTTTGAAAACTTATAGAATGCAGTGCGGGAGTCTAACCTTTCAGCTAATGGCACTGTAAATATCACTGATTATTCCAGTTCTTCAGAGTGGTATTAACAGCTCCATCAAGCAACTAACTAAAAGGACAAATGACAGAACTGGTGACTTGCTGTGTTATCACAGCTTCCCGCAGCAGCTCAGAGAACACCTTTCCTAATGAGTGAGGTGTCAGGCCCTAATAGCTGGTTGGTTTGGATATGATAATCAGAAGCGAAGTAGTTAAAAGGGTTGTTAATTTAAAAATCCCTGATTAGGGGTCAGGATGAGACTTGCAAGAGATCTGTAATGACAGTGTGCTTTGGGGCAATGTGCTGGCCTGACACAATGGGATATCCGTTAGCAGCCATTGTCAAGCTTCCTTTGGTGTCGGAAGTGCGGTGACTTCAGTCTCTGAAAATTGGAAGGATGCTATTTGTCAATGGAAGCACAGGTAGTCTTTCCAGGGTGTTAAATTCAAGGGTATGCGGGGGGGGGGGATGGCGGGTGTGGCATATTGAAGGAAGCTTCCCCCACCCCCACCCCCACCCCGCCCCACTGCCCCAAGTGATCTTACCATACAGGAATACTACTTTCTTGTACCAAGGCCAGTACAGAAGCATGGAAGACTGGGAGACATGTTTTATCAAGATGTAAGGTTGATTTTTCAATCATTTTGGAGAGGGAGTGGGAAAAGCAAGGTCTCTCTTTCTATGGTCTCTCGATAGTTTGATGGAAGTAACTTCTGTTGGTATTCCTAGTGGATCTCCGGAGGCAGTTTATTTAAGGCTGTGCCTAACACAGTACATGTCACACACAGTAGGAACTCAGGAACAAATCGCCGTGAAAATGAAGACAGTATGAAATGCATGATAAGACAAATGGCCCATGGGTTTATTATCTGAAGGGAAGAAAATCAATGGGAAGGCCAGCTAGGAATCTCATCCTGCATTAATGTGTTTTTAAGATGTGGGATCCTTTTTATCACAAGGAGAATTTTTTTTATTGTATCTCTATGAGATGATGGATGTTAACTAAACTTATTGTGGTTATCATCTCACAATATATCGAAACCAGACTATCATGGTGTATACCTTAAATGTATCCAGGAATGTATGCCACTTATTTCTCAGTAAAGCTAGAAAAAATACGTATATGCAAACAGTGCTACTTGTTTAGCAAAATTGTAGTCTAGGCATGATATATACAGTGATAACTGGCTAGGGAGAATGAAACTATTCATATGAATGATATAGTCTTTCAGCTCATGTGGGGCAATGTAGCTATTTCATTAAAATGGTAATCACCAGAACCTTTGAAACAACCCATCTTGGGTTCATTTGTATTGGGGCCAGTTGATTCATCTTACTGAGTTGATTCATTACTTACTAAGAAGTAATGTATATTCTTAGTTCCAAGTCATAGGCTTTCTGTGATAGAGAGAGAGATAAAATCAAAATTCAAAACATTCATCCCAATATCAGTTCATTTATTCAACATATATTGGACTTCGGCACTGCATGAATTATTGTGCTAAGAGGAGAGGAATAGTTTCCTAAGGACAAGAACCTTGCCCACCTTTCTACATTGTATCCCCAACATCTAGCATAATGTATAGAAGATATAGCATGTACTTACTCGATACAGAGAAGATGTAGCATATACTTACTAGATGCTTGTTGACAAGGGGGTTAATGAATGAATGAGGGAGGTGACAGACACACAGAAGTATTATAATGCCAGACAAAGTAGAACAAATGGTACAAGCTTAGCGCTTTGGGCACCGGGAGAATGATGCAATCAACTCCAGCTTGGGTAAGGTTGGTCATGAAAGGCTTCAGGTATAACCTAACATTTGGACTAATATTTTCAGTTTGAAGAAGATAAGACAGGCACCACACAGAGGACAAAGAGCATTCAAGGCTCTAGTAACATCACAGACAAAGTCAGTGGCAGTCTAAAAGGATATGCCATGGTTTAGGAATAATGAGAGTACCAGTGATTGGAAGGGCAAGGCCAAGTCTCATGTAGACCCTAAATGTCCTACTAAGATGTACACCATTGAAGGCTTTAGAAGAGAATGATAGGATTCAACCTACTAACCAAGGCTTTATGACGCTCTTATCAAGTGCCTCTTTTGTAAACTGTAGGGAATCTTTCATTTCCTTCAGAAAGTGTTTTCTCACCCAGGTCAACGCCCCTGTATATTTCCCTCATCATGGAATTTATCATAGCGTATTATAACTGCTTATTCAGGTTTTGGCTTCCTTCACTGGACTGAGAGCTCAGTGAGGGCAGGAACCACGTCTACTTTGTTTATCACTGTAATCTCAGTGTCTAGAGCCATTTCTGGCATATAGTAGGTATTCAATAAACGTGTTTTGAATAAACAAATAAGAAATCACTGAGTAGACAAATCATATGATAGTTAGTCTGCTCTACAAAATGCAGGGGAACCATTTACGGAGTATTTCTCCTGCAAGAGGAGTATTCATCTGTGAGATTGGGGAGCCTGTGTATGTTAAAGGTGAAGGGCCCCTATAAAGGGGAGGTTTCTGTGAGATACTTACAAGTAGTGAGTTCTGTTTTGTGTTGGCATTTCTCCAGGGTGTTTTAAGTCTCAAGGTTACAGTCCAGTAAATATTTATGGAAGGACTAGATCAGTTATATATGCAAAGTGTAGGAGCCCAGTAAATGTTTGTTGAGGGCCCACATTCGTTTCTTATGGCAGATTGTATTTTGCAGAATGGCCCTACCCATGCATTCATTCATCTGCCCTTCTTCACTGATGAGAGGTGGGGTCTGCGTTTGCACGCCTTGGGCGAATCACTAGAACTGCTTTCCCCGCTTGAATACATTCAAGTGAAGCTATGGGAATTCTGGCAAGGTTAGAAAAGGCGATATGGCCTCTGCCCTCTCTCTTTCTTTCTCTCTTCTTTCTGTCGCTCTGGCCCTGGCTCTGGTTCTTTCTTGGAATGCTCACCTGTGGAACCCAGCCCCCCCATGCTGTATGGAAGCCCAAAGTTGCCCATCAAGCAACCACACAGAAAAACACACGGGAAGGGGAACCAAGGCTCCTAATTGATGGTGAGCATGAACCAGTGGACGTGTGAGCAAATGAAACTTCAGATGCTTCCAGCTCCCACTCACCAGGTCTTCCGGCTGAGACCTCGGACATGCTGGAGCAGATACAATCCATCCACACTATGCTTTGTCTGAATTCCTGACCCACAGAACCTATAAGAGATAATAAGTGATTACTGTTGTTTTCAGATACCAAGTTTAGTGGTAGGTAATATATGACTCAATAAGAGATAATAAATAATATACATGTACTCCGTAGACCAGACCAGTGATTCGTAACTTCTAAAAAAGTCTTAGGTCCATGTGAAAACCTGAAAAGCAAAGATAGCCTCCATTTTCCCTGCCTCCTGGTCTTCACGGCCTCCCTTTTTAAAAATTTTTTAAATGTTTTTATTTATTTCTAGGAGAGAGAGAGAGAGACGGCGTGAGCAGGGGAGGGTCAGAGAGAGGGAGTCACAGACTGAAACAGGCTCCAGGCTCTGAGCTGGCAGTCAGCACAGAGCCCGACGCGGGGCTTGAACCCACGAACCGCGAGATCATGACCTAAGCGAAAGTCGGACGCTTAACCAAGTAAGCCACCCAGGCGCCCCACGGCCTCCCTTTTTTAAAAAAATACTTAATGTTGAGAGAGAATGACACAGAGAGCAGGGGAGAGGCAGAGATAGAGGGAGACAGAGGATCCGAAGCAGGCTCCGTGCTGATGGCAGAGAGCCCTATGTGGGGCTCAAACCCACCAACCATGAGTTCATGACCCGAGCCAAAGTGAGACGCTTAACCCCTTCGCAGCCTCCCTTTTATGTGCGGGCAGGACAGGTGGCTTGCTTATTAAACAATAGAATACAGCAAAGTTGATGGGCTGTTCCTCTGGTGATTATATAACCTTACATAATACTCCCTCTTGCTATCAGACTGACTCTAGAGTCTTGCTCTTTTTGTTGGTTTTGCCAAAGCAAGCCGCCATGGTTCCTACAGCCACAAGAAAAGGAATTCTACCAAGAACCAGAGTGACCTTGGAAGGCCGGACAGGAGAACCAGAGCCTTGGGTCACACCTTGATGTCAGTCGTGCAGAGGGTTCTGATAAGCCACGCACGGACTCCTGACCAGTAGGAACTGTGACATAAATGTGTGTTGTTTTAAGCCACGGGATTTGTGGTGATTTGTTACAGAGCATAGAAAATTAACACAAAAGCGATGGATCCTCGTTGAGAAAAATGTGGACAGACCCACGTACTCACATACACATAGACGCCTTATGTAATATTTTAAGCTGTTTGTGGACCCCTGATTCCCAGGAATGGCTTCTAGGTTACAAATCACTATTCTTCCTTGTTTGCAGAAGAGTGTGAAGCCTCGATTTTCTTTGTGATATTTTATACTGAATGTTTCATTTATCCGCTTAATAGTTCAATACCTTCTGATTCAGCAGTTGCCTACTTCAGGACTGAATTTTCTTTGCTTCTGCGTCTTTGGAGGTGGGTCATTGGTATTGTTTCAGATTATTGTTCCACCCATAGAAGAAGTCCACTCCCAATCACTCTCTCTATCCCACCCTTGCCCTTCTAGACCCCACACCAGGGGAAGATCAGCAGACTTCAATAACCAGTAAACAAACCGGAACAGCTGATAGAGTGAGGCTAATGGGTTAATCATTGAGTCAACGCTAATGAATGCAATTTGCTAAAAAGGTTTATTTTTCTTATGCTTCACTGGGAAGTTAATTTTAAGAGACAACAAAGTTATTTCTCTTGATCACAATGAAAATGCGATACCACCAAAAATCTCTCTTCTGGCGTCACTTTTGGAGCAAGTGTTTTCTCTACCGTCTTTCTTCATTAATAATTGCTGTGCTCTAATAAAATTAGAGGATGTGGCAAATAATACTTATTATGAATTCTCTAACACTGGCACGCAAACATCCGTATTAAAGCCAGTGATCGAGGATTTGTTGTTTGGAGGAATGTTTGCAATTCTTGCCTTTTATTCGGACTATCCATTTCTTTGCAGAAGCACGGTCAAGCTCTGACCGCGTGAACTCCCATTTTTGATGGTAGTGAAAGGAAGGGTCAGTTTCCCCTGAGGGATGCACGGAATTGCAGGGGGAGCTCCCTAGCACTGAGAAGCACAGGACACAACTGGTTTTTGCTTTCTCTTCATTCTCAATTATGCTTGGAGGAGTTAACCCAGGCAAGGCAGCAAGCAAGAGGCCGCACACCTCCCTGGAACCCGCCTGCCGCACTTGGCATGTCTGGCTCATGGAGATGTCCTCAACCGCGCCACACTTGGAGAAAGCAGCCGACATCTGGGTCAAGTGCGGATGGCGAGCGGAAGAGTCCACTTGCTTGCTTCGTCAATGACAGTGATGCAAGTCACACGTAGGCGTGCCAGTTGGCTTAATCTGTCTCTACTTTCCCAATCACAAACAGTTTGGCTTTGCCTATTAATTTTTGTAGATACCACTAAAAGGAATACCATAGCTAATGTTATATCAGACCCAATTACACTAGTGCACTGCTTCTATTTTTTTTCTTTCATGCTGTGGCATTTCCTTTCCCCTGAAAACACTCTTTCACTCAGTCTAGCAATTAACTGCTTGAACAGTATAATAAGGAAGCAATTAAGAGGTGACAGAGAAAAATTAACACTCCATTTCACATTAAAGGCTAAGTGAGTATCCTTGCCATTGTGAGTTAAATGTGTCTTTGAAAACCTGTAGTTTGGATGTATTTTCCTTTTGAATAAGGAGCCCGGCTCCATGTTTTTTGTCTAGCATCCCAATCTGAAAATGGATGATAACTAATTGGGTGCTGTCTGCTTAAACAGGCTATATTAATTGCAGTTTGCTCTCCTTTAAGTGTCGAGGAAAACAAAATCTTTGTAATGTGTAGGCATAATGTACGGCTGCCTTCATTTGAATATGCAGGCCATGTCCTAGTGCAAATAAAGCAAACTCCTGGATGCAGTGTTGCTGGGGCAGGACGCTATTTGCATAATAAATAACAGCTATCATGAGACTTTCTTTATGAAGTTCTCCGTTGTGTTGTCAGCTGTAAGAGCCTCCACTAAAAGCAGCCAATACTGAGGAGGGAGAATGTGTTTTGCTTGCAAATGCAACACCCCAACCCGAGTCACTGTCAAGGATCCATTATTTTAGGGTTGCTGGCGAAATGGGAGGGATTGTGTTACGTACGCATGAGGAATACACGGTGAGGAGTGTCAACACACATGCCCGATCTGAGAAAAATATGACTTCACTCCAAGACGTTTGGTGGGATGAGCGCCGCAACATGTCATTAGCTTGCTCTTTCGTGCCAGGGTCTTGGCACACCATAGTGGTATTGCAACTTCATCCTCTGTGTCTCTGAAGCCCAGCGCCAGATAAGTGAGAAAATCCCTCTTGTTTCTGGTGATCACCGACAAGCATGCTATTTTAAGGGGTGTGGGGCATTCTCAATAGCTTTTATCCTATGAAATTCAATTCTCTTACTATCTTAAGGCTACTAGAAGTTTCCTGATACTTATTTGGGAACTTTCTTTTAGGGAATGTATAAATTTACATAGAGTTGGTATCAGCACTTCTCTTTTATCACTTTCAGAAACGCTTGTTCACCGCTTCTTCCTTGGGACTCAGAAAGACGGAAGGTTAATCGTGTGAGTGTGTGTGTGTGTGTGTGTGTGCGTGCGCGCGCACTTGCTTGCTTCCCAACCATTAATTGAAGTTCACGGAATGAGATTAATAAGAGCGTTGCCTTACATGGATTTACACGTTCTGCCAATCTCTTGGGCCCAGATGGAATCCTATATTTTTGTTCCCAAGGGAAGAAATCATGGTCGCCATCACCATCATCAGCTGGGCTACTACTTCTTGGGTGCCTATTAGGCCCCTGACCACTGTGTTCAGTGATAGCGTGTGCCTTTATTTTCATGCGATCCTTACAATCCATAGAGACTCTACTCTAGGCCTGAGAAAATGGATTGAAATTGTGTGTTACTTCACTCCTGAGTGCAGGATCGGTTTGGCCACCTCATGCCCCGAGGGCAGAATTTTTAAAAGGGACCATTAATGAGACCTTCCTTAAACAATGACTATTTTAATGGCCACAAACAGCACTGTATTTTTTTTTTTCTAAAGCCAATGAAAATAGCAATATTCCTGACTCTGGGGAAGAAAGGCGCAACAAATCTGGAGCTGATTCTCACCTCTTTATAGCCTGATTTACAAGGGCAGAGACCTTCGAAAGAAGTCTGCTCTAGATGGAGGCCTAATAGGTTGTCTTTTATTTCCAAAAAGCAAAAAGGAAAGAGGAAAAAAAACCCAACAGCAAAACCTCAACAACTACACTATTAAAGACTATTCATTATCCTTTCTTTTTTTCTTTTTTTTTAACATTTCAGCATCTTAAAATTTCCTTGTTCATATGAGAACTTGCTGTTCAGGTGTCTTTATAGAGTAATTTTCTGCAGCCAAGCTACACATCTTAAAATAATGACTCATAATGGAAGCAGGGTGTGAGGTGGCCACAGCATTAACTAAACAGCACCATTAGACTACGCCGTATTACAAAAAAAATAAACACTTGGGTACTTTGGCTTTTAACATGAAGCCCTTAAAAGCAAGTCATCTGTGGCAGATGCTGTAATAATATTTAATAACTGTGGAGAGAGTGGTGAAAATGGCAAAAAGTGACCAACCAGTTGGAGAACCTGGACAGATTATGGAGTTAAGATCTCTCCTGCACCTTCTGGAACTTTCTCGCAACCTAGTTTTCTGTTTCTTCTTTGTAGATCCTTACTATGTGTGATCGGCTCTGGGTTGAGAGGCAAAAGGGTTTCTTTTTTCCCCCCTTCTTTCCATATTTCTTATAAATGAACATTTTCCTCCGAGCTCTCACATTGCCTATCCAGCTAACTCATACTTGGATTATTGAGGTTTCTCTTTTCTGCACCTCAATGGAGTAATAGTACCAATGAATCTAGCTTTCCTTTTCCTCCTGAAAATCAGTCTTTGCAAAAGTAAAATCGTTGTTCCTTTCCATTACTCTGATAACATGCCAGCCCTTTGATGTGAAGTAGTAACAAATTCATGTTTCATTATTAGGAAGTAGCTGGGCCCTTTTACCATTAGTAAACTGGGCAGCATTTCCCCAGTGTCTACGTTCCCAGCTCACCCGCGACTACCCTTCGATGGCTACTTCGAAACTCAACGATAGCAGCACCCATTTGCTATACCATGACCCGGTCAGGAACTTGCACAAAACACTCTTTCATCTGATCATGAAGAGGATGAGTGGAGGTGGGGGGTGGGGGGGGAATAAAGGGGAGCATTTATATAAAAGATGTCAAGTGCCCCCACTCGTGTCGGAGACCCCACGTACCGTATGCATGTGTGTGTTGAGGGGCCATATTTAAAAGTCTGTGCGAAATGACTTATCTCCAGGAAGCATGGGAACTTTGCAAAATTTTCAAAGGAGAGAAAGACCAGGACTCTGTGACAAGGTCACTGTTCACAACTGAATGTGTGTGTCCCTCCCAAATTCACATGTTGAGATCTAATCCCCAGTGGAATGGTATTGGGAGGTAGGACTTTCGGGAGGTAATTCGGTCATAAAGGTGGAGCCCTCATGAATAGGATTAATGCCCTTCACAAAAGAGACCCCAGGGAGCTCTCTCTTCCCTTCCACCATGTTAAGGACCCAGTGGGAAGACACTCATCTATGAACCGGGAAGCAGGCTCTCAGCAGAACCCAACTAGGCTGGTATTTTGCTATAGCAGCCTGAGCAGACTGGCGGGTCGTCCCCATGAATGCCGAATGGTAGGAGCTGAGGGATCCTAACTCTTTGGCACGCTTAATGCTCTCTAAAGAGGGGAGACATGGGGCGCCTGGGTGGCTTAGTCGGTTAAGCGTCCGACTTTCGCTTAGGTCATGATCTCACGGTTCGTGGGTTCGAGCCCCACGTCGGGCTCTGTGCTGACTGCCAGCTCAGAGCCTGGAGCCTTCTTCAGTCTGTGACTCCCTCTCTCTCTGACCCTCCCCTGCTCACGCTGTCTCTCTCTCCTGGAAATAAATAAAACATTAAAAAAATAAATAAATAAAGAGGGGAGACTTCTTTCTGATGCCAGCTCTTCTCTCCTTTTCTACACTGCCGCCCGTGGCAATGCAGAGAGCTCCCACGTCTCTGATTCCTTCTGGCCCTCTCTGTCTGGCTCTGGAGATACCAGATACCCTAAAGCTCATCACATCCATCACCCCGGAAACAGAAACAACAGGTTCTTTAAGAAATTCCTTCCACCAGCGTCCCTGAACTTTCCTGAGTTTGTCAAGGACACTGTAGCCAATACACTAGGGTAGTCCTGTGTCGGGACGTGTTCTGTTAGGCTTCGTCCATTGCCACCATTCAAGACATTAGAGGAGAGGTTCTGAACACTTCCGGAATGAAGCTCCCTTTTTAAAAAAAATATTAGGTAACTCCACGTGGCCTGGTGAGTGATAAGGTACAAACCACCTACGTGCAACTCTGACTCATGAGTGTATTTTTGTCAAGATGGAGTTTTGTGTTATGAAATACAAGGAGATAAACAGTCGAAAAGCGAAAAGTAGTGGGAAATGGTGATATGCGTATGTAAGAAATAGTGGCTATACTGTCCGCGTATAATGCACCGTGAGGTTTTTCCCCAAGGTCCCTGGTCCTTAGGTTGGGAATCTTGAGATTAAAGAGGATTTCCTCTTTAGCCCCCACCCCCACCCCCCCACCCCCAAAATACCTGGAGGCTCTCTTGCTCTTCTGTTTGGGCAAGTGGATTGCCCTTCCCTGCTGGTGGTCTGAACCCCTCGGACCCCTCTAGCCACTTACTGAACACCTGCATGTCAGGGCAGAGACAGACGTGTGTGTAACTCACCACTCGTGTGACAACAGAGTCCGGTTCACCATGGCTGGGTTAAAATGAAACAACCCGGCTTTTCAGTTTCTGTGTTTTCTCAGCGACTCATAGAAAGAAAACGCCAAGTCTTTTTTTATTTTTATTTTTTAATGCTTGGTCTTGAGAGAGAAAGAGAGAGAGAGCACGAGCAGGGGTGGAGGGCAGAGAGAGAGAGAGACACACACACAAATCTGAAGCAGGCTCCAGGCTCCGAGCTGACAGCACAGAGCCCAACGTGGGGCTCGAACCCACGGATGTGAGACCATGACCTGAGTCGACGTCGGACGCTTAACTGACTGAGCCATCCAGGCGCCCCAAGCCAGGTCTTTTGTAATGACTTTCTCCTGTCCTACTTCACCCCCACCCCCACCCCTGCTCAGCCCACCACACCCACCCACCCATGCCAGCCACTTTCTCTCCTAAATCCCAGACTCTCTGGCATATGGCCACCTTAGGATAGATTCAGGCACCTTTTCTTCTCCTGACTTTCTAGGCTGAATTTAATCCTCCCGCACACTCCTTCTTCATCAGATACCTTAAGAAGTGCTTCTCGTTGTACTCATTGTACTTGTGACATGTCAGCCACCATATCTGCTCGGTCCCCTTGGGGTGAGCGTGGAAGGCAACAGGGCAGAGGAAGGAGCTTTCAGAGCTTCTGCCCCAGAGCCATCATTCCGACCCTCAGATCTCTTCTTCCCCTTTGTTCTCTTTCCTGCCAGTCAAATTCTGTCTCATTACAGATGAATATCTTCAAGTACCCGCATTTACATATAACATCCATAAGATAACTTTTGTCTACAGCAAAAAAAGGGAGGATGATTACATTTCGCATATAATTGAAAATGGGGTTGTTCATCACACATGAAAACCTCGATCAATTATTTGTAATTTGTCTTTGGTCCTCACATCAGTGCCTCGCTGAAGCCTTTCATTGAATGTGAATGTTACTTTCCTACTGAAAGAACTTTCTGGTAATATATTTGTATTCATTATGTAATCATTGGGACCAGTATAAGATATGTAGCTCTCTAATTCTGATGCTATCAGTAAAGCCTCTCGGAGCTACAGCAGAATTTAAAACACAGGCGATAGAGACTTCAGATAGAAAGCCAAAATACCACCGGGAAAAACCAGAGTTAGCTGGTCTTTATGGTCTTAGAGTCTTACACTGTATTATCGCAGAGCTTAAGAATATCTTAGCATTTTAGAGCTCGAGGAAGCTTTGAGATCATTTAGCTCAGTGCTCTGATTTTGAAAATGGAGAAACTGAGACCCTGAGAGAGAAAGGAACTCACCTCTGGTCATTTGCTACTCAGTAGCAAAGACTGGAGCCAAGGTACTCAATACAGCTAAAAATAAACATCGGAGGGGCCTCTGGGCGGCTCAGTTGGCTAAGCATGTGACTCCTGACTTCGGCTCACGTCACCATCTCACAGTTCTTGGGTTCGAGCACCACCTCGGGCTCTGTGCTGATCCCGTGGATCCTGCTTGGGATTCTCTCTCTCCTCTCTCTCTCTCAAAATAAATAAATACACTTCAAAAGACGTCACACCAGAAATGTGGTTGAATTTCAACACCCTTATTGTCCCAACAAAGTTAAGGGAGGAAAAAAGCATGTAAGGAAAAAAAAGAAAAGCACGTAAGGAAAAAATACCAGTTGTACGTTTGGTACTTACAGCCGCCAGTACTTGCGTTGGTTACAAATGTGTTTCTTTGGATTTGTGACCCCGGATCTAATCAGCATGTGTCAGTTCACACTGTGTCATGTGACACAAAGCTACTTAATATAACCTGACTCAGAGTGACATTGCTATCGCACTGCACCGCAGTGGCAAGAAATAACACCTTTTTCACAAGAGGGTAATTATCTCTGCCAGTTGATACTGTTTTGCTATTTGCAGGTAGAAATGAAAAGCAGGTGGGTTCTTGAGAGTGCGTCCTTAAAGAGATACCAGGGTAAAGAAATTCATGGGAAATGTATTTGATTAGGGTCACATGAGTTCAGGCCCTGTGAGTGAAGGAAAATACGTTTCTTGAAAGACCTAGGTTTGCACCGAGAAGCACTTTGATCAGAAGGCAGAGTATAAAACCTTACGTGGGCAGCAACTTTTCAAGTGGGACAGTGATTAGGAGCTAAGAGCAGCTTATCCAAAGTAAAGGGCAAGCATCTCCACCTTCTTTCTAGAAATGCCCACAAGGAAGCTTACCTGGACATGGGAAATAAATGTCTTGATGGAAAACAAATGACATCCAGAACATGAATACCACACGCTTCCTTCTATTTTGAGCACAGCTCTGAGCAATTTATGTGTTTAAGCCGTTTACTCATCCCCACCACGCTGTAAGGCAGTTATGAGTCATTTTCCAATCGGGGAAGCTGACGCCTGCGCCACGACGTGTGTGAGGGACTGAGGGCTGCCGTAGCAGAGATCACGATGTGGGCAGGGTCAGCTCCCTCTGAGGCCAGGAGGCAGAACATCCTGGCCTTCTCCCTGCATCTCTTCCCATCACCCTGTTCCTGGCTTGTCCTCTCTGGGTCCAATTCCTCCCCCCAACTCCTTTTTTTATAAGCACACCTGTTATATTGGATTAGGGCCTGCTGTCGCTTAAACTTGATTATCTGTATGAAGACCCTATGTCCAGATAAGGTCATGCTCCAAGGTACCGAGGGTTAGGTTTTAAACATAGGAATTATGGGAGGGGACACAAGTCACTTTGTAACACTAGGCAGCGGGTGCAACGTCACCAGTTAGTAAGTGGTGAAGCTGCAATTCAAAAACCCAGACAGTGTCCCTGGCGTCTGCTCCGAACCATTCCTTTATAGCACCTCTCAATTTCAGCATCAATATCGAAAGAAGTTTAGACCAAGTAGAGCAAAACTTGAAACACCTGCGGTGTGACCTTAGTGATGCAAACATGTTTCCGTACAAAAAGGTACCTGAAATTGAAACCACACAATGGCGATGCCTAGAACGATGCCTAGGTGACATCTGATGGGAACCATCGCTTGGCGGTCAAGGATGAGGCTGACTTCCCTTCCCTGACTCATCTCCCATTGTGCACGTCACACAGCCTTTCTTCTAGACACAATCATTGCCTTGCCCTGCCCACTTGTGCCTGCACCTTCCCACCTCTGGGACTTCGCCTCTGCTATTCGTTCTAATTGGAGTGCTTTCAGTATCCCGTGGTAAAATTGTTATCAATCCTTCGAAGTTTATCTCCAACCTCATCTCTCTCTTGAGATCCCTACCAAATGTGGTCGTTTCCTCTTTGGAACTCAGAAAAACGTTTTGAGGATATCATAGCAATTCATACCATAATTTCTTTCAGGACACTTATTATATCTGGGCACCTTAACCTTTTATTTATTTATTTTTTAATTTATTTCTTTTTGAGAGAGAGAGCATGCAAGCAGGAGAGGGGCAGAGAGAGAGGGAGAGACAGAATCCCAAACAGGCACTGTTCTGACGACACGGGGCTTGATTTCATAAATCTTGAGATCACGATCTGACCTGAAATCAAGAGTCAGACACTTCGCTGGTTGAGCCACCTAGGCGTCCCTGTGCATCTTAACCTTTTACTCTTGCTCCCTGCATCCATTCACACACTCCTACTGACAGTACCTTTCATCACCCCGAGTGCCTTTTTTGTGCAATTCCAGATACTTTATTTTTAAAAAATTCCCCTAGTTTGGGGCGCCTGGATGGCTCAGTTGGTTGAGCATCCGACTCTTAATATCGGCTCAGGTCATGATCCCAGGGTCTTGAGATCAGCCCCGAATTGGGCTAAGTGTGGAGCCTGTTTAAGATGCTCTCTCTCTCTCTCTCTCCCTCTGCCCCTCTCCCCCTCACCCCCACACTTGTGCGCTCTCTTTCTAAAAAAAATTTTTTTAAACCCACTGAAACAACAACGAAATTTCCCCCAGCTTTATTTTTATATAATACACAAACAAAGGTGTATCTATTTAAATAGGTATACACTGTGGAATGATGACCACGATCAACTTAATGAACATACCCATTTCCTCGCATAGTTACCTTTTTTATGCGGTGACGACATTTAAGATCTACTCTCATAGCAAAGTTCAAGTATACAATACAGTGTTATTAAATATAATCACCACGCTGTACATTGGCTCCCCAGAACCTATCCATCCTATATAGCTGAAATTTTGTACTGTTTGATAATATCCCCACATTCCCCTGCCCCTCAGCCTCTAGCAACCACTATTCTACTCTGTGCTCCTATGCGTTTGACATTTTTAGATTTCACATATCATGCATTATTAGTCTTTCTGTGTCTAGCTTATTTTATGTAGCATAATATCCTCAAGATACATCCATGTTGTCACCAATGGTATGGTTTCCATCTTTTTAAAGGCTGAGTAATATTACACTCCGTGTGTGTGTGTGTGTGTGTATGGAATATATATGGAATGTATATATATGGAATATATGTATGTATATATGATATATATATATACACACATTTTCTTTATCCATTCATATACGTATACTTAGATTGTTTCCATGTCTTGGCTATTGTGAAAAATGCTTCGATGAGCATGGGAGTGCGGATATCTCTTCAAGATATTGATTTCATTTTGTTTGGATCTATGCCCTGAAGTGGGATTGCTGGATCATATCTTGGCTTTCATTATCAACTCACAAAAGTCGCCCCCCCACACATTCTTTTTTTTTTTATACATGTATCTTTATTTGCATTCTTGAGACGATTTTATTAACATACCTTTGACATATAAATATTGTATATATTTAAAGTATAAGGGGACGCCTGGGTGGCTCAGTCAGTTAAGCACCCGACTTCAGCTCAGGTTGTGATCTTGCAGTTTGTGAGTTCGAGTCTCACGTCAGGCTCTGTGCTGACAGCTCAGACCCTGGAGGCTGCTTCAGGTTCTGTCTCTGTCTCACTCTGCCCCTCCCCCCTCATCTCTCTCTCTCTCAAAAATAAATAAACGTTTAAAAAATTAAGAAAAAAAGTATAGGGGCGCCTGGGTGGCTCAGTTGGTTAAGTGTCTGACTTGGGCTCAAGTCAAGATCTCACGGTTCATGGGTTTGAGCCTTGCATCAGGCTCTGTCCTGACAGCGCAGAGCCTGTTTGGGATTCTCTTTCTCCCTGTCTCTCTGCCCCTCCCCACTCTCAAACCTAACTAACTAAATAAACAGTTAAAAAATAAAGTAGGGGCACCTGGGTGGCTCAGTCAGTTAAGCATCCGACTTCAGCTTAGGTCACAATCTTGCGGCTTGTGAGTTCAAGCGCCGCAGTCGGGCTCACGGCTGCCGGCATAGAGCCTGCTTCAGATCCTCTGTCCCCCCTCTCTCTGCCCCTCCCCCACTCATGTTCTATCTCTCTCAAAAATACACATAAAAAGAAATAAATAAAATGCTTGTATCATGATCAGGACTGCCATCCCCAACCCACATGTGCTCCTTCCAGCAGGTCATTAAAGCCCTTATCAGAGCAGATAGCTTGGAAAGTAGGGCATGGGCTGGATTTCAGCCCCTCTTCGACCACCTTGGCCTGGAGCGCTTGTGCAGTGAGCAACCTATACAAATGTATACAGTGGCCATTTTGGTGTCCCCAGTAACATTCATATTCATAAACACTTGATCTGCCAGCTCCTCAGTTTCTGCATGCATGCAAAGGCAAATAGAGTTTTTTCTGAGAGCAGCATCCTGGAGCTACAAAGCTAAAGAGAAAGGCACTTCGGGAATATTCCATGCACCTCCTCTTCGGCTGGATCATGCCCACTAACTTGCCTTTCTAGAACATTTCTCCCTGATCCTGGACTTGATTCTACTCTTAGCCTGAAAACATTGCCTGACTTGGGCAGACTCGGTCAAAAATAATGTGATTACTTTGCTCCACCAGGACTCCCATCGCTGCTCAGAAATCGTTGTATTTGGTTAATTTGGATTTTCTAGAACGTTCCTGCCACTAGCCATCCCAAACTCCCCTGCTCACTTCCCAAGAGCAGCCCTACTCCTCACCTCCTACTGAGTATGACACCTGGAGTTCCCAGTTCCTTCTTCTACCTCCTCAACGTGTCTTTCCGTGCACCTGTTGCCTCCGCACTTCCCCATTACGTCCCAGAGGAGAGTGTGCTTCTTCGCTCCAAGTCTCCCTCCACCTCTGGTGCTCCTTTTTGTAAAAAAAAATGTCTATTCATTTATTTTTGAGAGAGACAGAGAGGGATAGAATCCCAAGCAGGCTGCACACTATCAGCACAGAGCCTGACACAGGGCTCGAACACCAGAACCTGAGATCAATGACCCGAGCTGAAATCAAGAGTCGGCCCCTTGACGCACTGAGCCGCCCAGGCGCCACCCCGCCGCTCCCCCTTCCCCCCGCCCTGTGTTCCTAATGCCCTTGTCTCATCACTGTCAAGATCATGCTTCTCCCCTTACCTCCTCTGTCAGCTCTCTTCAATCCCTCCTACAAAATAAATTGTATTTAAAAGGCGCAAGTCTCCTGTCCCTTGAAACAGACAAGCAATCACATTTTTACTTGATGCCACTCCCCAGGTCAGTTTCAGGTTAATTGGGGTTTATTTTTCTCATTCTCTTTCAACCCCTTCTATCTATACTGTGTCTCTCTGGCCCTCGCCCCCAGCCGGCTTGCAACCTGATTCCTGAGCCTTCCTTCCACTCCACTCATCCGTTTAGAGTTGCAACCACCTGGCCAAACCCAGTCTACTGGCCCCGTATGATCCTTGCACCCAGAAACTTCACGCCAGCTTCTCATAACACCGGCTGCCCTCTCCTTCTTCAAAAATTTTCCTTCCTTACAAATCTGGGACTTAGAAAAGGCTGATTCTCCTCCTGTCTCAGTGATAATACCCCCTGTGATTCCTTGGCTGGCATCCCTCTGTTCCCGGCTTCCCCCAACTGTGGTCATTGGCTGGGATGCCATTCTGTGCCATCTGTAGAAGATATAGAACCCCAGAGCCCTCAAGACTGGACATTTTCATTGAGTTGATCCTTGGGTCTCAACTCCAGATCAGCATGTCTGAAACGTCGTCCTCCCTAAAAGCTACTTCTCTTCCTGATAATGACTCTGAACTTCAGAGTTGCCTTTGACTTCTCCCTCTTTCTGCCACCAATTATGTGCTTGAGGCTTAGAAATCCATGCTAATATTAGCATAAGAAAAAGTAATTAGGAGGCCACACCTGCCACACATACACACAAATCAGAGTGTATTCTCACACCAAATCTAAGTGATTTGGGAGTTATTTACTGTTTCAGCACAATACATGCTCAGGCCTGGATCATTGAGAGCGGACATTAGCAGACCCGTTTGGAGTTATGGCCTGGCATCCTAATAGGGTTACATTGTGGAAGAGCCATCTTATTTAATGGTTTGAAATTTGGGATCCTCCTTTCTTCCAACGCAGAAGAAAGCCATGTTCAAACCATGTTAATTGATGTGTTTTGATCAAGGAGAAGCCAAGGTTCGCATGAGGCTTATTTCCACAGTGACTAAGTGGAAGAGTCAACACATCAGTCTTCCAGAGCCCACCATGGAACGCGCGCGTTTCCATTCTTCTATCCAGCAACTGACACTCTAAGTAGCTCAGATTCAAATGCAAATGCAAGCACGAGAATGCAGACACACTTTGAAATCAATAACATCGTTTTGTCAGGCAATTCATTTAGTATTTCTAAAAACCAGTGAAGTTTAAAAAACAACGGAGTTGAAAGCTTGCTCTCCTGTTCCTCGAGTTTTAATGAGCCTGTTCCTCACGGTGGGACAGAGAAGCCCTCATTATAACTTGTCAATAGAACATTAGCACCCAAGATGGAGGGGAGCTCTGTGATCCCAGTTAATTTTCTTTCCTTTTTTTTTTTTTTTCCATCTGGATATAGTTGAAAAATCTTCTAATGGGAAAACTGGCCATTTGTTTGAACGGATTTTTTTTCTGAATCATAGATTCATCTACTTAAGAATAGCAGGTTACTCTTCTGGGGCTGGTAGAATGTTTTCGACTGAGACTCTATCTGCTGCGGTATTATGTGCTCATAAATAATATGTGACTCTCCTCTCTCTCAAATGAGCTCCACGCTTCGTGCTGCCTGAGCACTATTGTGCCTCCTCCTCCCCCCACACACCATACCTTTGCCTTTGAAACAGGAAAGACTGGATATAGGAATATATTTTAGAGGGGGCTTTGGGAGGTAGAGATGAGAAAAGGGAGATCATCGGTGGGGGGGTGGGGGGGGGTGGTAGAGCAACTCATCTACCCCTTGACCTTTCACTTGACATTGTAGCCCTTAAAACCCTCAACAAACATGAGATGAAGCGAAGTGCAAGTTGACCTGATGTCCTTTGCTGCACCTGACAGGCGGCCTCACATGTCACCATCTTATCTAAGCTAGGCTTTGTTGTTTTAATTGTTGGGACTCCTCCATGAGTAGGTATTGCTGTGCTACAAAGTTTCAGAACAAAATCTTCCTGTTCCCTTCACCCCACCTGCTGTACAAACCCTGATTCAAGGCGATCTGGTGTGTTTCATAGAGCCTTTGATCACATTATGCTCTTTCCCTCTCCAGATCTTCCAACAGCCAAGCCTCGTATTCAAAACCAAATGAATCAGGCTCGTATTCAGTCTGTGCAGATGGAGTAGTCTAAGAGACTTCTAGAAATCTAACCAGATGCCCCTGTTCATTCCCAAAAGTTGTCTCAAGTAGCAACAGAGTCCCAGAGACTAGGACTTTCATAGTCGTTTGTATTTCCACCAGAAGTCTCATCTGGTTTGGTTTTGAGGATGAGGTGTAAAATCCCACCAGTTTAGCTACGGTGCATTCTTTCAGGAGACACATATTCGGTTCCATGAGCATTTTTATGAATCTGCACTGTGTGTCGGACACTGTTCCCAGCACCAGGAATGCAGAGGAGAAAATACAAGGTCCTCACTCTTCAGGGAGACTGTATTCTGTCTGAACGGGAAGATTTGTGAACAAAAAATTACACTGACATGGGCGTGAGCATCCGAATACAAGGAGAGACTGAAAACCCAAGTGTCATGAGGAGCAACTAACCGCCCAAGTCTGTCGTGGCTCAAAGTCTTTTCTTTTAGTTCCTTTTGCACGCCTCAGTTTCAGACAGCTGTAGCTGTAATGTAAGCATTTTTCAACACGTGTCTTTGCAACGGAAATTAACAAAGTGATCGAGTTCACGCCACTGGCATTATCTACCAAAAATTTGATCATGTTTGCCGCATTTGGAGAGGTTTTTTGGTCCTAATGAGAATCCAGGTTCAGCAAGGCACTCTGTTAGTCAAAGTTTAAAATACAGGGTACCTAAGAGCATACTCTGACTCAGTGCTTTCGCCTTTACCATGTCTAGCAGCAGGATGCCAATGGGCTTTACGGTCAGCTACGTTCAAATTAGAATTCTGGACGGATTCTTGCTAGCTGTGTGGCCCTGAGCAAGTTACTTTCTCCATGAGTTTCTGAATCTGTAGAATGGGCTTAATAGTAGCCCCTCATCCCCAAGGGTACTGTGAGACTTGAACGGGCTGATGTATGTAAATAGTTTGTCATTGTGCCCAAGGGATAGTCAGTATTCAGCAAATATCAGCTCTGACTTATCATCCTGTGTCCCTGCTTAAGAAAACATACAAATAGGGGTGCCTGGGTGGTTCATTTGGTTAAGTGTCCGACTTCAGCTCAGGTCATGATCTCACGGTTCGTGGGTTTGAGCCCCGCATCGGGTTCTGTGCTGAAAGCTAGCTCAGAGCCTGGAGCCTGTCTTCAGATTCTGTGTCTCCCTCTCTCTGACTCTCCCCTGATCACACTGGCTCTATCTTTCTCTCAAAAATAAATAAAACATTTTTAAAAAAGAAAGAAAACCTACAAATAGGGGCACCTGGGTGGCTCAGCCGGTTGAGTGTCCGACTTCAGTCAGATCCAGATCATGCGGTTTGTGAGTTCGAGCCCGGGGTCGGGCTAGCTGCTGTCACCGTGGAGCCTGCTTCGGATCCTCTGGCCTCCTCTCTCTGCCCCTCCCCCGCTCACATTGTCCATCTTTCTCAAAAATAAATAAATATTTTAAGAAAGGAAAACATGCAAATAAAAATGATCCATGGTTCTAGTCCCACCTTTAAGATCAGCCCCCTGGTTTTGAGTAAGCTGCTACTACCTAGAGTAATGGCGGTTACACGAGAGGACTTCCATTGTCCCCTTTAGTGCTGACAATCTGCAGGTGACTCATTTCTTAGCATGACATTGTGAGCTCCTGGGCCTGACAGTCACCCTGGGTGTCCCGCAGGGACAGGATCTGGGAGCCCCCCACTCACTTCCTGTGCAGGATCAGGATAATGCTCTGCTTCCAGAAAGAGTTTCCAAAGGCGGCAAAAATGATGTCCCAGTAGGCCTGGTAATGATTTGTTACCCAGAGTTTTAAATGGAATATGTAACTGCTTAGGAGGCAAAGTCTTCTATTAACCCCATAGGGGTTCTCTTAACTGTGTAGAACTAAAGAGATTGTCACTCAAAAGAGATCTTAATTCTAGGGTTTATTCAGTTATGCTTTTTTTTTTCCTACCAAAGACGCTGAAAATGAAAAAAAGAGAAAAAGGGGAAAGATCAAGCATTTTGCCATTACCGTTGGAAATTTCTTTGAACTTGTTAACCCTGTGGTATTCTCAGAAGCATCTGAGTGCTTATTCCAAAACTACCCTGAATTTTTAGAAGGCCCTGAGTATAGGGACTGAAAGCACTCTGCCGCATCGTACCATCTCATCCAGTCTCTAAGGCATTTCTCCGCACCGAAGCACGAGGAAAATTGGTCCCTTCAGTCTGCTAGCCACCGAAGATCACGTTCCAAAGACCTTTATCTCTTTGTCACCAGCGCCCCTTGATGGTGTATGGGTTTCCGGGAGGTCTGAGGCCAAGGGTCTGGGACATTAGGAGTGTATTTGATGGCATTTTTGTGTGCCTCCTTCTGGCGGCCGGGGTCAAGGTGAGTTGCCTCTTATTCGGCTTTCTCTGGAGAAATGACAGCGGGGTAAGGTTTGAGTGCCCTCCAGGAAAACACCCTCTTCCACTTTCACCATTCAGCCAGTGAAGACCACTTTCTCACAGTGTTATCCAGACAGGTTCACACAGCGAGATCGAGGAACGGTGATGTGTGAGGGTACCTCTTGAAAGAAACTAGAGTCAAACCGGTTTATTCGCAGACTGCGACCTGTGTTCAGCCTGGCTTCTTCTCTTCCATTTAACTTCCTCTATGGCCATGCCCCATAGCCACACTCCATACCCTACCTGGACTGAGCTTTTGCTTTCCAGAATGAGTTATATTCTCGGGGCGCCTGGGTGGCTCAGTTGGTTGGGCGGCCCACTTCAGCTCAGTTCATGATCTCACCGCTCAGGAGTTCGAGCCCTGCATCCGGCCGGTGGTGCTGACGGCTCGGAGCCTGGAGCCTGCTTCAGATTCTGCGTCTCCCTCTCTCTCCGCTCCTCTCCTGCTCACACTCTGTCTCTCTCAAAAATAAATAAACCTTAAAAAAAAAATGAGAACGAGTTATAGTCTCTAAACGGCTTGAGGGGCCTGCCCGCGCGCACCTTGAATAATGAGGTGGAGAACAAAGGCAAAATGAAATGTAGATACAATTAAATTTCCTTATAACCTGCAGTCCACTGAGAAACACTTGAGGGGGGCAGAGTGTGACATTTCTCCAGGAACTCCCTACTGTCTTAATGCTAATGCCTTGCTGGAGGGAAAAGCCACCTTAGCTTGACAATAGCGAGGCTTCCAGGATCCTGTGAGCCCTCTTTAGCATATGAAAGTCCATTTGGAAACTTCCCTAGACTTTTCCTCCCCCAACTCCCAAGCAGATAATCAATTGCTCCTCACAGTCCCATGGGCGCTCTTTCGGTCCTCTGGTCCTGGCCCCTAGGCTCTAATAAAAACACGTTTTTGCTTCCAAAGCATCTCAAGAATTCTCTCCTGGCCGTTTGCTCACGAACCCCAGTTCAAATCACAGCACAGAACACATACATTTTAGGTTTCGACCTAATGTCGCTCCAGAAGCTTTCTCTCCCGTGATCCTGGTGAACCCGACCCTGCTCTGGTGTCGCTTTGCTGTCTCACGAGCACGTTGAGGGTGAGGCTGCTGTCTACCCCGCCGCAGTGCCACTAGTGCCTAGTACGACGCGCCACGATTGTTTGTTGACTAAAGGAATTGGTTGGTTGGGTATTTTACTTTTAAATATCTGTTCTGCCATTTCATGTGTCGCCTCAGCAAATCTCACAGCTTTTGTTATATTATCGCCCAAATGCCTTTAACAGAGTCTTTTTTTAAAAAATTTGTTAATATTTATTTTATTATTTTTTTAAAAAATTAGTGTTTATTTCTTTATTATTGATTTTTTTTAATGTACATCCAAGTGAGTGAGCCTATAGCGCACCAATGACCTCACCCAGTTAGCCCATCCCCCCCCACCCCCTCCAGCAACCTTCTGTTTGGTCTCCGTATTTAAGAGTCTCTTAACCAACTTGACAAGAAACTATAAAAAAAAAAAAGTCTCTTGTGTTTTTGTCCCCCTCCCTGCTTTTATAATATTTTTGCTTCCCTTCCCTTATGTTCATCTGTTTTGTATCTTAAAGTCCTCATATGAGTGACGTCATAAGATATTTGTCTTTCTCTGACTAATTTCACTTAGCACAATACCCTCTAGTTCCATCCACGTAGTTGCAAATGGCCAGATTTCATTCTTTTTGATTGCTGAGTAATACTCATTGATATTTATTTTTGAGAGAGAAAGAGAGAGAGAGATTGAGAGAGAGAGAGACAGTGTGAGCAGGAGTGGCGCAGAGAAAGAGGGAGACACAGAATCCAAAGCAGGCTCCAGGCTCCGAGCTGTCAGCATAGAGCCCAACGCGGGGTTCAAACCCACGAACCGTGAGGTCGTGGCCTGAGCCGAAGTCGGACACTTTACCTACTGAGCCACCCAGGCGCCCTGTCATGAGTAAACTTCTATTTCTCTATAGAAACAATGGATACAGACCTTAATAAATACCTCATTTTACTACAATCCATGTTCTCTGATGAACGTAGAGATACAGATTCCTGTATCCATTTGAAGATGAAGATTTATTTATTATTACTTCCGTTGCCTTGACATCGACTCTTCTGGCTTTCCAGAATGAAGACGCAAAGAACTTGTTTCCATGTCTAGAGGAATATCCGTTCATTCAACTGACACTTGAAGTACCTATGCTTGTGCATATTGGGAGCAGTTGTGACGTTTGTTGGACACAATGTAAATAGAGGTGGATACAAATAGGGAGTCTCAGTCGTATGCTTGTCATCCACCGAAACCATCCCACACAAGAGAATGCAGAAGGCTCTCTGCATCCCAATGTCACTGCCTGCTCAGCGGGGCCATGAGGCCTGACTTTCTATGCCTCTTAGTCCTCATTTCTACCTACTGAAATTCTAACTGCCTTTTAAAGTTATACTATGATTTATTCTCGTTAACACCCTCCCCTCCCCACCACCACCACCGTGGGAAGGGATCTCAATTTCACCAAGGAACTCAGAGATCACCTAACTCGGTGGCGAAACTCGACCTTGGCGCAATGTTGGAATCACTTGAGGGAGTTTATGGAAAATGTCCAAGTCCAGGTCCCAAGTGGGATCAATTAAATCAAAGTATCTTGGTGTGAGGTACAGCTGATCGTAACGTGCGCCAGAGAGCATAGCCATTGCTCCCAAAGTTCGGTGTGCCTGGAGCTCGGAGGGTGAGGGCTCAGGGCAGCGGAAGGAGGGGAGATTGGAAATGCTGGAAAGGCTCAGCTTATCATCCAAGCCGAGGACTTTGGCCTCTGTCCTGGAGGCCCTGGGAGCCCAACGGATTTTAACCGGGAAGCAACATGACCAGTTTGGTGTTCAGGGAATCGAGTTCTTTCATTTCTCAGAGTTTGCTTTTAATCATTTGTAACATGCCGTGAGTGGAGTAAATGACCCCTAATAACCTTGTCATTGAACAGAAAACTATTGGCAGAACCATCATTCCTCACCTAGACGTGCCGCGACCCATGCCTCCTGTGAGCACAGGCTCGGCATATTCCCCTAAAAACAGGCCCGCACAGAGCATAATCAGTCTTTCAGAGGGCAGGTTCTTCTAAGTGATTTTTAGAGGGGAAGACTGTTAACAATCAGCTTCTGTATCACCGAGGAACTAACCTTGATGGAACGGAGGGCCTGCTAATTAGCAGACAAAAAACCTTGCAAGCCAAAGCTCACATAAAAGTCTTTCCTCGCTCTGGAAATAGAGACCGGCAGCTGTGGGAAAATAGGTCCGGACCCTTCCCCGCCCTCACAAGTATGGTTCAAGGGTCCAACCCGGCTGTTTGTTGAATTGAGCACTGCTTGTTAAAATTATACTTGAAATAATTGTAGGCGGACAGGCCTTTATTTTCTGACTCCCTACTTCTTGGAGATATCATGGGTAAGTGAGGCCGCCACAGGAGTGGGTGACCTCTGGTTGTGGCATTTTGCGTGGGCACACGTGGAGACATTTACAAATACGGTCGGCTGTTCCTTTTCGTGATTTTTGGAAAGGCTGGGGAAATACGACCCACCGAAATTGTGTAAATTGAACCTGGCCAAGTTGTTTTCAGTGGCATTGCAGGTCGCCTTTCTTACTAGTAATAAGACCCATCATCTGCACTGGGTCAGGGAAGTCGCCTTGCTTGGTCGGTCTTGGCGATGCTCGGCAGTAGCTGCTTGGCACCGGCAGACTTCCTTGCGATGCCGAGGAGGGGGTGCGTGTGGGCCCTGTTCAAAATATACAGCAGAGACCCACGCTGTGGGCATTTCATTGCTGGAGTCTCATCTCTTCCCCCACCTCCAGGCACTGCCAGCTTCATTTCCCTCTTTCTGATTCATAGAAAAACAGCACATCTGTTTGAAATGATATTTACTTTACATGGTCACCTGGAAGAAAAGGCTTCTGTTAATGAAACTGGCAAATTAAGATGGAGCGCTTGGGACTAAATGCAATGGATACTCTGAACAGACACCCGCCCCGTTAAAGGCAATTTTCTGAGACCAAATGCTGTTTTAGGGAAGATAGAAGCTACTGTAATTGAAGCCTTGGGGAAATGTGACCCTCTATGCCTTCTCAGGCACAGAAATCATCACATGTTGTTATGTGGAGGTAAGCATAAAATTTCAATTACATATTGGGATCTGAAAGTGAGAACGCCCTGGTTTGTCCCCATGTCATTCTCTGCCTGTATCAGCTGCTTTTCCCTTCCTTTTTTTTTTTTTTTCCGGCACGAAAGATTTAGGGATTAAAAAAACAAACCAAGAAATTACCAAAAACAAGAAATCTTAATCCATGTAATTACTCTAATTGGCTAATGGGAGTCTTTCCTCAATAGCAGACAATTCTTTGCAGTTTACAGACACGTGTTTACGTTTCGAAAGGATTCTGTGAGAGGGGCTCACTCTTCTGTCTCTCGCTGCACGGCTGAGCCGAAAACACGCGTCACGCACATCCTTGGCGAACAGATGCAGCCCTTGAATTTTCCTCCAAACAACTTATTTTTCTTAAGTTTCCACTCCATTTGTTTGTTGAGATGATGCCTAATGAAGTATTCATTGATGGCAGCATCACTAATAAAACATAAATCACATCGGGCTCGACATGGCATCTGCATTGTTAGAAGGAGGCGGCAGGGAGAGTGGCCGCTTGTATCCAGCTGTTTTCTTGTCATTAGCTTTTAATTTCAACAGCTACCTACTCGGGCCGCCCCTCTCTTTTCTCAGCTCAGGTATTTGTGCTGTTAGTGTGATTGTCAGCTCTGTTCTGCTTGAAAGGTTTCAGTGTACGTTGCCATGGTTACAGGTGCTGGAATGGGAAAGAAATGAAGGGGGTATCAAGGGTTTGACGTAGCTGTGATGAAGGCTTAGTGCTGAAATGTTAGCTATTACTTTGGCAGATTCTATGTTATTTGACAATGAATCCGTTTTAATAGAATATTTAAACGCATTCTCGAGTATACGGTGCATCAAAATGGAAAGACGTATAACTGGATTTCAAGTAAATGAATATTTTAAAACAGTTTTGAGTGCATACCCTATGGGACACTTGGGAAGCAAATGAACACAGTTAGTGTAATATGTAATATCACCTGAGTGAGTAATATGGGCAATTTGATTAGCTCTCGGCGTCTCCCTACAACTCCAGTGTCTTCTGCTTCTCTGCATTTGTTGTTTTCTTCCTCCCCACCCCCCCCACCCCCCAGCCGCCGTGTGGGATTCTGCACATTTGGTAATATGGGGATGAGCGCTATAGTTGTAAAAGGGCCTGGGGACGCAGGGCTGGTTCTGAGGTTTCGCACAAGCCCCGTTCTTGTTTGTCGCCGGACGTGGTAGGGGAATGTGTGCCCACCATGCTGCTCAAGACGATCTTCCCTTCTGGAAGCGGAGGCTGATGTTCCTGTTGCCAGTCTCTCTCCCTGCCCCCATCCTTTGTGTCTCCAGGGCCCGCTTCCCTTCTCTTTTCTTCGCTTGGCTTCCGTGGTCTCCAAGGCGGCCTCCCCCGTTCCCGCAGCATTCACTTCAAGCTGCTGCTTGCCCACTGTGTTCGGTCCCCTCCTCCTCTCAGCGACTCAAGGGAATGAGGACACTGGTTTCTTTTGTTTAAGACACATTCGATCTGGACAAACGCCGGAGTGATCTTTCTCTCCTCTTACCGCTCCCCGCCCGAGGGAAGTCCCTCTGTTTCCCCTCCTTGGCGTCCACTCCGTGCTTGGAATAGAGTGCAGTTGGCTGAGAACGCGTGTGGGACACTGGAGCCCAACTCCCTGGGTTCAAAGCTCAGCTCTGCCACTTACCAGCTCTGTGACCTCCCTTCCCCCCCGGATATTGTTAATGAACGGTTAGGTTACGGGTCTCAGTTTCCTCATCTCTAAACTGGCTTTAATCATTGACACTATTCCGTACAGTATGTATGAAGCGCTGTATAAATGTCTGCTTTTACCCAGCAACCATTTATTTTCAACTACGTGCCCGGCTCTATGCTTGGCCCTGGGCGGAGAGCAGGGAACAAAACGGACGTGCGATCCTAGCTCTCATCAACCCCTGTCTGTTCTTCCGTCTGCCTTGTGGAGAAGGCATGGCAAGCAGGGAGGAAGTAATTACAATCAGGGGTGATGAGAGCTCACAATTCTTGCAACCCACGGTTTTCACAACTGTCTAAACATGTCATCTCATGAAAAACACCTGTATAGCCATGACAAGGAATTCTCCGCTCTCTGAAGTGTTTGGGGGTCTACGCAGACAGATCCGTGAATGAGGAAAGGTAGTCGGCCTCTCGCGGAGAACTCCCACAGAGGGTTCAGGCTGGAGGGGCCGTGTGACTGACAGCAATAAAAGTTTCACTTAAGCCAGAGTCTGCCCGGGACTTTCTCGCTTTTACAAACAACACAAAGGATCTAATTCTCTCTAATAAGCAGAGCTACCAACAGCAGCCCGTACAATAACTTTTAGAAACCTGACCTTGTGACCCAGGGGCCATCCTGAAACCACCGCACCCGCCGGCCCCCTTTCCCCCATCACTCAATAAACTTCCAGCCTGATCTATTGTCCCATGGAAGAGAAGGCCCATGGAGTAATTAACAATCCCCTCTCTGTTCTGCAATACTTACTCCAAACGTTGACCATTCAGAGGCTCGGGAAAGACTAAGCAAAGATGATGTTCTTACCAGGTGATTAGATGACAAAGAGCCCGCTGCCAGCCTTCCGGAGCACCATTGAATGCAGACCAAGCCTCGGCATTCCTGGAAGCAGCGTAATTAAGAGCCGGCCCTTGTTAAAGGACCAACTCCTTCCCACCCTAGAGGCTGGTCTGCTTGCAACACGACCGCTAAGCGCTAAGCGGGGATTGCGCCGTCGACTTGTTTTGAGTCTATTCAAAGATTTGAAACTGTGCGTTGTGTTAATGCTCCTGGTCGCGAGGGAATGGTTCAGCAGCTGGCGAACCACTATGGTAACTTGTTATTGAAAACAAAAAAGAAAAGCCCTATTATGTAGGCTGGTGGCGCCCTTTGCTTGCAACCTGTCCTTGTAGGAATGTCCAAGCAGTAACTTTTTCAAAACATTTTATTTAATCCCGAGCGGTATCTGTGATTGGTGGTAAGCGCCGAGGGTTAGCGCTGTAAAGGGGAGGGTTCGGGCTTTGTTTGGTCGCAGGTGCCGGCACTGAGGAAGAATCGCACACGGGCCGTGGACAGCGTATGATGGAGTGACTGGCTCGGCTGGGCTGGAGAATTGCCTATGCGGCAGGGGAATGAATCTTAACAGAAGAAGGGAACCACCGACCGGGACCACGGAGACAACGTCCATTTTCAGAGCCACGGTCAAGGGTGAGGCCACAGTGAGGAGTCAAAGCAGGGGATCAGAAGCTGGGGGTATAAGGGCAAGGAGCCACTCCCTTGCTGTGTGACCTCGGGCAGTCCCTTAACTGTTCTGGTTCTGTTTGCTCCTCTAGCAAATAGAGGGAGAGTAACCCCCCACCTCCACCCCCCACCCCGCGTGTGCCATTCATTGACCTGTTTGGTCTTAGATTTATTTCTCCCCCTTTCGCTACCTCAAAGGATCCTTAGGGGTACCAGTAAAGCTTCGGCATCTGAAGCACCTAGAATAGCACATGCCTGTTGTCAATGTTCATGACACAACGATGCATCTGAAAAGCAAAGGTCTGAAAAAGAAACGTAAGGCGAGTAGGCAGTGCGGGCAAATATGATGAAGAAACGAAAGGTAGAAGCACAGTGATGTTGCCGCCCACCACCGCTAGGACCAGCCCCCGACAGCTCCTTGGGCGGATGTCCCCACAGTTGGCCTGTGTACCTTTCTCCTGTGACCACACAGAGAGCAATCCAGGAGAGAGGAAGAGATAGTTGTCCAAAGTCCCCAGCGGCTACAAGTGAGGCTCTTCCCCGGTCACCGGAAGAGCAGAGAGGTGACGCAGACAGCCATCCAAACACACTTTTACAGCAGCCAGCTGGTGTGCCGGCACACGTCGTGTGACGCAGCACCGAGCCAAGTGCATTCATGTTTTAAATCTGACAGAAGAAGAGTTAAATGCTTGCACTGCCCCGTTCTGGCCGTGTAACCCCGGGCAACACCCAAATGCTCTTTGCACTTCAACGTCCTCGTCTTTAAAACGCGTGATGGTAATACTTTGGGGGCCATTGTGAGGATTAAATAAACCCCTTGTGAAGCGACGGGGCCGTTGGCTGGCTCAGAGTCACTGCTTCATATGTGCTAGCTTCTAGCCCTCGTTCTCCTAGCGAAACCGCAGATGTAATCATGACCCCAGGCCCCTCACGTCTGCAGTCGTCTGATTTCCTGCTGGCCGCTTCGTTCTTCATTGCAGGTTTACCTGTTTGTTTGGGGCTGAGTTATTCAGCCTATTTATTTGGAACTTGGGCAAAGGGCGGGTCCTTTTCTGGCCATGCATTGGCTGAGTGCAATCGAAATCCTCCTGTACAAGCAAAAAGCGGGTTTGGGTGCCGTTGAGGCTAGTGTCGCTGTCCACAGAAGCCTGGCGGGACATGGCCGCAGGCATCCCAGGCAGCGCCGAACGTCCCAGTAAGGAGAGGGGCGGCAAAGCGGCCCTGGGCAGCGTAGTTTACCTGGAGCACGATTCCAGGCTGTGGCTTGGAGAACACGGATCAGCGTCCCTCTTCTAGGAAGGAGGGCTCACGAGTTCATGGACAGGGGTCATGGCTGCAGCCAAATGAGCCACAGATCAGGATAGACCTCACTGCCCAGCATGGCAGGAGCAGAAATTAATAAGTGAGATGATGCTATAGATCTGTGCATCGGGAGCACATGGCCGTGAATGGGACTTGGGCTCTATGGTATCTGAGCTTAGGGTCGCAAAAGTAATACTAGGCCCGACCAGGTGGTGGCGCTGAGTCTTTGGGGCGCCTTCCAGGCCCAGGGGTTACACGGATGGTGCCCATAGTCGCTCCTGCCCGACCTTCAGTACTGAAGGAGCATTAGTTTCTGCCGCTCCCACAGCCTGTACTCTTAGAGATTACCTTGCATTACAGGCCTTGCTGGTGGGCCAGCCCTAAGCAGACAGGTTTTATGCCCCACGACCCCCCTCTCCCCACCCAGGCACCACAGCTTATTAAAGAGCAGGTGGAAACCTGATCCGCTGTTTGCCTATAAGGTGGCCTGGCACAGACAGCTCTTTCCCCAAAGAACAAACTAGGCCAGCCAGATTCTTGCTATGGGAAATATAAAGAGAACTACATAGGAATGGATTCTAAGGCGCGAAAGTTCCATCGAGAAGGGGTTATGAGGGCCCAGGAGCAAGCTGAAGTGGGAACTCGGAGTAGACTGTAGCTCAGTCTTCCAGAGAAACGGAGGAACATGGAAGGAAGCCGGAGGGAAGTGAGAGAAGGGAGAAAGCTCAGGTTACAGATGAGTCAGACTAAGAATATAGCACTCGAGAAAAAGTCCGAGAATTCCAGCGGTCAAGGTTCCCACAGCTTTCCTGGATCCACTTCCGGGGACCAGAAAGCCTCGTCCTATGATGGTGTCTGGGTGGACCGTGAAGGGACAGACGGCTGATGCAGCCAATAAGCCTGCCTTCTCAGTGGCGTACCATAGTCCACGGTGCTCCCCACACCCTAACGCCGGGGCTCCCAGGGCAGCGCCCCGGCACGTGTGCTCCCTGAGGGGACTCAAGCTCCTTTGATCTTATAGTTCTGTGCCCTTGGTCCTGGGAGCCCTCTGCACTCAGCCGGTGGATGGTGAAAGCGACATGAGGAAGGCACTCTTCTTTTTCAACCACTCTGTCCTAGAATCGACACCCTTGAGCTTCTCCAAGTCCCTTTGTGCAAACCAGCTTCCTGGCTCTTCCTAGGTTCCCGGAGGCTGGGCAGCCTCATTCCACCAGCAGCTCTATACTTTGTCAGCTGAGCTTCCCTCACACAGCTCTTGAATTCCCTTGAACCGTCTCCCTTACTGTCCCTTATCTGCACTCGCCTCCCTTCCCTCTCCCGGCCCCTCACCTAGGCTGAGTAAGTCACTCTTCACAACCAATGAGCTTAGTTAACAGGGAGGCTTGCGGGGAGAGAGTGCCCTCCCCTCCGTCAGTGGAAGTCTCTGGATGGTTAGTGCCTTCAGAGGGAGTTTCCCGGGCAGGCGATGTGTTCTGTTGTTCAGGCCCCTTGTCATCAGCCCTGAACAGGACAAATGATACTCTCTCACCCCTTGCGCTTTTCTGTCACCGAGGGTCTTGTTTCTCCGTGCTCACCTTGGTCTGCAAGTTAGAAACCCACCAACCCCAGGGAGAGCTTTTGCAAGACCTGGATCTTTTCATGGTCCCTGTTGCATGGGGAGCGTTTCTCCCGAGGCCAGGCGTAGCCTTCTTGGATGTTCCTCCTCATGCCATCAAGCTGGGTTTAGCATTCTCTGGAATGTGCTATGAAAAGCTCAGGGAAGTAGACTCTTAGGCTCGATGCCCTATGTGGGTCACTTTTAATTTCATGATGATAGCGGGGACCTGGCTGCCATCTGCATCCTGTGTTTGTGAACTGGGCCAGCCCTGGGTGAGAGAGGGAAAGAGAGAGGCAGATGAAGGGCCATGAGGTTGAAGTTTTCCACCCCCGTGAGGAGGGGCAAAATTGGATTAGAGATCCTGTACCGTAAGAATTTTTAACAATGTTTTAGATAGAATTGAGCATTCTTCCCTTTCGTGTTGTTGAAACAATAGCAGCTTAGCACTATCAGATTCATTGAAATGTGAATAAACAGAAAAGCCAATATAAACTGCAAATGAAAGGTGATGACCAGAGTAGTTTTATCACGTAGCTCTAGCAGGAAATCTTAGGACCATGCCGTCTTCAATATGTATATTTCCAGTTTTTTAATAATTTAAAAAAAATTTATTTATTATTTTGAGAGAGAGAAACAGAGTGTGAGTGGAGGAGGGGCAGAGAGAGAGGGAGACACAGAATCTGAAGCAGGCTCCAGGCTCCGAGCTGTCAGCACAGAGCCCGATGCGGGGCTCGAACTCACAGACCATGAGATCATGACCTGAGCTGAAGTCGGACACTCACCCAACTGAGCCACCCAGGCGCCCCTGTATATTTCCAGTTTTCGTCATTTGAAAAAGGTTGAAAAACAATTTTTAGAGTTTCCTGTCACCTTTCAGATGACAATCTTGTTTTTATACCCCAAAGCTGAAACAGAATTCCTTTCCAAAAGCTCCATCCTTAGGCTCATACTAGAGGGGTCCCACTTCCGCCATTTACAGACTTAGATTCTCTCTGTCCACTGTGGCCTGAACACACGGACACACGCCAGTAATCCCAGAGCAGTGTAGACACCGCTGATTCGAGTTCCTGAACTCCCCTTCTGAGGGTAACTGGGGCTGAGTCAAGATCGAGGCCCTCCTCGATGCTTCTGGGAGCTGAGAGAATCATCATGCGAGTCTGGACCAGAGTCCTTACTGGCTATGGAGGGTCGAGCCGGAAAAGGACGTTATCAGATGCCAAGTCTGGAGGGGTAATATTAAGGCTGTAGACCAGTGACCAGGCTGAGTTTGGGATTCTTGAGAAAGCAAAAGCAGAATAATTCATTTATTCATTCAGTCACTTATTTGCCAAATATTTACTGAGCATCGATTATATACCACGAATTGCATGTGACCTTACTGGAGGTCATTTGTGTGGGTCAGCCTCATTTAAAGGTGTGCCTCCAAGCAAAGATGGTCTGAACTGAAATCCTGGCTCAGCAACTTACTACGGGTGTGACCTTAAACAAACTATATAACCTTTTTGTGTGTCAGCTTCCCATCTATAAAATAACATATAACAAAGGACAATAATAAAATGACAGGGAACAGAAACGTGCCTCACAAGGTGGCAGTGAGAATTAAATGAGAAGTCTCATAAAGCGCTTAGCACCTGGCACATAGTATGTGTACATATTTATTACATCACTAAAATACAGTTGGAAGGGACCCCTGTTTTCAGCTTGAGATGTGGTAGACATCGGACCAAAAGATTCCGTTCTATTGTATGAAGAAGGGCTTCGAAAAACAAGTGAGTGGCACATGGTAGATTTTCAGAATAATTTTCAAACCAGGCAGTGAACATATTTATTTTATGTTATTGTATACATGTTTGGTGCTCTGCTTTTTAACCCCAAAAGGTTTTGTGTCTTACAACAAAAATACATTCAAATTTGGTTCTCAGCTGTTGAGTGGTGATGAGAAAGGCAGAAACACAATCAACCGTGCGGTTCTCACCATCACTGAGTGGGAAGCACACACAGTCAGTACTAGAAACCAAACGTTTTTCCTGCAATCATTTTCAAATAAATTTCTCACACCGGGCATTACTCGAGGGACATTTGTCACAACAAACATTACCTGGGTCCATATGTAGGTTCGGAATTCAGCAGATCTGGTTTCGCTTCATTACTTGTCAGCTCTGCAATCTGGGGCAACATAACTTAAAATGTTTGGGACTCTGTCTCATCTTAAAGTGGAGATGATAATAGCTCCTAGAGTTTTGGTAAGAATTAACTGAAATATTAAGTATTTAATATAGTACCTGGCAGTATCGATCCCTCAATAAATGGAAGATCTTCTTTTCTTTATTTCCTTCTCTCCCTCTCCCTCTTCTCCCTTCCTCTTTTTAATCTCCCCATCTTCCTCTCCTTATTCCCACCACCTGATCTGTTGTATCTGGAAACACCTGCTTCATATTCATTCTGGGTGCATATCATGACAACAACAGCTAAGAACTATATGGCCTTACTGTGTGCCAGGTGCTAGTCTAAGCATTTTATATTCTTGATTCATTTAATTTCTATTTAAAAACTAGGCCAACGGGGCGCCAGGGTGGCTCAGTCGGTTAAGCGTCTGACTTTGGCTCAGGTCATTATCTCACTGTTTGTGGGTTCGAGCCCCACGTCGGGCTCTGTGCTGACAGCACACGAGCCTGGAGCTTGCTTCGGATTCTGTGTCTCCCTCTCTCTCTGCCCCTCCCCTGCTCATACTCTGTGTCTCTCTGTCTCTCAAAATAAATAAACATTAAAAAAAGATGTTACAGAATTCCTAGTAGCTCTGTTATTATGAATTGTCTTAATCAATGGATACTTAGAGTATAACTTCGATCATTTGTGATGTTTTTATAATAGAGTCATTTTAAAAATTAGTAACCACTGGATAGAAAAAAACACTTATCCATCAGGATAGGCTGGGGTATTCTGTGTAGTAGCAAACACACTCCAAATCTCAGTGTTTTAAAACAATAAAGGCTTATTGCCCATACTACATGTCACAAGACGGCTGTTTTTTTTCATTTTTTAATGTTTATATATTTTTGAGAGAGAGAGAGATAGAGACAGAGACAGAGTGTGAGCCGGGGAGGGGCAGAGAGAGAGGGAGACACAAAATCGGAAGCAGGCTCCTGAGGAATCTGAGCTGTCAGCACAGAGCCTGACACGTGGCTCGAACCCACAAACCGTGAGATCAGGGCCTGAGCCGAAGTCGGACGCTTAACCGACTGAGCCACCCAGGCGCCCTGACAGCTACTTTCTTGAGATTAGTGTTAACATGCTATGTTTTTCTCCATTTACTTTTTAATCAATATCTCATATTTCAAGTTGGTTTCTTATAGACAATATATAGTTGGATCTTATTTTTTGATCTATTCTGATAATGTGTCTTAATTGGTGTATTTAGATTACTGACCTTTAAAGTGATTATTGATACATTTGGATTAATATCTACCATATTTGTTCTGTTTTCTATTTGTTGCCCTTGGGTTTTGTTCTTATTTTTATCTTCTACTCTTTTTCTGCCTTTTGTGGCTTTAACCAAGCATTTAGTATTATTCCACTTTCTCTCCTTTTTTTAATGTTTATTTTTGAGAAAGAGAGAGAGAGAGTGGGGGCGAGCGAGCAAGCAGGGGAGGAGCAGAGAGAGGGGAGACAGAGGATCTGAATCGGGCTCTACCCTGACAGCGGAGAGCCTGATCTGGGGCTCGAACTCACCAACTGTGAGATCATGACCTGAGCCACAGTCAATAGCTTAACTGACTGACCCACCCAGATGCTTCTCTCCTCTTTTGTAGCACAGAAGTTATACCTTCTTATTTTACTTTTTTAGTGGTTGCCATAGCGTGTACAATATGCTTTTACAACTAATTCAAATTCACTTTCGAATAACACTAACACTTGAAGGTAATGCCAATAATAGCAAATATTATAGCATTTGTTATCTCACACCTATAACATATTCCTTCCTCCTGTGCCTTGTATCATCGCTCTCATTCCTTTCACTTATACATAAGAATATATATACATATATAATCAAACACTTTGTTGGTTTTATTTCAAACAAACTTTTATTAGATCAATTAAGAATACAAAAAGTAAGGTGTTTATTTTATCTTATTCTTTCTCTGATGATCTCTGCTCTCTTTTCTTTTTAATTTTTATTTACTTTTGAGAGAGACAGAGAGCAAGTGGGGGAGGGGCAGAGAGAGAGGGAGACACAGAATCCGAAACAGGCTCCAGGCTCTGAGCTGTCAGCACAGAGCCCGACATGGGGCTCGAACTCACGAACTGTGAGATCATGACTTGAGCCGAAGTCGGACGCTTAACCTTCTGAGCCACACAGGCGCCCATGCTCTTCCTTTCTTAACGTACACCTGTGTGTCTGACCTGTACTGTTTTCCTTCTCTAAAGAACCTTTAACACTTCTTGCAAGGCAGGTGTACTAGCAACAAAGTCCCTCTTTTTTTTTTTTTTTTTTTTTTTTTGCTTTTCTGAGCAAGTCTTTAGTCTCCTTCACTTCTGAGGGATAATTTCACATGAGATAGAATTCTAAGTTGGTGGGAGTTTTTTCTCTTAACACTTTAAACATTTCACTTCTTCTCTTTTTATTTGCATGGTTTGTAAGGTAAGTTGGATGTCATTCTTATTTTTGTCTTCTATAGGTAAGTCATAGAAGTTATGGGGTTTTTTTTCCTCTGCCTTCTTTCAGGATTTTGTCTTCTTTCTTTCCTCCAAGTTTCAAAACGATATGCCTAGGTGTAGTGTTCTGTGTTTTGTGTTTGTTTTTTCTACCTTATCCCACCTGGTATTCTTTGAGCTTTCCTGGTTCTGTGGTTTGGTGTCTGACATTAAATTTGGGAAATCCACAGGCATTAGTGTTTCTTTCTTTTTTTTTTTTTTTTTTAATGTTTTATTTATTTCTAGGGAGAGAGATAGAGACAGCATGAGCAGGGGAGGGTCAGAGAGAGAGGGAATCACAGACTCTGAAACAGGCTCCAGGCTCCGAGCTGGCAGTCAGCACAGAGCCCGACGCGGGGCTCGAACCCACGAACCGCGAGATCATGACCCAAGCGAAAGTTGGACGCTTAACCGACTAAGCCACCCAGGCACCCCATGTCTTTCAAATACTTCTTCTGTTCCTTGCTCTCTTTTTCTCTCCTTCGGATATTCCCATTACTCAGAGATCTTTCCTCCGCTGTGTCCTGTTTACTGATAAGCTCATCAAAGACATTCTTCATTCGTTATAATTTTTTGATCTCTAGTATTTTGTTTTGATTCTCTTGGAGTTTCTATCTCTATGCTTCCCCGGCCCATCTGCTCTTCGCACCGTCTATTTATCCATTAGAGCACGTAGCGTATTAATCACAGTTGTTTTTAAATTCCCGCTCTGACGATTCCGACATCCTTCCTATATCTGAATCTAGTTCTGGCGCTTGCTCTGTCTCTGCAAACTGTGTTTCACCATTTAGTGTGATTTGTTAGTTCCTCACGATGGCAGGGCATGAGGTGTTGGGTAAAATAAGCCGCTCTGGATAGGCCTTTGTTGGCCTAGTTAAGGTGCGGGGCAAAGGGCAAGTGCTTTATAGTCTCGTCCTATGATTAAGCCTCCGTCTTTCAGTGAGCCTCAACTCTAGACGGTGAACTTCACATGCTCTTCTCGGTACTCTCCCCTCTTTCTTGGGACACGATAGCTAGAGGTGGGTCTTTCCCTTCCTCCTAGCCTGTTAAGCTCGGGTTAAGTAGTTTCTACTGAGAGCAGACCTTGTTAAGAACAGAATGCTCTGGTGTATTTCAAGATGGTCCCTTTTCCTCTTTTTCTACTGGAAGCGTGAGGGGATTTTTCTCTGATTCTCAATTTGAGGATCTAGCAGAGCTCTAGGAGGTAAAGCTCACAAAAGTGTGGTGGGGGAGAGGGGGTCCCTGATGACTTGGTTCCTGGTTCCCCTGGAGTTTTTATCACTCAGACTAGTCTGCACTCCACAAAGTCGTGAATTTTTTTGTTTATTATTTATTTCTAGGAGAGAGAGAGAGAGACAGTGTGAGCAGGGGAGGGTCAGAGAGAGAGAGGAGTCTGACTGAAACAGGCTCCAGGCTCTGAGCTGGCAGTCAGCACAGAGCCCGATGTGGGGCTCGAACTCACGAACCGCGAGATCATGACCTAAGCGAAAGTCGGACGCTTAACCGACTAAGCCACCCAGGCACTCCAGTCGTGAATTTTTTTTAAAAGGCTTTTTTAGAAATGTTTATTTATTTTTGAGAGAGAGAGACAGAGCATGAGCAGAGGAGGGGCAGAGAGAGAGAGGGAGACACAGAATCCGAAGTGGGCTCCAGGCTCTGAGCCGTCAGCACAGAGCCCGACGCGGGGCTTGAACCCACAAACCGCAAGATCATGACCTGAGCCAAAGTCGGACGCTTAACCGACTGAGCCACCCAGGGGTCCCATGTCTTTTCATTCTTATAGGAGCTAAAAAGTAGAGTTGTAAAACAAAAATACAGTAATACTATTCTTCATATTTACCTATGTAGTTACCATCACCAGAATTCTGTCTAGGATACTTTCATTTCAACCTGACTGACTCCTCTTAGTATTTATTGCAGGGCAAGTCTATGGCTCATAAACTCTCAGGTAATGTTTATCTGGAAATGTCTCAATTCTTTTTTAAAAATTTTTAAGTGTTTATTTATTTTTGAGAGACAGAGACAGAGCACAAGCAGGGGAGGGGCAGAGAGAGAGGGAGACACAGAATCTGAAGCAGGCTCCAGGCTCTGAGCCATCAGCACAGAGCCCAACGTGGGGCTTGAACTCACAAGCCGTGAGATCATGACCTGAGCCGAAATCAGACGCTGAACCAACTGAGCCACCTAGGCTCCCCAGGAAATGTCTTAATTCTTAATTGTTCCTTAAATTTGGAAGTATGATTTCGCCATATATGTTTTCTTTCGGTCTGTGTTCTCCAGAGAAATAGAATCAGTAGGAGATATAGACAGATATGGATATGGATTTATTAGAGGGATTGGTGCATATCGGTCTAGTGGTTGAGAAGTGCCGTGATCAGTCATCTGCAAGCCGGAGAACCAGGAAAGCTAGTAATTTAGTTTGAATCCAAAGACCTGAGAATCAGGGGGGCTGAGGGGATAAGTCTCAGTCTGAGTTTGAAAGCCAGGAACCAGGAATGCCTGTCCACGGGCAGAAGATGGATGTGTCAGTTCAAGCAGAGAGAGCGCTAATTCACCCTTCTGCCTTTTTGTTCTCTTCAGGTCCCCAAAGGGCTAGAGGATGCCCACCCACGTCACCAAAGGCCTAGACTTTACTCAGTTCACCAATTCAAATGCTAATCTCTCCCCAGAAACACTCTCAGAGACACACCCAGAAATGCTGTGGGCATTCCGTAGCCCAGTCAAGTTGAGACAGAAAACTAATCATCAAAAGGGCCTTAAAATGTCACTCCACTCCCTTCAGGTATCTGTAGTTTCTGATGAGAAACTCAGCCATGATCTTGCTGAGGATCGCTTGTACATGATGAATCATGTCTCTCTTGCTTCTCTCAAGACTAGCTCTTTGTTTTGGGGATTCGACAATTTAATGAGAATGTATTCGATGCGCATCTCTGGGTTTATAATTCTTAGAGTTCGTAGAGTTTCTTGAATGCATCGTTTTGTGTCTTTTATCAAATTTGAGAAGTTTCAATCATTATCTCTTCAGATAGTCTTCCTACTCTTTTCTCCCCTCCTCTCTTCCCGGGACTGCCATTTTGTGTGTGTCGGGATGCATGATGGTCCTTGTAGGCTAATTTTTCCTCTTTTTCTTTCTGTGCCTCACACTGGGTAGTGCGAATTGTCTTCCTGAATCTTCGATGGTACTCTCTAGTGAGCTTCAGATGTTAGTTGTTGTACTCCTTAGCTCCAGAATATGATTTCTATCTTTTTGCTGATAATTCTTTTGTTTGTCCATACATCATTCTCCTGGCTTCTTTTAGTTTTTCATCATGATTTCTTGTATCTCGTTGAACATATTTAATATAGTTGATTTAAAGTGTTTGTTTAGCAGGTTCAATATTGTGCTCATGCTTCCTCTGGGTCAGTCTGCTCATTTGTTTTCTGACCGAACCATAGTTGGCGTCTTTGCCTATTTGATACTTTTTGTTGAAAATTGGACTTTTTTCACATTATAATGTATAATCTTGGAAATGGCCTCCCTCTACCTGCAGGCTAGTTTTTGGTGCTTGCCATGTGCTGTAACTGTTTGCTGAGTGAGTTTTCCAAACTGCTTTTCCAAGGTCTGTGTTCTTTGTCATGTGAACATCTCACCATATGTTCAGCTAGTGTTTTGACAGAGATTTACTTGAATGCCAGAAGAAGAGAGAGAGAGAAGCGAAGGGAAGCGGAAGGAGGAGAGGAGAGGAGAGGAGAGGAGAAGAGAGGAGAGGAGAGGAGAGGAGAGGAGAGGAGAGGAGAAGAGAGGAGAGGAGAGGAGAGGAGACAGAAGGGAAAAGGAAAAGGAAAAGAAAAAGGAAAAGAAAAAGGAAAAGAAAAGAAAACCTCTACTGCTCTGCAGATTTACTCTGTGCTGGCCACTCCTTTAACACTTAGCTAGGCTGTTGATAACTCTGCCTTAGCCTTCACTTCTTAGCACTAAGCCTACAGAAGGAAGTTTAAGATCTTCTCAGGTCTTTTCTGAGCATGCATTCTGCACTGGGTGTGGATATGTCTTGCTAAATTCCCCAGTAAATGCTGGCACTTTTGAACACCCTAATTCCACCCCTCCAAATTCTCACCAGCTTTTCCTCCTAGGCTTTTGTGCCCTATTATTTGCTTGGACTACAGTTGTTGGCTGTTCATTTATTTTCAAAGATTTTATATTGTTTTTCAGTCCTGAGTGAATTCCAAATTAGGCAAAATAATGACAAGTCCCTTGTCCCAGTACTTTGGGCTGCCCCCCTCCCCCGAGACAGATTAGACACACACAATTCTTTGAGAATAAGGGCTGCTCTGCTCCCTCTGGACACAAGAGCCAGGCCTCGCACTGTGACCGGGTATGCTATCTTCAAGACTGATCCCTTGGCAGGGAGGGAGGTGGAGAGAGAGGGCAAGTAAAATTGCCACAGAGCTTTCCTACCCTTTTAAAGTTGCCTTTTTTCTTGATCCAGCATTCACGTGGTTGCTGCAAAACTTTGATCATTTTACAGTGTCTACAAAGTTAAGCCCCATCATTTTTGCTTGATTATTCAATGTTTCTAGAGAGGAGCGGACCCTCATATACAGCCACCTTGCCATTTTCGCTGATATCATTTAGATCTATGCTTTTTCTTAAAATCTTTTTAAGTGTTTATTTATTTTTGAGAGAGAAAGAGTGACAGAGTGTGAGTAATGGAGGGGCAGAGAGAGAGAGGGAGACACAGAATCCAAAGGAGGCTCCAGGCTGTGAGCTGTCAGGACAGATCCTGACGCAGGGCTCAAACCCACAAACCGTGAGATCATGACCTGAGCTGAAGTCAGACACTTAATGGACTGAGCCATCCAGGCACCCCTAGATCTACACTTTTTATCTCTTTTATCTGAAGGCTGAAGCAAATTGTGGGTGGCTGCAGAACTTTAGTGAACATTTCAGGCCTATTTGGTAAAGCTCACCTTGCTAGAAGATATGAAAAATAAACTCACTTAACGTGTCTTTTGTATGGTCTTACTTTCCAATATCATTGTTCTTACTTGTAACATGGAAGAGGGTATGAGCATGGCCTTGAATGAAAAGATATGGGAATGAATATTGGCTCTGCTTTTGCTGGCTAAGTGACCTTGAGCAAGTCACTTGATCCTTAATTTCTATGAGTCTTTGTTTCCTTATTTGTAAAGCGGTGACACGAATTCCTATCTCCCTGGATTGTAGTGGAGATTAAGTTAATGAATGTAAAAGATATATGGCACATATTAAATTGTGCTTGGCATTCTGCATTTTTCCTCTAGATCTACTCTACACTGTTATCTGCCCTACATTTTATCCTAGAAGGCTGACTACTATGGACTACATCCATGGGCTCCATGGCCCTTGGGTTTCTTGTTGGGTTTGGCCAATGGGAATGCCATTAGGAAATCAGAAAAGGAGATGAGAGAGAATTTGAGGTATTTGTTTTCTGGTTCTCTCCCAACTGGGGTGCAGTTTGGCAGTGACTTTGTTCATCTACCTAAGGCCACAGTTACTGTCAGGCAGCCCCTTTCCTTGGATCCATCTCTCTCTACCACTGGATGCTTTGCCTTCCTTGTTTCATATCCCTACACCCTTGGATTAAACTTTTTTCAAATATTTCTCTTGAACATGCTATTTCTTTTCCTGTTAGAGTCTTGCCTTTAACAGAGATGCTCAACAGATTGTAATTCTGGTGTACTTCTTATTTTTATTTAATGTTCTATTTATTTTTGAGAGAGAAAAAGAAAGAGAGAGAAAGTAGGGGAGACACAGAGAGAGGAGGACTAAGGATCCAAAGTGAGCTCTTTGCTGACAGCAGCGAGCCTGATGTGGGGCTTGAACTCATGAATGGCTAGATCATGACCTGAGCTAAAGGACGCTCAACTGACTGAGCCACCCAGGTGCCTCTGTTTTTAAAATGTGATGTACTTTTTAAAACAAAAGAGATCATGTGGCCATTGTCCTATCTTACCAAGGTGAGACTGATGTAGACTGATATCACCAAAGTAGGAGTAAAAAGAAAGGTCTCACATGCGCTAGGAGGCAGGTTGCCTAGAGAATAAAAGCAGGAAGAGTCTGCAGTTATCACGAGTACCATATACGAAGTACCAAGAGATACCTACATATGAGCAGGGCAAGCTGCAGTTCAAATCCATGGTTAGTCTATGTCTCAAAGTGAACCTGAATAAAAGTGAAGATGGAGAAATACAAAGTAGTGACTATGAACATGGGCTCTGGAGCCCGCTGGTTTAGATTGGAATCTACTACTTTAACAACCGTGTGATCTTAGATAAGTTACATAACCTCTTTGTACCCAGATTTCCTCATTTAGAAAATGGAGATAATAATAGTACCTACATCCTAGGGCTGAAGTGAGGACTGAATGAGTTAATGCATGTAAAAAGTACTTAGAAAAGTTCTTGACACTAAATGAAAATGTTATAAGTGTTAAATGCAATAGCTGGGATTCATGCGGTCTAGGATTATTTGGGGGACCACTGTCTCAGGCAAGGGCAGAAACCCTATAGATAGCAAGCCCTGGTTTCAGTGTGTCTGCCTCTTCAGTTGTAGCACCATAATCCCAGGATTTGGACAAGTCCCTGGTGAATGCATTGGCTCTCATGAAGAGGACTTTGGGTCTTCCCAGGTGGCTCCTTGGTCCAAGCTTTGTGGTTTATGGGAACATACATGGTACACTAGGTCTCTAGAAGTCTCGACAGATCTGGTGTAGGCTTCTACAGAGCTTGCTGTGTCCACCAAAAGAGATTTCATGGCATAAAGTACATGGCCACAAGTATTTTCAGGAAGAGCAGAGAAGAACTGCACCCACCTTGGTGCAGTCTGGAAGTGGCAGAGAAGTCAGGGAAGCAGTGAAGAGGTAACTTTCTGAAGCTCCTGGATAAAGTTTACACTCTACCTTTATGTCCAGTGGCCTTATAAAGTAATAAACCAGGCATCATTGACCTTATTTTATAAACAAGAAAACTGAGGCCTACAGTGACACATCTAGAAAGTGGAGTTGCTAAGGAGCTCAACCAGATTTTTCTGACTCTTGGTCTAACTTTCCTTGAACTAATGGTACTTCTCAGTCCTGTGATTTAGTTTCCCTGATTTAGCTTTCTGTGAACACACAGCAGGCAAAGGCAGAGAAGAGAGCACTAGCAGAACACACACCAATGGGAAGGAGCATGATAAACCAAGAGCTCTTCAATGACTAGACATATGGATTCAGAGTTCAGAAAGACCAGGCAGATCCTATCCCCAGCACAAAGTAGTTTGATTATAGGTTGAAATAGCTGGAAATGAAACTGAGGAGTATGGTGAGCTGGAGAGAATTGCTCTCTTTCACTGGAATCTATACAAAAGTTATTGTGACCTCACTATACTTTGACAGAACTGCACTCTTGGCTCCAATAATACTTTGGTCCATTGACTAATTTTTTGTTGAGAGGATGGAGCCTAAGAGCCTGATGCCAAGATGTTGGACAAGCTTGCATTTCTCATGTTAAGATGGTGGGGCAACCCTCTTCATGGCAGGGTCTGCAGATAGGAAAGAAATCTTATTGGGTTGTAGGCCTCCTTGGCCCTTGACTCTCGTATCAGAACCTAGTTGGGTTGGTGATCCCGAGAACTTATTGAGAGCCTTGATGAGTATAGCCAACAAGTTCTTACGTGTGGCTCAGAAATGTCATGACATCCTGAACTACTTCATCATTATTATCTTTTAACTGTGATAACAGTACAATTTTCCTGTCACAGGAATCACTCATATTTCTTGAATTCCCATGGTATATTTTCATCCAACCAATATGAGTTGAGCCCCTAATATATAGCACGTACTTTGGGAATCTAATGGCGAGCAAAAACACACTCAGAGTCATTTTCATGGAACTTAAGTACTAAAAGGAGACAGAGGCATTAATCAATCATTGATTGCTGATGCCTACGCTCATTCAAATGCCTAGGGTTTTGACCCTATCCTAAAAGATGAGCTCTCTGATTTTGATTTATTTTAGGGGATGGAAATAAACCTAATATTTACTGATAGTCTCCTTTATACTCGGTACTCTATTGGCCCTACAGTTTCTGACTTAATTCTCTCAGTACATCTGTGAGGAACATATTATTTATCCTCATTCTTACAGATGAGGAAATGGAGGATCAGAGAGGTTCAGCAACTTGCCCAATGACAGGCTACAAGTAAGCGGCAGGAATGGAATTTATTCCTAAATTTTATAGAGCTTATAATGCTCCTGTAAAGAAAAATGCTCCTCTGGGGCGCCTGGGTGGCTTAGTTGGATAAGCGTCCAACTCTTGATATTGGCTCAGGTCATGATCTCTCTGTTGATGAATCTGAGCCCCACATTGGGCTCTGCACTGACAGTGCAGAGCCTGCTTGGGATTCTCTCTCTCCTTCGCTCTCTTTCTCTCTCTGTCTCTAAATAAATAAACTTTTTTGAAAAAAATGCTACCTCCAACATTATGCAGGGCAATATCACAATAGATCGTAGACTTAAATGATCTTGGCTTCTCTTTATAAAAGTTCTTATAATCTATATGATAAGGTGAGAACTCGATTCATTAAAATAAAATAAATTGTAAATTATTTACAATTCATTCATTGTCTTTCCCCCTAAATTCTGCTCACAAATTTACCTTTAATGATAGTGCATTATCTTCTACTTTGTAGTGTGGGGTTTGAATATCGATGAAAAGGTAGACCATGTTCTCAAAGCGTTGTGAAGAAAAGGAAACTAGAAAAATGGAAAATAATATTTCATGAAAAGAAAGCATGTCATTTCCCGGAGAAACAGAATACTGTTTTGTAGCTTAGTTGTGTCATTAGCCATCAAGTAAGCTTCCCTGCTGTAAAAATATTCTCTGCAAGCAATGTAAGCTTAGCTGGTCTTGACTTTGTTTGTTATTCTAAATATGATTGAGATAAACATTTATTAGCCTGTTACATGGTGAATAAACTGAATTGTTATGAAGGCTGTTGCCGTATTTTTGTGTGTGTGCGTGAACCACAAGTGTACCATTTTTTTAGAAGAAATTGGGAAACTGGAAGTTGATGTTGGTTTAACATTTACGCAGAATACATTTTGTCCTAAATTAATAATCTTTAGTCTCATCAGTTGAAATAAAAGTAATTAAAGAGCTTGGAAGTTATCACAAAATGATATCTGGGAGGTGCTTCAATAGTAATTGAGTAATTTGAGTAAAGACTGGACGGCAGACTGAAACTTAAATGTATTTTTTCCTCTATAATGTTCTCATTTTATCTATCCTATTTAGATAGTGATTCTATAGTTTATTTATATAAAGCTTTTTTTTTCAGGTGTCTCCTTTACTCAAAATTTAAAAAAATTAGGTTATAGTAGCCAACTTTCTATTTTTGACCCCGCACAGTTGTGGCTGTGTTCGTTTTGATTTTATTTCTCCATTCCTGTCTCTCCTCTTTTGCCTCTTCAACATCCCATCTGAAATAGCTTTAAGTTTGGAAGCTCAACAGTGTCCACTAGTGGGCAAATTAGAGACTAACCGTGTGAGCACCCAAGAAAACATGAGATTGAAATCCTGGCAGTAAATACTCTGTCTAAAGACTGCTGTATACGTTATGAAAATGACATTTCCGGGTCATGTCCAGATTATGTGATGGATCAGAGAATAGGATTTTTTAAGGAAAAATCTCCGTTCTGTATTTGCTTAGTGGAGAACCCCTACTTCTGTAGAGAATTGAAGCAACAATATTAGAAAGTTTTTAAAGTTGTTAAAACTTGTCCTATTCACTACCACTTGAGTCTTATTGGAAATCAAAAATGCCTTTATTTTCAAAACCCATCTTTTCCTCAATCCTTACCAGAGATTGCAACTCTTCTGGAAATGCCTTAAGGATAGTGGAGGCAAATGTGTGTTTGATCTCCTGGGGCAATTATTCTTACACTTTAGTGTGCCTAGGAATCACCTGGAGAGTGTGATAAAAATGCAGAAGTAAAAAATACTGTGCTGATGCCACTAAAACCCCACCTTAGGAATGAAGGACTTATTTCCCCAGATGCCGGGACATCTGGGTTGATACACTCTGAGATCTTGAATCCTGACATTCTCTTAACCTTCTGCTTTTGCAGATGACCACATTCCTCCTTGTTAAGCAATGGGACTTTCACCTTAGTTGGAGACAATGTAGGGGCTTCTCCACTTCAAGAAAACATCTGCCCCCCCATTCCAGAGATCTGACCCACCTTACCTTACAGCTGGTAGGGCAATGACTAAGGTCACGCGCAACATAATTCAGGTGGGGCATGCTTGGCTTGCTAAAAGGAAAAAGGGTGCATGCCTCCAGGCAGCTATAGGACTTAGCTAATGTGTACTGGTTACAGGTACCAATGGAGTATGTATTGGAGGTTCCAAGGGATCTAGATTATGGATCGGAGGGGGGAAATAAAAGAGAATATGAACGGGTTCAAAGGAACCATTCTTCCAGGATACAAGATTAAACAACTTGCCAAAGACCCCGAGACACAGGATAAACATGTTGGTAGGATGACTCCTGGAAAGCTGGAGAAAGTGATGGCCCACACAAAGTGAAGTAGAAATGGCAGAATGGGCTTGTAGATAATGGGCGAAGGGCTTAAAGGTCACAGAGCTGTAGGCATCCTAGATATATTTATCTAAAGATAGCAAACTCTGTTCCACAGGTGGACCTGGAGGATATTCCATTTACCAAAGCAATATGGAATGGCCTGATGGTAGGTGAGGCTGTGATTAAACTGAGCTCACAATAAAGATAATAGGATTCTGAAATCATCAAAACCAGATAGTGGCACTTAACTGTCAGAAGGTAGGTAGATACAATCATCACAATAAGCATCAAGGTCAGAGTAGCAATCATCAGGGCCCCTGATCATCAAAGAAGTATGGAAATGGCTAATTGAATATAATAGTGCAAAATAGATGGACACCCATGTATTGTTCAGTATATACAATCAAACAACAAAGATGGATAGTCAGGAAGCTGAGAGTAGCTACTCTAATAAAAGGCTTCTATGTGGCCTTCCCTGCTACAAGAGCTCTTGCCTCGCCGGAGTTTTTCCCACTAACCATGTATGTCCATTTTGCCTGGTTCCAGATGGGAGCCTGGTGTCTGACCCAGAAACTATCTGAAGGAGAAGCTGGCTCCTTAAGAGGAAGGACCCTGGAATATCATGGAAATGTATGCTGAGCGATTCCTGCTGTCCTTCCTAAAAAGGACACATGACCACTTGGGGGACTGAGCACTAAGGAAAGATGAGCACCCATGCATTCTGAGGACGATTGGACACATTGTTCAAGTTCATATTGATATCCCGTGATTCAAAGTATTATCATGGCCCCATTGTTAGAAAGGAGTTATATGAGGGCCAGAAAATAAATGGATTCTTGGCCTGGGGCTGGCTCACAGTGAGTATGCCAGGACCATGGGCCCATCCATTGTTCATTTCCCTATTTCCTAGTCTATAATTAGAATGGACATACATGGTTAGTGAGAAAAACTCAGGTGAGGCAGGAGCTCTTGTGGTAGGGAAGGCCACATAGAAGCCTTTGAAATGTCCCTCCCCTATGCCCTACTTGATTAAGGCAATAAAAGAAATCCCATGTTTTTGGAAGTAATGGAATGGCAGAAATAAATGCCATACTTAATGGCTTTAACAACTCAGGGGGCAGTAGTTCGTATGATATCTCTATTTAATTCTATAACATTGCCTCCAGAAAAATGAAATGCATATCTGAGGTCATCTAGTGACCATGCAGGCAGAGCTGTATACCAGGAACTGCTTTCTATCAGTCTCATCAAGAAACAAGTTGGGGCAGGCCAAGAAGTAACTCATCATAAGTTGGAAGTGGCACGTCTTAGAGGCATAGGAAGAAGAGCATAAGTTAGAGGAATGAACAGTTGCTCCGACTCTCATGTTATTCACTATTCTCACACCAGCTTCTTTTCCTCAATTCCTACTTATGGCCACAGAAGAAGTCTCCTCTGATTAGCTGATGGGCAGGGAAAAAGCCAAGATTAAATCATGGTTGGTTCATCTAGGTATGAAGAGCACACCTGCAGTTCAGCCCCCATTCAAGGGTGGTCTTGCTAGATAGTGGGAGAAGAAGTCTCCCCAATGTCTTGGCAGAGCTTTGGGAGATGTAGCTAGTCATCTATTTTGTGGGGAGGGGAAAGTTTAGAAGCTTAAGGTTAGAACATCTATGGATGAGTCAACAGTAACAAATCATTTTGTTAGCTAGTCAGGAGCCTGCAAGGAGAAAGATGGGAAAATGGATCATAGAAGGTCTAGGGTAGAGCCATGTGGATGGACTTTTAGGAGTAGGTTGGAAGTGTGGATATCTTTGGGTTGCATGTTCAAAACACAGAAGAGACATTCAAGAGACACAGACGAGACATTAAACAACCAAGTAGGTATAACAACTTGGCCAGGTAATGGTGTTGAAGCTTTGTCATCAGCCACCCCAGCGTTAGCAACTGGGTACACAGAAGGAATAGCCATAGCGGCAGAAGTGAAAGGTGTTCATGAGCCCACTCACCAGCATTGATCTTGCTATATTGCTGCTGCAAATGTTGAATCTGTCAGGACCAACTCTGAATGTTTCATATGACATCTTCTCTTGAGGAGACCCAAGGGCTACTTGATGGAAATCTGACTCTATTGGACCCTTTCCATCCTAGAAGGGGCAGAGGTTTATTTGGGCTAAAATCAACACATATTCTTGGTATGAGTTTGTCTTTCTTCATATGAGTTGGCTCACAGGTCCTTATCCATATGTGGTCTATTGACATGGGGGTCTCACATTACACTTAATTGGACTAAGTGATCCTCTTCACAGCAAAGGAGAACATATTATCATGGGATCTATTACTGAGGGGTCACATACCATACCACTCAGAAAACTGCTGGCCTGTGAGGGCATCAGCTTGGTACCCTGTAAGGTGGGGGGCCATCCTCCAGGCTGTAGTATATTTTCTTTTTTTATTAAAAATGCTTTTTTCAATGCTTATTTATTTTTGAGAGACAGAGCGTAAGCAGGGCAGGGGCAAAGAGAGAGGGAGACACAGAATCTGGAGCAGACTCCAGGCTCTGAGCTGTCAGCACAGAGCCCGACGCGGGGCTCAAACCCATGAACATGAGATCATGAGCTGAGCTGAAGTCAGACACCCAACTGGCTGAGCCACCCAGGCACCCCAATATATTTTTTAAACAAATGTTTATTTATTTTTCCTGAGGCAGGGAGGGGCAGAGAGAGAGGGAGAGAGAGAATCCCAAGCAAGCTCTGTGTTGTCAGCACAGATTCTGACAGGCACCTCAACCTCACAAAGCGTGAGATCATGACCTGACCTGAAATCAAGAGTCACATGCTTACCAACTGAGCCACCCAGGTGCCTTTGTAGTATATATTCTTTTTTGAAAAATTTTTAATGTTTTACTTATTTCTGAGAGAGAGAGAGAGAGTCTGAGCAGGGGAGGGTCAGAGAGAGAGAAGGAGATACAGAATCTGAAGCAGGCTCCAGGCTCTGAGCTAGCTGTGAGCACAGAGCCCGACGCAGGGCTCGAACCCACAAACTGTGAGATTGTGACCTGAGTCAAAGTCGGACACTTAACCGACTGAGCCACCCAGGCGCCCCTATAGTATATATTCTTAATTAAAGACATGTATAACGTGCTGTGTTCCCAGTTGGTGGAACACTTGAGTCAGGCAACCAGACTGTCAAAGTATAAGTGTCCTCTCTTGTCATCAGTTCTAGCAATCGATGTTGGGGAATTTGTGCTTTCCATCATTGTATTTATAGGAGTGTTTTTGAGGCAATAGAAAATATTGGCTAAGAGCACCACGTCCTAGTTTCAAATCCTGTTTCATCTCTTACTAGTTATGTGATCAATCTCAATTTTTCTCATCTATATAATAATATTATTTACATTTGAAGACTGTAAAAATTAAATACGATGCATGTAAAATACTTAGGATAAGGAATCAACAAATATCAGCTTGCGGTTATTAGGTTATCTATGAGGAATGATTTAGAGGTGGTTTCCTTTATCTTCATTCCAGATTAGTAAGAATGTACTGGATGCCCTTTCTGTGGCCTCCTCTACTTCCCAAGTGTGATCTCAGAACACATAAAGGCCAAATGCAGCTGCACCCACTGCCTGGTCATATAGTATCCTGATGGGCATGGGGTATCTTTCTTTTCCTTCCTTAGCATTTCTTCTTTCTCTGGCTCATAGTCTGGAGTGGTGGTTGGGCTAGCACCTGGGCATGCCTACGTGAAGCTCTTTATTCCAGCCCAGGAGACAAAATCACAAGAAGCTCATTCCTGGCCCCTTGTTCTTATTTCCCAATGTGCATCAGATTAGTCTGCTATGTACTCATAAGAGACGTGGATTCTGTTTCTTCATATACAGAAACTTCTGAACATCTGTCAATTACCAACCCATGCTTTGGGTCAGAAGCAGATGCTATGTAGGTAGCGCTTTGTGCAGATATAGCTTCTTAGGAAAGTACTTAGCCATTCAAGCACGCTGATGATATATCTCCATGGGCCGAGTTGGCATAGGCTCTCAGCCATGGTGATGGGATAAGGAGTATGCTCATTTAACCCTCCTTTGTGCTTGGTTTCTAGGAACGTTCTGAAGACTAGTGTGCAGAATCACACATATTTAAAAATGGAAAGTTCCAAGCCACCCCTTCCCCCATTTACTTTATGAGGCTACTATCAAGAATTCCATTCAAAGACATAGAAAACTTAGGTAAGAAAGGTTGTTTTAGGGACACCGGGGGGGCTCAGTCAGTGGAGTGTCCAACTCTTGACGCTGGCTCAGGTCATGATCTCACGATTCATGAGATCGAGCCCTATGTCAGGCTCTGCAGCACAGAGCCTGCTTGGGATTCATTTTCTCTCTCTTTCTCCCTCTCTCAAAATAAGTAAATAGACTTCAAAAAAAGGGAGACTGCTTTAAACTTCCATGCAGAGAATTGTTTAGTTACCTTTTACATAGAGCTCAGTTTCCCTCTGTGGACTGTGATTGGGTGTTTTTAGATGATCAGTGTGCATAAGGTGGCCCAGAGTTGCCTGAGGGTGAGCCGGATAAATTCACACAGCCTGCTGGAGCCCCAGGAACCCAGCTGTGCCTTTCTGAGGGCGCCTCTCAATTTTGTAAGCACTGGTTCCCAACTTAACACATTAGAAACACCCAGGGGGTTGGTTTTGGTTTTGTTTTTTTTAAATATTGTGCACTGTCAGAGAGCACTGTCGTTGGAGGTTCTGGTTTAAATGGTCTGGGGTGTGACCTGGGCCTCTAGAATTTTAAGTTTCCAGCGTGATTCTAAGATGCAGCCCTTGGTTGAGCACCACAGCTCCACTTTGAGGGAAGGCTTGACGAGTAAGACGGCCTTCATGAAAGAGATACCAAGTGCATCTGTTATAGATTGAACTGTGTACCACTGCCCCTCCTCCCCCCCCCCCCAGGGAAAAGCACATGGGGGCTCTCTCAGTACCTCATAATATGATGCTGTTTGGAGACAGGGTCTTTACAGAGGCGGTCACAGTAAAACGAGGCCATGAGAGACGACTCGAATCCAATGTGACTGTTGTCCTTATAAAAAGGGGACATTTGGATACAGAGACACGCATGCACGGGGAGAGGACAATGTGAAGAGACCCAGGGAGGAACCAGCCACGTGCACGACAAGAAGAGAGGCCTGGGACAGATCTTTGCCTTAGGACAGGTTCTTTCCCTCAGAAAGAACCAATGCTGCCAATGCCATGACCTTGGACTTCAGCCTCCAGAACTACGAGACGATACATTTCTGCTGTTTAGGCCACTTAGTTTGTAGGACTTGGCTGCAGCAGCTCTAGCATATGAAACTAGGGTCAAATTCTGGCATCCCGGACTCCCAACAAATATTCTTCCACAGTTATACAAGAATTCCTCCTCCGGGCAGGCACGTGCCATCTGGATTTGTCGCTTCTTACTCTGTTTTGTGTGTGTCTCCTCCTGACTTTCTGGTCTGTTCATCATATGCATCCAAGTCCCCCAACCTTCTTTGTTGTCCTCAGTGCTATTATTATCCTGTAAGACATCATTGTCCACGCGGACAACAAACCAGACGGTTCCTGGTTCTCTTTTTAGCAAAGGAAACTTCTTCCTGTTTCACTTCAGCTCTTCCTATAGTCACCCTGTGGACCTTGTCATCACCCAGCAGCTTTTTTCACCTCGGAAATCCTAGTCTTTAGTAGCTCGTCCATTGACTGCAACCCCAAAGCAAAAGGTGATCTTCCCGCTAAATCTAACTGAACTCCCAGGCAGAATTAAACTCTTACCTTTCTAGATCCCTTAGTCCTTCATTCCGGCCACATCTGCTAGAGGGCTTCAGGGAATGGAGAAGGGAAATCCAGGGCTTCTTAGAGCTTCTCAGGGCTCCTGGCTGGCATGACTCAGGCTCTTCCAATGATTGAATAGCTCTTCCATCTTGTCTCGCTCTATACCACACCCTTTAAGATAAACTCATTATTTCTTTGTGTTAATACATGTGAGGTTGATCATATGTTAATGTGATCAATGTTAATACATGTTGACATGTGTGAGCTTGATCAAGTCAGTGATCTGGGTTTGTAAACAACTGTACTGACTATTTTATTTTACTTTTGAATGTTGATTTTTGAGAGAGAGAGAGAGAGAGTCAAAGTGTGAGCAGGCAAGGGACAGAGAGACAAATGGACACACAGAATCTGAAGGAGGCTCTAAGCTCTGAGCTGTCAACGCAGAGCCCGATGAGGAACTTGAACTCACAAACTGTGAGATCATGACCTGAGCTGAAGTCAGATGCTTAACCAACTGAGCCATTCAGGCACCCCTCTATTGACTATTTTAGAGGACAGTGAAATCTCACGTTTTGTCAGAAAGATGTTCTCATCTCCCTCATACTTTTGCTAGTAACAACACTCTATTCCTTTAGAGCACTCTTCTTCTGCCCTAAGTGGTTGGGGAAAAGCTACTAACCGGGCTCAGCCACCTACCTGCCACCCCAAGCCATTGACCGTGAATGTGATCTAGGTCCAGGCAGAGTACCCCAGACACAGGGATTGGTTCAGGGATGAACTTATCACCCAGACAGGGCAAAACATAATTCTCCCTGAGAAGAATTTCTTGGGGGGTTAGCCAGGAAGACTAACTTTTTCAAGGTTGCTGAGCTGGACGGACGTGAGGGTAGCTATCTTCCCTGACACATGGAGAAGTCTTGTTTGAAGAGTAGAGCCCATGCCGAGGGAAGCAGAGCAAAGAGATGCGGCGAGAAAAAGACCACACACACATAATCATAACCATAAAGGGTCTGATTCATATACAGGGCACACTGCCTGATATTCCAAGTACAAAGAACCAATGGGCAAATCCAAGCCCATGTCTTAGAGAGGGAGCTTAAGGTAAGGATCCAAAAAAAAAAAAAACCCAATATCAAAGATACCAGTGGAAGGAAGCAAGCATTTATGAGAAACAACAGAACCAAGAGCTGTGAAATAGAGGGGGGATTGATTAGAAGTGTGAGAAGATCTGAAATAAGTAAAGAAGGCCCTGATGTGGTCCAGTTTCCCTTTAATGATCTCTAGGTGGGTGGGTCCTAGAAGTGTCCGGCTGGCTTGAAGACACAGAACGAAGGGAGACCGATCTGTCGTACCCTCAGCCCCTGCCAGGTAGGATGCAGCTAGCCCTTTTGGTGAAAGGCTGAAATATATCCTAGGATCTTTTCAAAAAGGGAGGCTTATGGCTTCTACTTCCGGGCCCCCCTCCCAGTGAACTAGATTATATAGTAGAACTGGGAACGACACTGATGGCAATGTAGTATCTGTTTCACTTTGGTTTCCTGTCTTGAGCTGCAGGCATCAGTTGAAGAGTACAGTTAAGCAGGTTAGTTGTTGCACTAATTAATTTGTTCAGGAAACATCTATCGAGTCCCCACCGTATATAGTTGCTGTGCTAGAAAATGAGAATATGGCAATGTGTAACACAGATGGGAATCCCGTTTTCATGAGAAACCTGCATGGTCTCTGCTCTGAGATCTGATACTAGCCTTATGAGGGTCCCCTTGCATGTGATGAGTTTGTTTTCTCTCAATGCTTTCAAAATTCTCTTTCTTTTTTCTTTGATTTTTGACAGTTTTATTATAGGGGGGTCTCATTGAAAAACTAATCGGTTTGATCTGTATTATCTGTATGTAAGTGAATATCCATATAGCTCCCAAATTTGGGACGTTTTCAGCCATTATTTCTTTTAAAAAGTTTTCTCCCCAGGGGCACCTGGGAGGCTCAGGTCACGATCCCATGGCTTGTGAGTTCGAGCCCCGTGTCGGGCTCTGTGCTGACAGCCAGCTCAGAGCCTGGAGCCTGCTTCAGATTCTGCGTGTGTGTGTCTCTCTCTCTGACCCTCCCCTGCTCGTGCTCTGTATCTCTCACTCTCTCAAAAATAAATAAACATTGGGGCGGCTGGGTGGCTCAGTTGGTAAAGCAACCAACTTCAGCTCAGGTCATGATCTCACGGTTTGTGGGTTCGAGCCCCACATTGGGCTCTGTGCTCACAGCCAGCTCAGAGCCTGGAGCCTGCTTCAGATTCTGTATCTCCCTCTCTCTCTGACCCTCCCCTGCTCATGCTGTCTCTTTCTCTCTCTCACAAATAAATTTAAAAAAATTGAAAAATTTTAAATAATAAATAAACATTAAAAAAATAAATAAATAAATAAAAAGTTTTCCCCCCATTTTTCTCCTTCTGGAAGAAGGTATATATTGTTACTGCCAAAATTAAAAATAGAACTGTGATATGATCCAGCAATACCATTTCTGGATATATATCTAAAGGAAACAAAGTCAGTATCTCAAAGGGACATCTGCATCCCCATGTCTATTGTAGCATTATTCACAACAGCCAAGGTGTGCAAATGACTTAAGTGTCCATTGATAGATGAATAGATAAAGAAAATTATATATAAAGGGATATTATTCAGCATTAAAGAAGAAGGAAATCCTTCCTTTTGCAACAACATGCATGAACTTGGAGATTATGCTAAGTGAAATAAGTCAGGGAGTGAAAGACAAATACTGTATCATCTCCCTTATATGTACAATGAAAAAAAGCAAAAGTTGAACTCCATAAAACAGGAAATAAAAGGATCAGCGTGGTTACTAGTGTGTGTGGGGGGGTGGAAGAATGGGGAGCTATAGGTCAGAGTATAAACTTTCCATACTACGAGGGACAAGTTCTGGGGATCTAGTGGACAGCATGTTGACTGTAATTAGTAATGCCATATCGTATGCTTGAAATTTGCTAAGAGTAGATGTGAAGCATCTCCACCACACATACACAAAAAGGTAGCTATGTGAGGTGATGGATGTATTAATAATGTGATTGTGGGTAATCTTTTCACAATGTATACATATATCAAATCTTCACATTGTTCACTTTAAATATATATAATTTTATTTTTCAATTATACCTTAATAAGCCTGGCAAAAACATAACGTTAGCTATGCCACAGGCATCATGAGATACTCTGATCAACTTTGACACTTGTTGAAAATCCACTCTCACTCACAGCCAAAGCAGATTCTCTCTACGGAGATCCAGCTTCATGAACACTGAGGTTCTTCTAGGTGGTTCTGATTGATAAACAAAGGATTAGCTGGCAGATAATGGTTCCTTTGATAGGCAGAATAACGGTTCCCCCCAAAATGTCCAAGTTCTAATCCCTGGCACCTGTGAATGCATTGCTCTTACATGGCAATAGAGGTTTTGCAGTATGATTAAATTAAAGGTTTTGGGGTGGGGAGATTACCAAGATCATCTGTGTGGGAGTCCCATCTAATCACAAGGGTCCTTGCAAATGGGAAGTAAGAGGGTGAGGGTGAGAGACAGATTTGAAAATGCTATGTTACTGGCTTTGAAGATGGGGCGGGGGGAAGACCATGAGCCAAAGTATCCGAGTAACGTCTAGAAGCTGGAAAAGCAAGTTTCTCCTCTAGACTTTCCAGAAGGAACATAGCCCTGTTGACACCTTGATTTTTCCCCCAGTGGGACCTATTTTGGACTTCTGACCCGCACTATTTTAAGATCATAAATGTGTAGTTTAAAGACACTAAGTTTGTGGTAATTTGTTACAGCAGCGATCGGAAGCCGACACGGCCCCCACAGATTACCGTATGGAGGTAGCAGTTGGGGCTCCCGTTCTACTTACCAGAAGTGGGTCCTCAGAAGGGAGGCTGAGGATCCGATGAGTATTTCTTCCCAATCATCCCAGAAGATATGGCCTTCTGACTCTGACAGTGATTCTATTTTGGGGTATGTGTGTGACAGTATTTTCAGTCCTTCGTCATGTATTTTGGGAGCATCTACTCTGTATCTGGTATCTCGCACTGGGCCCTGAGAATATGAGGATGAATCAGACATGATTCTGCCCTTAAGAAGTAACCAGTCTCATGTGGAAGTCAATTAAGTAAGCGCGGCATGAAATTAAGGCAGTGTGATAGTGTGCTATGGTAGAGGTGAGCTCAAGGCCCGGAAGAAAAGGGCCACCTCAACCAGCCTGTGCTCGGTCAGAGAAGGTTCCTGGAGGAAAAGGAAATCTAAGCTGAGGGCTTAATTGAGGGTTGGCAACAGGGAGCAAGGTGGGATGAGAGAAGGGGGAAAATGGGAGGGGATGGAAAATAGATACGGCCCTAAGCAGCAAGTCAATTACAGTTCTGGTGTAGGGCAACTGCCTCTTTCTTAGTTCAAAATGATCTACTGGTTTTCAGGGTATTTGTTCAAGATTCCAGGAATGTCCGGGAGTTGGGGGTAGAGGGACAAATGGGCATCATCAGAGGCAGAGCTAAGTTTTCAGACCATCTACTCAGGATGCTTGATTGCAAAGCAGCAAGTGACAGACACAGTCTCTGATTGGGTTAAAAAGATACCGATTTATTAAAAAAAAAAAAGACATTGAGAATCCGTGTCAATACTGGCAAACCAGAATGGGACAAGGGCCAGATGAAGCTAAGTGGTCAGAGTCCCGGCTAACAGGACTGGCGTGTGGATGCTGGGCAGACGACCAATTCCACTGCTGCCCAATACGTAATAACGGGGTGCATTGTGGGAGTCCACAGCCGCAGGCGACCAAGGATGGTAGGGAATGTGGGTGTGGGTATTGGTTGGCTGTAGTCACCTGTGGGGTTCCTCAAGCTGAGCTGTTCAGGGATGACTTGGGACTGACACGGCTGCCCGGCCACAAGTGTTCATCCATGCCAGCCCTCCAAGGTCACATCCAAGAACCAGCTGGTTAGGGTGTGGTCCTCGGCGCTGATGTTCTTGCTACTGCTCTCACTACTGGTGGTTTCCGAAACGCCCTGTTTCTTTGTGCCATTTGCTTCAGAACATTTGATTGGTCCAGTGCAGATCATATGCTCGGGGCAGGGAGAGCAGGTATCTTGCCTTTGGGTTTCCTTTATGGGGCTTGGAGCCCTGCCTCCCACTGAAGCTAACACCGGGAGAGTCCCCACACGATAGAATGGGATGTGGACGCTATGTAGTTAACTGTCCCCTTGCTGGGACATTCAGTAGAGTGGAGCACCACGGCTTTCCAGTCACATAAGGCCAAGGTGGATAGGGATGTGGACGGTGGCACTGTTCACTCCGAGTGCTCCCTCAAGCTGAACTCTATGGGGGTGGCTTGTGATCGGCAGGCTCTCCTGCACCAGATACAGGTGTCCACCTGTCCAGTTCATCCACAGTGTGGGCTGAGCTGCGTTACCAGGCTGGCCAGTTCCCCAGAATTTGCTAATAGAGCCGGCCATTTCCAGTGTGGTCAGTGGGCAACATAGGCATGGGCCAGGGTCCGAAGTGCCCTGGTTCCTCGGAGGCTGGCTGGCTGCAGTATCTCCCAGAGTTGGCTGTACTGGGACTGTGTGCCCAAGGCGGTCTGTTCTACATGGCATCAGAGAGTATGCACCATGTCAGACATGTGACACAGGACATGACCTTCCCCTCATAGGCTCAACCATCGGCTGACTCTGTTAGTTATGCCTTCCCAGCCAGTGTCATGAACTAAGTCCCAAGTGGATCAAAGCCCCTGTGTAATTCTCCCAGCAGAACGTGTTTTTAATGTTTATTTATTTTTAGGAGAGAGACAGAGGCAGAGAGAGAACCCCAAGCAGGCTCCACACCATCAGTGCAGAGCCCGATGTAGGGCTTGAACTCACTAACCAGGACCTGAGCCGAAATCAAGAGTCAGATGCTCAAATGACTAAGCCACGCAGGGGCCCCCTTCCCAGCAGAAATTTTGAAGTTACTCAATATAGAAGGAGAGGGAAAGAACTCGGGCTTTGGAGTTGGACCGATTTGGGTTTGAATCCTTGCTCCTGCCATTTATTAGCTGTGTTATCTTGGATATATTACCTAACCTCTCTGATCCTCAGTTTCTGTATCTGTAAAGTGGGGATAATCGTATTATCTATCTTGCAGAGTTTTTGTGGGTGTTAAATAAAAACAATACTAGGTATAAAGCGCTTAGCACAGTGCTTGGCACATAGTGAGCAGTTGTTCACCATTATTATTATTTTTTTTAACAATGTCTTCTTTCAACCTATCAAGTAAAGCACATGTTACTTCCTTTCCAGTCCTACCTCCACCACTAAATCACACTTTCTAGGTGTCCATAAGGAACTGTGGCTGCTTCCAACAATAGTGACAGTATATGTTGCCCCTAATTTTCTTTGTCTAGGGAAACGGAAGGGCAGAACTGAGGATGCGTCAGCTCTCAAAACTATAGGGTGAGCAGCTTGGCCCCTCCTCATCCAGCAGGCGAAAGAAGGTCAGCACCTGCTCCAGAGGTCTGTGTTTTCCTCCGTCACTTCCATGTTCACCAGGCTCAGGGATTACAAGGCAGCTGTCAGCTTATTTTTGTTGCCATGGTAACAGGAGTTCCTGCGGAATGCATAGTTCACAGAAACTGTCCAAATCTTTTTCACAAGGGGACTAGGCAAGTTGGCCAGCCTCCCAGGCCAGGGCTGGGTGCCCGAGGGACTGGTTAGGGTGTGGACCAGGACGAACCAGTGGAGCCCAGTGGCCGAAGCACATGAAGAGGAGCCGTCAGCCGGGGACACCAGAGAGCGGGTGCAAATTCTTCTGTTCAAAGTGGCAGGTACCAGATTGTAAACAGAAGAGGAGGCGGGCAGAAGAACTTGGCAACAGGCTAGGGTTTGTGGGGACTGGGAAGGGACTGGCTCTTAAAGCAGGAGAAAATCTAAAGCAAGGGAAAGGGTTCTGCAGTCACCTTGTTCTATTGGTACCTGTTTCTGTGTCTCTTTCCCCCCAGACTTTGTGATCTTTGAGGGCAAAGATCTCGTCTCCCTGCCTTTGTCTCCTCGTGCCCGGAACATATCAGGAGCATCACAGTTAAGAATATTAATCACCGGGCCCCCCGGGTGGCTCAGTCGGTTGAGCATCTGACTCTTGGGTTTGGCTCAGGTCATGATCCCAGGGTTGTGATATTAAGTCCTGCATTGGGCTCTGTGGTGAGTGTGGGGCCTGCTTAGGATTCTCTCTCTCTCTTTCTCTCTCTCCCCACCCCCGTCTCCCCTGTCCCTCTGCCCCTCTCCCCCATTCACACTCTCTTTTCAAAAAAGAAAAAAGAAAATCTAGTAGCCAGGTCACCCTTGTTTGAACCCCAGCTGTGCCACTCCATAGCTGTGTGACCTTTCCCACATTACTTAACCTCTCAGTGTCTCTGGATTTTTCATCTGTAAAATGAGGACAAAAGTATTACTTATCTCATAGGGTTATTTTGATGTTTCTGTATGCAAAGCACTTAGACCAGCACCTGGTAGATTAAGAATCATATAAGTGTTTTCTATTATTATTATTATTATTGTTTTCAAATTCAAATTTGAAGTCTTTATTTTTATTTATTTTGCGAGAGATAGAGAGCAAGCAGGGGAGGGGCAGAGAGAGCAGGAGACAGAATCCCAAGCAGACTCCATGCTGTCAGTGCAGAGCCCGACCCAGGGCTCCATCTCACAAATGGCGAGATCATGACCAGAGCTGAAATCAAGAGTCAGATGCTTAACCAGCAGAGCCACCCAGGTGCCACAAACTTACTTTTTTAAATATTTATTTACTTTTGAGAGAAAGAGCGAACAAGAGAGAGCAGGCACACAAGTGGGGGAGGGGCAGAAGAGAGAAAGGGGACAGAGGATCCAAAGAGGGCTCTACGCTGACTGCAGCAACCCTGGCGCGGGGCTCAAACTCATGAACCATGAGATCATGCCCTAAACTGAAGTTGGATGCTCAACTGACTGAGCCACCCGGGTGCCCCGTCGTGTGAACTTCTAAAGCTCACCTCAAGGGCAATTTCATCTAAAAAGTACTGCTTCTTTTGTGTTGCTTTTCCTCATACAGATAGCTATCAGCATACATAGGACATGCTCTTGCCCATCTTTAGGTACCATTCTGTCTGACCACTAAAATAGGAGCCACCCAAAGATCAGGTCATCTCTGTCTTACAACACTTGGCACATATTAGGCACTCTGCAGACGCTTGTTACATTAAAGAATGAATGAGCAAACAAAGGAAGGCAGGCATATCTGAATGCAGCTGAAGATACAGCTGAGGTGGCAGAATGAAACTAGTGAGGGTGACCTTTCATAGAGAATGTCAGTAGACTTGGTTTTCCATAGAAAGATTTCACCCTCTGCAGAAAGGGCTTGTCTCTGTCTGGATTATGAGATCCTTAGCTTTCTTCCTGATGGTGCCCAGAGTGTTGGAGAGACCTGTAAACTTCTAGAAGTTACTGTGCCTGGACAAGCTTGGAAGCACCTCACTTGACCACCAGAGTGGAGCAGCTGAATGTCATTGACCCTGGGACGGAAGTGACTGAGGACCACGGGGCTGTTGTTATCACTGACATTGCTCCGTGGCAGTATTATTCTTGGATAAAGTTTTTCCTGGAGTCAGGTGCAAATTTCTTACACCTAAAAACAATCTGGTTTGGGTCTCCAGGTTCCTTAATTGGGTGGACCCAACGTGATATGCACATTCATGTTGTGAGTACATGTCGGGGCCCCTGGAAGATTTTCAGTCAGGAAATAAATGAGACACTTGAAGAGTTTAGTTGAAAACCATTGAATGGGGGCACCTGGGTGGCTTAGTCGGTTAAGCATCCGACTTCCGCTCAGGTCATGATCTCACAGTTCGTGGGTTCGAGCCCCGCATCGGACTCTGTGCTGACACCTTGGAGCCTTGAGCCTGCTTCACATTCTGCATGTCTCTGTTGCTCCCTGGCTTGTGCGTGCTCGCTCTCTCTCTTTCTCTCAAAAGTAAATAAATAAACATTTAAAAAAGAAAAGGAAAAAAGAAAACCACCGATTGAAGAGACTAGTTCTAGAATGATGGGCAGGCTTCAGGAAACATCATAGGATGCCGAAGCACTAGGACTCTGTCACTGTGGGAAGCCCTTCCATCCCTATGCTTAAAGGGACAAGTGGAAGGAATGGAATTACGAGAACCTGGAGAGAACTTGGAGCCATGGAATAGAGGCCACCAGGCAAGATTTATGGCCACTGATGAATGTAGTCACTGTCAGAAGCATGAGAGGTAGGGATAAGTAGCTGGCTTCTTTCTTCGTCCACCCTTAAAGCTCATTCCAGCACTTCCCTTTGGTGAAACTGAAATGGAAAGCAGACAGCAAAGGGAGCCCATGTTTTACAGTCTGCGATCAGCTTCTGAGGACACAGAGCTGAGAGCCCTAAGGACAGAGAATGGATAGGGTAGGGGACACTAGAGAAGGGTTGCCAGATTTAGCAAATAAAAATACAGGGAATGGGAATGTAGGAAACAAATCAGAGGAACATATGGCGGGGGGGAGGGAGAGGGAATCAAACCATAAGAGACTGTAACTATAGGGAACAAACTGAGGGTTGATGGAGGGAGGTGGGTGGGTGGGGCGTGGACTAGATGCCTGATGGCTATTAAGGAGTCACTGGTGTTGAGCACTGGGCATTATATGTAAGTGATGAATCACTGGGTTCTACTCCTGAAACCCATATTACACTATATGCTGTATGTTAACTAGTTTGAATGTAAATAAAACCTTGGAAGAAAAAAAAAGAATACAGGATATGCACTTTCTAAGTATGTCCCATGCGATACTTGCTACATACTTATATACTTAAAATTATTGTCTCTGATATTCAAGTATCACTTGGCATCCTGCATTTTATCTGGCAACCCTAATTAGAGAATAACCAAGCACAGAGATGTTTTTAATATTTGGGTTGCTGAGTAAACTGTGGTTGTATTCCTTTAAATACCGCTATGTGTATCTCAGCCAGAATGGGGTTACATCTTCCTTAGTATGGGTATGGGAAGACTGCCACACGGGTGGCATTTCAGCTAAATAGCGAATAGGTGGCACTCTTGATCAATTTATCAAAGGGAACAATATTTGCTCTTTGAAAATAAATCAGTGACAGTGAAGAGAGAAAATATGTAGATAGCAGAATATAAAAGAAGACATTTTGATTAATTCTGATCTGACTCAAGATTGACACGTACTACAATGAGACTTTGTTTCTGTTTTAATGAATTGTGGGGGGTTTTCCTTTTCGGAGTTATTTTTACGATTAGAACTGGCTTTATTCTTGAACTCCCAAGCAGTTGTGCTTGAAAGTAAATGGCAGTGGCGAGCCCTACACAGAAGAACTGTGGGCTTAGCGTGGTAAGGGAAACCCTGTGTATAATTCATTTAAAAACATAAGAGCCTTCCGGGGCCAGACATTGAGCCTGGTGCCTGGGCTGTGCAGGAGAATCAGGCTCATTACTTTCTTTAAAGAGATTTCAGTATAAGTTTATGACATAATGTGGGACAGTGGCATTAAGCTAGCCAGCTACTTTAAGTGTATTACTTCAATCTTCGCAACAACCTTGTTGGTCGGTGCTGATTGCCCCATTTTTCAAATAAGAAATTGAGGCTCAGGGAGGTTAAGTGACTTGCCCAATCTCACACAGCTAAGAAGTAGCAAGGGGAGAATCTGAATATGCATATAAAGAACAATAGGATGTACCAGGATGAATGTTTTCTTAGTAATAAATACAGTGTGCTTCTGATCAAGTGAGGGGTAATCCATACTCTGGGGTATAATCAGAGGAGAGTTTTGCAGAGGAGAAAGTATGTGAACTGGGTTTTCCTCAGAAATGAAAAGACTTAGCACTTTGACGGAGGCAATAATGCAAGTTGGGGGTTGAGGGACTCCAGAGAAAGCTGGTGACATAGGTCGGGGTCTGAGTTGGATGGCTTTGAATGTCAGAGAAGAATTTAAAAAAAATTTTTTTAATGTTTATTTTATTTCTGAGAGAGTGAGAGAGACAGAGCACAAGTGGGGGAGAGGCAGAGAGAGAGGGAGACACAGAATCCAAAGCAGGCTCCAGGCTCTGAGCCGTCAGTACAGAGCCCGATGCGGGGCTTGAACTCATGGACCACGAGATGATGACCTGAACCGAAGTCGGATGCTCAACCGACTGAGCTGCCCAGGAGCCCCAAGAAGAATTTTTTAAAAACAAGTATAAGAAAGCTGTTGTAACTCTGAGCAGGGCAGCAACATAATCAGCCTGGTGCTGCCAGAGTCACATAGGATGAACTAGAAAGAGAAGACAACGCAGGCGTAAGGACCTGTTAGAGACCATTGCAACAGAACAAATGAGCGTTAGAAGCAGGATATTAGGGAAGACAATGTGTTGGATGCCTAGAAAAATCATGAATGAAAGTTTTCCTGCAAAACATGGACCCTCAAGTAAGTGCAGAAGAGAGTTGTTCTAATTGATGGGCATTATGTTAGGAAGCAGAGAGCAGCTGGGTAAATAGGAATTGCCCTACATCAGAATACTGGCTTTGTCCAGGTGGCTGTAACAAAAGACCATAGATGTGGGGGGCTTATAAGCAAAGGTCTCTGGGGTCTCTTTTATAAGGGCACCAATCCCATGCATGAGGACCCCACCATCATCACCTCATCACCTCCAAATACTCTCACACTGAGGATTAGCTTTCAACATAAGAATATTTGGGGAGACACAAACATTCAATCTACAGCAAACACCGTCATCAGTGATCTGTAAGACCCAAGTCCAGAATGCTGTTTTGAATCTAATCGTGTTCTCTGCAAGAATACGACCCAACATGAGTTCCAAATAACCATCATCCCATGCACTGATCCAAGGGGCCTGAAGTCAAATAAGTGTGGAAAATGTTGTGTAGTCTAGCTCCTTCTTGATGGCTCATAGTACAGATAGGCACAGGAAAGGCTCTGAGAATTCCTGCAACAAGGATACTAGTTTAACTTATCTTAGGCGATCATTTTTCAAACTTATTTAACCCTAGAGCCCTTTTTTACATGGTGAAACTTAGTAACATCTGGCCAAAATTGTATTTTATGAAATCCATACCCACATTATCTTTGTAAGGCATTCCCTCTTGCAGACGCCAGAGAGCAGTCCCTTCTTTCAAATTCAGGTGGACATTTGCCAACAGTGACGTCCGCTGCAGTAGGTATTGATCCTGATGTTGACGGCAAGTGTCACACAAAATTTGAAAAAAAAAAAAAACAAGGATAAGGTTGAGATCACAAGGATGGCTATTGGTCATCAGCTTGGGAGCCCAGATCCCAGATGTTGTCAATCACTTTCTCCTCAACGCTGTTCTTATCGGTTGTTTATTCATCTGAACAGACTTTGGCGGCTTCCTAATTTTCTCCTGACCCCAGCAGCTTTAGGGACGGCGGAAATCTTGTGTCTGAGTAATTGTAAAGTATCATGATTTAGTAATTAAACTCAAAATGGCTAGTTAATTTTACCATTCCCTTGCTCAGTGCCTTTCCCAGATTCCCATCACCTACAGGAGCGAAGATGAAACTTGTTTGCGTGGCCACCATGGCTCTCCATGGTGTGACCTCAGCATGTGTGCACACACACGTGTGCACGTGAGCACACACACGCACCCTCCCTGACAATTGATCATTTGCCAATTAGAAGGTCTGCTCTTTCTTGCTTCCTTGTGGCTACTCTGTTCTCTGTGGCAAATGTCCTTTTTTTAACTGCCAAAATCTCACTTAGCCCAAAGCGAGATCAAACATCAAATACTTCCCTCTCCTAATGACTTTCCCAGTTTCCTCCAGCTGGAATTAGTCCCACTTGCACCTTTTGTAGTTTTTACATAGCTTTTATCACAAGTTACTGTGAGTGCAGACTAGCTTTGCACGGATCCATCTTCCCCACTGGATGTCAGTCCCTTGAAGGTAGAGAATGTTTTACCAACCGTGTCAATCCCTGTAATCAATCAATCCATCGACAAATATTTGAGAGCCCAACTCTGAGCCAGGTACAAAGTCTTACACACAGTAGGGGCTCTGTTGATGTTTATGAAGTCAAATCACAGCCACTAGAAGTAGAAGTAGGTTCTCTGGTCTAAAGCCTCAGGAGATGATTCATGCCACCACCATCAACATGAATGATGGGACCACAGGGTAAGCATTGCTGCGGTCACTGTAGGTGTGGCTTTGGTGTGGGAAGCCTTGAATTGCCACAGAGACGTAAAAGAAGAGCCAAAAATTCTGCTGGGAATGCTGGGCAAGTCTAAGGGAATGAAAGAAGCTATAGTTGTGTTGGCATCTTTACACTGCCAACAATTTCAGGAAAAGAGTAAAGACCAGGTCTATCGGATTTGGCTCTTCCTTTCTCTTTTCATCTATAGAAATTCTGGCCCCCAATTTCACAACAGTAACCACCCTGATGGGTCAGATACAATACACACAACAGCTCTATGAGGTCTGATCACAAACTAAGGTGTTATTGTTATTGTTGTTATATTCATTTTACAGATTAGGAGAGTGCAACTCCGAGAGCCAAAACGCTCTTATAGTTTCATCAGGGAAAAGCAGACCCATTCGTGAGCCAACTCACTCTGTGTCTGAACCCTGTGGACCCGTCTACTCTCAGCTGATCCCTATTAAGAACAGCTAGTATATACGAGTACCTGCTATATTCTAGGCATTCTTACAAGAGTTATTTTATCGAATCTTGACAATAGTCCTTTGAGCATCCTTGCACTTGAAAGATGAGGAAAGGGAGCCTCAGAGAAGGTCAGAAACTTCTCCAAGGTCATACAAGAGGTAAGGCGTAGCCAAGACACAAATTCAAGTCTGTCCAAGCCCAGACTTGTCACTCTTGTTCACTGTACTAGCATGGCCTCCTCTCGTAACACAACCAGCAGGCTAACGAAGGGTGCACAGAGTTGGTGGAATCTAAGGGTGTATCTCCGACAGAATAGTCTCACGCTAGTGATTTAGTTACAAAACTTATGTTCCTTCAAGCCCTCCCTGTTCCCCTCTCAGAGCTCAGCTGACCCCTCTTCTTGGCCCCTCTACAGGGTCACTCGGAGCTTCTATGCCATTACCGCCTATGTCTTCCATTGTTTAGTCCAGGGGTAGAAACATTTCATTTAGCATCATCAGTGTCTGGAAACATGAATTGCTTTTCCAGGTTCCTCATCAATTTTCCTGAGCAGTACAAGGGTGAATTGGTCTCCTCTCCTCTGAGCACATAGCTCTATGCTCACCTTTTTTAGCTGTTCCTGATGGGAACAGTCCGTTAAGGCCAGACAGCCTTTCTGCCTTAGAAGGTTTCTGGGCCCTAAGTTCTTTCTTAGCTCATGTCCCTATGTTTCTTTCAGCTCTCAGACCTTGCTTCTTTCGTTTGATAAATATTAGTGGGTGCTTATAGGAGAGGTTATAGGAGGCACAGGTTTGAACCCCACCTCAACCACCGATTTGGTGTTTGGCTTTGGACAGATTACTTCACCTAGTCTTCCAAGATTTTATGTTTAAGTAATCTCTATACCCAACATGGGACCTGAGCCCACAACCTCAAGGTCAAGAGTCACGTGCTTTACCAACTGAGCCATCCAGATGCCCTGGACAAATTACTTCCCCTTTTGAGCCTCAGTGGCTTTATTTATAAAAGGTGTGGTTAAAAACATTTTTTTTTTTTAAATGCCTGGTGTCTCAGTCAGTTAAGCATCTGACTTCTGCTCAGGTCATGATCTTGCTGTTCCTGAGTTGGAGCCCCGCGTCGGGCTCTGTGCTGACAGCTCAGAGCCTGGAGCCTGCTTCGGATTCTGTGTCTCCCTTTCTCTCTGCCCCTCCCCTCCTTGAACTCTGTCTCTCTTTCTTTCTCAAAAATAAATCAACATGAAAAAAATGTTTTTTAAAGGTGTGAGGGGTGGAGTGGTCTCTAAGACTCCTTGTATTTACTTATTATTTTTTTTTTACATCTTTAAAAAGATATTTTATTATTCCCTGTAAATTTAGAAAAGAAAATCTAAATTCCTTGGTAGGGCTACAAGACCTGATTACCTGACCTTTATATCTCTCTTCATTTTTCCTCTTTTCAAATTCTTATTTAAATTCTAGTTAGTTAACACATAGTGTAATATTGGTATCCGGAGTAGAATTCTGTGATTCATCCCCTACGTACAACATCCAGTGCTCATCCCAACAAGTGCCCTCCTGATGCCCGTCACCCATTTAGCGCATCCCCCACTCACCTCCCTCCAGCGACCCTCAGTTTGTTCTCTTATTTTAAAGAGTCTCTCTAAGGCTCCTTTCTGAGCAGACATCTAGTGTCTGAAACTTCAATGTCAGAGGACAGTACTGTGTGAGCAGTCTAGGGATTGTTCTCATTCCCGCTTGATGGTCTGGGAAGGGGATTTTACTATAGACACCCTTCTGCTGAGCCTCCACCCGCCTCCCAGGTTCACACATGTCTACCACAAGCCACACCCCTGCAGATGGATGCAGAAGCCACTGTTTTAAATCCAAAATCAGAACCCAAGTATGGGTGGGCAAAATATTTGAAAAGAGAACTCTCCTGAAAAATCCAGGATGCATGGTCTCCCCCGTGTATATGGCAGCACTTGAGAATTCTGAGCTTGGGGTGTGCGCTGGACAAGCAGGCCTAGGAACAGATGGGAGCCTCCTTACATTGCTGCCTCATGTCACCTTCTGTCATCCCAAAGGAAGTATGTCGCTTTGGCTTGGCCTAGTGGGAGAATTAGGAAGGAATAATTGTCTTTTTCATTCCATCTACATTTAGCATACGCACCAAAGGGCAAGTTAGCAACTTCAAGTAACACCTTGACAAACAGTGAGGTTAGTTTTGGCTCTGGCATCTCTGGAGCACACTCAGACTAAAACAAAGCGTTCCAGCTCAGAAGGGGGTCCCCCCAGCCAAATGAAAGAGCAGTTCCCAGACGGATAGCAAAACCCAGAAGGAGAAAGGGAGATGAAGGGTGGGAGATGAGGCTGTTTACTTGGAATTTGATTGTTCACACTGAGCCCGGCAACCCCTGTGGTCTTGAGCTTGCTTTCAAAACACAACTCTGCTAAAAAGATCAGGATTCGATGGGAACTTTCACACTTGAACATTTGCCGGCTCTTCAGAGAAGTGCTGAAATCAGCGGGCGGGGCTCCGGCACCTGTGTGATTGGGCTCACAGCCAGGCCCAGGCTCTTTGTCCAGGGGTACGTCTTTCTACATTTCCAAGCTCAAGGACTTCGACTTGATTTGGCTACTCCTAAGAAATCCAGGCTATTTAGGCCCATAATTGTGTAGTGAAGTCATAATTTATACAGAAATCAAAGCGATGGGAAGTATCTAAATGTAGTTGTTTGCCAAATTCTATGTAAGCAGTGTTTGCACCAAGTTCCTACATAGAATCTAATCCTTAGTCTGAGAGGAGGGGATAGAAACACATAATGATAAACAGCTTGCTTTCACATCTCTGTGTTTCTGTCTTCTGGGATTGAAAAAACATGGGATGGCAGTAATGTTGGAGGGCCCCCTTAAGGTCACCTCATTCAAACTTCTCCTTTTACTGATAGGGCAACAGAAGACCATGGAGGGCCAAGGACTCATCCAATGTCCCACAGCAAGTGAGCGGCAGAGCTGAGAGCAGTATGTGGGTCTTTTGACTTCTTGTCCTGGGTTCTCTGTGACTCATTTATTCAGAGCACTTGCATCAAAATCAGGACCTTGGCTAGCTACTATCGGTCTCTTCCTTCTGGTGGACCTTCACCCAACCCTGTGATATGGGTAGGTGGGGCATTGGTTACCCTTCCAGAAGAATCTTGGGAATGGATTAACACTTGTCCACTTCACCAGCCTCTCTCCTTTCTAGGCCTCTACCTCTTACCAAAGGGCATCTCACACTCTTCACCGATGCTGAGTTTCTCCTCCTTGGTGGGTGCAGAAATACAGCTTGCTCTCCTTTATTATTGCCTTGTGGTCTAAATTCCACTCCTATCGTACTCTCACACTGGTCCCCTCGTCTTCTGCACATAGGAAGTAGAGGGTAGATGGGAGCCCCTTCCACATGCCCTAGCTATCTGGGGCTCCTCAAGTCTTCTTGCTTTTCACGCTGCTGGACAGTTTCTCTGAACAATGCTTTCTGTCATTTCATTCATGACTTTAATACCAGCCTCTACATTCACCAAGCTAACTAACTCAATAAACAAACAAATAAAGGGCTCATAACACTTCTCAGGAATATTTTAAAGCCCAGTCCCTTGAAAAAAAATTTTTTTTGAGACAGAGAGAGAGAGACAGAGCATGAGTGGGGAAGGGGCAGAGAGAGAGAGGGAGGCACAGAATCTGAAACAGGCTCCAGGCTCTGAGTGGTCAACACAGAGCCCGATGCGGGGCTTGAACCCATGAACCGTGACATCATGACCTGAGCCAAAGTCGGACACTTAACTGACTGAGCCACCCAGGCACCTCAAGCCCAGTCCCTTGAAAATACAAGCAAGAATCTTATTCTTTTGTTTAGCTCAAAAGCTAAGCCAAAACAAAACAAAACAAAACAAAACAAAACAGATTATATGTTATATTTAAGAGTAAGTTCCAAAAGTAAACTGCATCAAATATAGATCAGTAGAAAACAAGCCTGAATCAAAGAAATTTCTGGACCCCTGTGGATATTATTCAACTAAAAATAGATGTCTTCGTAAAAGAAAACAAAATATAGAGAAATCACAGTGAGCTGTTTTACTTTCCATCTCTGCTTAAGGCTGTGGCCGTTTCATATTGTGGCCTAATTTATTTAATAAAATACATACTTGGAAACTACATAGATATGAAAAAAATGAGAAGTCCTAAGCACTTACTGTGTACCAGGTGCTATATCTAAGTGCTTCCAAATTGTACCCCTTTTACTCTCCTGGGTACCTCCAGAGCATAGGTGGTGCTTTCTCCATTCCCACAGGAGAAAGCTGAGGCTGTGCTAGAAGGTGGAATGACAAGCAGTAAGGGCAGCGCTGGGACATTAGGGCTTCCCCTTGTGGCAAATATCTCGTCGTAAAAGGGGATTGTAAATGTCACACAGGCTTAGGTGATTCCAGTTAGAATAATTATCTTCACAGAGGTAAAAAGGTTTATTTTTAAGTGACAATCCAATTAGTGTCTTATTTTATCAGCACTTATAAAAACTGATTTGGGGCACCTGGGTGGCTCCGTCGGTTAAGCGTCCAGCTTTGGCTCAGGTCACGATCTCACGGTTTGTGAGTTCGATTCCTGCGTCCGGCTCTGTGCTGATAGCTCGGAGCCTGGAGCCTGCTTCCGATTCTGTGTCTCCTCTCTCCCTGCTCCTCCCCCATTCATGCTCTCTCTTTCTCTCTCTCTCTCAAAAATAAATAAACAAAAAAAATTTTTTTAAATTAATCTTAAGAGTCCAGAATTTGTGGTTAAGAGGCATAGTAGCAATAGAGTTCCAATGTTGTCCACTGAAGGTCTGAACTGGCAAAAACAATCCCACAGCCAACTAGTAATTACCTTTTTGGAGATCACCTCCACTTAAGCGCAGCGGCCGAGAGGCCCCCTCCATGAGTACCTAACACACAATATGCCTGCAATGTACCTGTGTGCTCAGATGAGAGTATCTGTGGTGGTTGGTTGCTATCTTGATTTTAAGCAACAATCTTTCCCGAAGCTCGGTTACACTCAGAGTGGCAGGAAGCAGCTGGGCATTAATATTTAATGTAAGTTTATTGATTTTTTTTTTCAAAACTGGAGAATGCTCTCATAAGCACTTTCAAGCCACACGTAGTTCAGAGAGAGTGTTTATGCACCCACAGTTTCCAGAGAAGAGTTCAGACTGCTCCAATGAGTACCTTTGGGGATAGTTTGGACAGAGCAAAATAAGACATGGAAAACCAAACTTTGGTATCGGCACGGCCTTCACCAGGGAAAGATGGTCTCTGTTCTCTCTGTGCGTAGTGGTGGTTGTGGTCATGGCTCCTAAAGAGGAGAGGAGAGAGCGTTCGATTGGGTAGCACCGATCTCAGAGTGTCCATCCTCAGGCCCACCCCTCTGGGCTCCCACTTCCGGCGTACTTCATCCTGGCGTGTTTCAGACATGGTCAGTACCGGTGAGCTGATGCGTGTTCCAGGGGTACCACAGGCTCCAGAGTGACCGCCTATAGGTTGGACTCTGAACCCTCTGTGGCCAACTTCTAGTGCCTCTTCTCCACTCTCTTCTTGGGCAACAATGCACGTTCGCCTCTTTCAGGAGAAGCCACCAGAAACCTGGCCCACTCTCCTCTGTCATTTACTTTTTTTGCTGTTCTCAGGTTGGCTCCTCCTTCCTGTGTCTCCCTTTTGCATGGCTCCTCCAATTCCTTACGAAAGAGATTTTCTGGATTTTTCCTGACTGTGCCAACTGCAAACGTTCAGTTCTATCGTCGGTCCGTGTGCATCCACCTGAGGCTCAGAAAATATTATCAGCATGTGATCCCATCTGCTAACATTTGGGTTCCTTGTTTAGAACAACTGTGCACAAAATGGGAGGGACTAAGTCAATGGGCAGCGAGATACCCATCACCGGAGGCATTCAAGCAGAAGCAAGAGGGGATTCCTATGTTTGATGTGAAACAGAGCTTAGAGGATGTTAAAGTCCCTTCTGATGTTTTTCTTTCAGGATTTTGGTCCCTTAGGGACCCACATAAGGAAGCAATGGAAAGGCCAGACTTGCCTCAAATAGCATAGAGAAAGTGGGGGCTGGCGGGAAAGGAGAGGCAGAGACGGGGTAAGATGAACACCTCCTGTAGCTGCATCATCTGTCTGAGCACCTACCTGAGGGCGGGGGGGAGGGGAGGCCACCTAGGTGCTACTTTTCTTGTCTGCTACACACTTGCCTTGCCTAACAAGCTGGGCCTAAGGGGTGGGATGGAAACTAACATGTGTTGGGTACTCTGTGTATACCGGGCACCCCGCTGGGCACCTTAATTTGTATTTTATTTAGTGGCTGCAGCAATGCTAAGAATTAGATTCACGTTCGTGTTGTGGATGAGAAAATTAAAACTCACAAAGGAGTTGACCTGTTTAACGGTTCCTTAGAAGCAAACAGAGTTGTTGGAAACGCCATCCTCACCTTGGCTGAGTCCACATCTGTGTGTTGAGCCCAGCACTGCACTTTCCCTTCATCCTTCCCCGCCAGCGTCCCTTAGGAATTTCCTCCTGAGCAATGTCAGGAAAGGAAGAAAGGGGTGGGAAGCTCCTTGTTCATTTTCTTGGGAAGCCCTCTGGTTTCTCAGAGTCTCCAAGCTGAGCGACGTTTCTCATCTCCTCTGTCCTTCAGTCATGGAGGAGATGAGCAGGTGGAAGCAGGGTTTTCAAGAGACCCTGTAGCGAGCCCTCATCACAGCCACAGCTATGGCCATCAGCCCTCTAGAACGGGTCTCCCCTTTCCTTGCCTCTGCCAGGGATAGCCCTGTAGGAGATGTTGGCAGAAAGCATGTTGAATACCCTCAGCCGGCCTTGCCCGATGCATGGCTTTTGAACTCCCCCGAGGCTGCTAGGCTCTTGGGTGTTTTACTTAAGGTACTGGTGTGGAGCTTCCTGCCCTCCATTTAAGTGGCACCCAGCCACAAGCTATGAGCCAACATGGCGATGCCTTTGCTGGCACAGCTATGCCCCTGAATCTGCAGAAGACAGACGTCTCCTTGGAGACCACAGCTGGTCCAAAGCATTCCACATAACCAGTGTGGTGGCCAAGCCCTGGACTGGCCTGCCCTCCTACTGACCATGCCACTAACCAAATTCAGCCTCGATGAAAACAATTGAACCCCACCATCCAGACCTCAGGACAAAGAAAATACCCTGTGTGTTCCGGGTCACAAAAGGTGCTGAAGGATATACTGATGATAGAGTCCCAGGTAGCAGAATGGAGCTTGCAATACATACAATACATATGGAATACATAATATAACCAGTGAGGCTGCTGGAAGGCCTATGTGCTTCACGGAATCTATATCTCAAGGAAGGTCTGACCCCCACCTTCAGCTATTCTTTTGGGGGTGAGGAGGTAAGACTTCGCTAAAGCATAAATCAATCCCGCCATAGTGATTTATGCCACATGACAGGCCTTCGGGCACTTCGCAAAGATGTTTGAGGCATTTGCTACCTGCCAGGAAGTGTGCTGTGTGCTGGGACCTGAACACTGAGCTACGCAGGCCTGGTTGCTGACCTTTAGGCACTTGCAGTCTAATGGGGAAGACAGATGTTAACTAAGTAATTATGAAAAATAAGTACCTAATCACCAAGAGGTCCAGAGTTGGAGAATGTAGGAGAATCTAACTTGGGCTGGGCATTTATGAGGGTGTAATGATCCGCGGAGGCCCTAAAAAGATATCAGCCAAGTGTGTTTTGCGGGGAGAGGTCTCTGGGTTCAGGAAGCAGCATATATAAGTGGCCAGAGAGAGCTGTTTTCTAAAACCATACATAGTTTACATTTCAAAATAGAAAATTTTTTTCTTTTTAAGTTTATTTATTTATTTTGAGAGAGACAGAGAGCGAGCTAGCAGGAGAGGGGCAGAGAGAAAGGGAGAGAGAGAATCCTAATCAGGCTCCACGCTGACAGCGCAGAGGTCGATACGGAGCTCGAACTCATGAACAGTGAGATCAGGACCTGAGTCAAGAGTTGGACGCTGAACCATCTGAGCCACCCAGGTGGCTCTCAAAATAGAAATCTTAAATAGAACTGTGCTGTATGAAACAGACAAATCTAAGCTGCTCCAGTTGAAATTGAAGTGGGGCCCTACACACACACACGCAGGCCTCAGCCTGCCCACCACCCCCTTAGACTCACACCCTCAGAGATAACCCCATGGAACATGTTTTCAAAACCCCAGGGTAGAGGAATACCTGAGTGTTGGAGTCAGATGTACTGGGTTCGAATCCTGTCCCGTGAAGTATGATTTTGAGCAATTCACTTCATATCTCTGAGTTTCGGTTTCTTCATATGTAAAATACCGATTTTACAGTGTTGACCGGTGGGGGGGTGGGGGTGGGGGAAGAATTAAAATTAGAGATTTGTCAGAGTTTAGTTCAGCTACTGGTGTCGAGGCGGACCTGGATCGGCATTTGTTCTCTTTTCTTCCTCTTCTCTTTTCAGGCACATCCATCCTCTGCCCCAGCTCCCTCATCCCTCCGCTGTGCTGTGCACGGTTCTTAGTGCAAGCGGCAGAAACAAACTCTTGACTCTTAATCAGAAAGAACTTTGTGGGAAGGTTCCTGGGTAATCCCGAGAACCACAGTGAAGGCTGGAGAACCAGGTTTGGGATTACCTAATGGGGAACCATGGCTGAACTCTCACTGCAAAGGTGATGAAATGACCATACAATTTTGACTGCCCTGAGCACACTGAAGATTGTCCCTACTGCTCTTGGAACTTGAACTTCCAATGGCTGTCACCATTTCCAGAGAGGATGCCTCCCTGTCCCCGAACTATAGGACAGGGGTGTTTGATGTGGTGCCCAGATGCCCTGCCCTTACTCGAGCTTCAAGAGCAAGTGTGGTTTTGTACGGTGGGAGACGGCTGTTTCCTACCAAGTCCCCTAAGGTGAGACGAAGTCCCCAAGCATGGGGTTTGGTGTCAGCATTTTGGCAGTGGGCTGGGGGCTATGATGTACTGCCTAGAACCATTAAACAATAACTCCTCATTCCTCATTCTCAGCCCCAAGCAACAACCTTTTATTCTCTGTATCTCTGAACTTGATTAATCAATGAGCTTTATATTGGTAGAATTATACGATATTTGTCCTTTTGTATCTTGTATATTTCACTTAGCATGTTTTCAAGGTTTACCCATCTTGTAGCGCATATCAGTACTTCATTCTTTTTAGAGCTGAATCATGTTCCTGTGTGTGTGTGTGTGTGTGTGTGTGTGTGTGTGTGTGTTTTGCTTATCCATTCAAATATCAATGGACAGTTGGGTAGTTTCCATTTTTTAATTATATTCAGTTATTTTTTTAATAGTTTATTGTCACGTTGGTTTCCATACAACACCCAGTGCTCATCTCCGCAAGTGCCCTCCTCCATGCCCATCACCCCCCTTCCCCTCCCCCCACCCCATCAGCCCTCAGTTTGTTCTCAGCATTCAAGAGTCTCTCATGGTTTGCCTCCCTCCCTCTCCCCCACTATTCTTCCCCTTCTTCTCCCCCACGGTTCTCCATTAAATTCCTCCTAGTCCTCCTATATGTGCAAATATATGGTATCTGTTCTTCTCTTATTTAATGCCACTATAAACATTGGTGTACAACTATGTGCTTGAAGCCCTGCTTTCAATCACACTACATTGTTTAGTTATTTTCTCAGTGGTCGTCCCTTGGATTACAGTTAACATATAAATTTATAACAATCTCATTTGGATTACTACCCACTTAATTTTAGTAGCATACACAAACTTCATGGAGCTCAATTCATTCCCTCTGAATGGATGTCTTTAGTACTTGTAATAGGGAAGGAAGGATTGCTAGCAGTGAATTTTGTTTTAGATATCTACCTAGTACTATCTTAATTTCTCCTTCATTTTTGAAGGACGGTTTTTGCTGTATGTAAAATGTTTTATTGACAGTGAGGTTTTTTTTTTCCCTCCCAGCACTTTAATTATGCTACCCTACTGCCACCTGGTCTCCATGATTTATCATGATCCATTGGCCTTTAACCTTTTTAAAAAAAATTTTTAATGTTTACTTATTTTTGAGAGATACAGTGTGAGAAGGGGAGTGGCAGAGAGAGAGGGAGACTGGAAACCAAAGCAAGCTCCAGGCTCTGAGCTGTCAGCACAGAGTGTGATGCGGGGCTTGAACTCAAGAACCAAGAGATCATGACCAGAGCCAAAGTTGGACATTTAACCAACTGAGCCACACAGGTGCCCCCACTTGCCCTTAATCTTATTGAGTCCCATTATGCATACATTGGTATCCTTGATTTTGTGCACATCTCTGGGGCTCTTTTCCTGCACCTCAGACTATATCACCTCAAGTGGCCTATCTTCAGTTTCTCTATTCTTTCTTCTGCCTGTTTACATTTGCTGTTCAGCCCTGCAATAATCTGAAGATTTGTGTCCCCCTAAAATTCATATATTGAAATCCTTACCCCCAAAGGTGATGATATTAGGAAGTGGGACCTTTGTGAAGTACTTAAGCCATGAAGGTGGAGCTATCATGAATGAGATCAGTGCTCTTTAGAAAGAGGCTCTAGAGAGATTCCTAGCCCACGGCAACATATGAGGACACAAAGAGAAGTCTGTGACCCAGGAAAAAGCCCTTGCCTGCCCCTGATCTTGGACATTCAGCCTCTAGAACTGTGAACAGTACATAAGCTACCAAATGTTTTGTAATAGCAGTTTCAATGGACTAAGACTGAAATTATCTCTCAAAAGTGGGGGTGTTGTAACAAATACTTAAAAATGTGAAAGTAGCTTTGGAACTTGGAACTGCGTAGAGGCTACAAGTTTGAAATGTGTGCTAGGAACACCCTACACTGCTGGGGTTGGAGTATTAAAAGCAAGTCTGGGGAAGGCTCATAAAGGGAAGAGGAGAGCTTATAGATAAAGCTTCAATCTTCTTAGAGAAACCCCAAGTGGTTGTGAACAAAATATTCACATAAATATGGATGGTAAAGGCCATTCTGATTAAGTCTCAGAAGTGAGGAACATGTTATTGGAAACTGGAGGAAAGACACTCCTTGTTATAAAGTGGCAAAAAACTTGGCTGAACTGTGTGTGCAGTCTGACATTTTGTGGAGGGAAGACCATATGAGTGATGAAATCAGGTTTTTGGCTGAAGCCATTTCTAAGCAAAGTGTTGCAGGTGAGGCTTAACTTCACTTGAATGCTTATAGTAGAATGCAACAAGAGAAGAAGTACTTACAGGTAGAGTTGGTAATCAAGGGGGAAGCAGGAATAAAACTTTTGGAAAATTCTCAACCTGTTTATATTCCAAAAAATGAAAAACCATGTTCAGAAGACAACACCAGTCATGTAGCCAAGTGATGCTTTGGTAAGATTAGCAACAGTGTGAACCATAAGCTTACTCAGTCATCCTAGAGGGACAATAACCAATCTGGACCAAAGGGGAAGGGGGCAGGAAGGAATGAAGGTTGTCAGACTTACTAGATTTTGTAAGATTGGACCATAAAGCCATTCTTCGAGACAAAGGGAAAAGGACCCCAAAGGTGACTCAGAGATCATTAAAGTTGCCTGCTCAGTTTCAAAAGCAGGCCCCATCACCTGAGTTTCAATAGATCAGATGACCCCACCCCATGCTGAGGGGAGCAGAGCCCTCCCCAGTAGAGCTGTGGGAGTGGGGCCATTCCCGAGATGTCAGACCAGTCGAGCCACAGGCACATGATTCCAGTTTTGCAGAGCTCTCTCATGGGGTATGTCTGCCACAGCCATGGTGGTGGGAATGTTCCGGTATGCCTGGAAGGCAGGATCCCACCAAAGGAGAGAACATCAAGTTAAGGAAGATTATACTCAAACCTTAAGATATAATGTTGTTATAATGGGGAATTGGAAGGCTATCTGCATACTCAAGACTGAACATCCTCAGAAAATGACTGAGGAAATCCTAAGATCTCACTTCTATGTGGCCCTCAGATTCTGAGCATGCGTGTGTATGGTCTGTAAACACTTTCTGGTGTTTATAAATAACTGTCAAAATACAAGCTGACCATTAAGCTCACAGAATACAGACCTCAGTGACCAAACATGACAAAGAATACAGACTTTACCAACATATTGTAGAAAAAGTACTAAACAAGCAAACGGCAACAGCCCACAATGAGCAGTAACAAAAAACTCTAGGAAGAAACCGCCCATGACAAAGCCAAGACATTGGACCTAACAGACAGGCTTTAAGTTACTTGTCTAGAATAATATGCTCAAAGAGCTAAAGAAATCACTGACAAAGAATGACAGGAAACCAGAAGTATGATTTTTTGCAAAATAAAGAATATCAATAAAGAGAGAGAAAATGTAAAAAGTAACCAGATAGAAATTTTGGAATTAAAAAGTGTAATAGCTGAAATGATAAATTTGTTAGAAGGGTTGAACAGCAGATTTGAGCGGGCAGAAGAGTGAATTAGTGGATTTAAAGATAGGTCAGTTGAGGGGCGCCTGGGTGGCTCAGTTGGTTGAGCATCTGACTTCAGCTCAGGTCATGATCTCATGGTTCGTGGGTTCAAGCTCCACGTCAGGCTCTGTGCTGGCGGCTCAGAGCCCGGAACCTGCTTTGGATTCTGTGTTTCCCTCTCTCTCTGCCCCTCCCCTACTCATGCTCTGTTTCTGTCTCAATAATAAACATTTTTTTTTTTAATTTTCTAAAGATAGGTCAATTGAAATTATCCAGGGGCGCCTGGGTGGCTCAGCCAGTTAAGTGTCTGACTCTTGATCTTGGCTAACTAAGGTCATGATCTCACGGTTCGTGAGATTGAGCCCTGTGTCAGGCTCTGGGCTGACAGCGCAGAGACTTGCTTGGGATCCCCCCGCCCCTCCCATGCTTGCACTGTCTCTCTGTCTCTCAAAATAAATAAATAAATAAATGTAAAAAAAAAAAAGGGGAAATTATCCTTTCCCTGTCTGGGGAACAGGACAATAAAAGAATAAAGAAAAATGGACAAAGCCTGAGAGAACTGTAGAATGCAATCAAGCATACCAACATATGCATAATAAGTCTCGGAGGAAGGGGGAGCAGACAGAATATTTGAAGAAATACAGTCAAACTTCCTGAATTTGATGAGAAATACAAATCTGCACATCCAAGAAGCTCAGCAAAATCCAAACAGAATAAGCTCAAAGATGCACACCAAGACACATTATAATCAGATTGTCAAAAGGCGAGGAAGGAATTTTTTAAAGCAGCAAGAGTAGTGACTAATTATATACAAAGGATACTTAATAACATCAGCATTCAATTTCTCATCAGAAGTCATGAAGGCCAGAAGCGAGAAACAATGAGATGATATATTTAAAGTGCTGGGGGGAAAAAACCTGTCGACAAATAAATCTTTATCTGGCAAAACCACCCTTCAAAAATAAAGGAGAAATGATGACATTCTCCTGGCAAAACTATAAGGGAGTTCATCCCTAGCCCACTTATCCTATAAGAAAAGCCAAAGGGAGTCCTTCAGGCTGAAATGCAAGGACACTGGACAGTAATCTGAATCATACAGAGGAAAAAAAAATGTTTAACTTAGGGGCACCTGGGTGGCCCAGTCAGTTAAGTGCGTGACTCTTGATTTCAGCTTTTGGCTCAGGTCATGATCTCAAGGTCCATGAAATGGAGCCCAGTGTCAGGCTCTATACTGGCAATGCAGTGCTTGCTTGGGGTTCTCTCTCCTCTGCCTCTGCCTCCCCCTCTCACTCATTTTCTCTCTCTCTCTCAAAATAAATAAATAAACATAAAAAAAAATGGTTAACTTAGATATGTAGGTAAATCCACATGCAAAAGAATGAAGTTAGATTATCTCCTCACACCGTATACAGAAATTAACTCAAAATCCAGCAATGAATGTAATGTAAAAGATAAAATGGTAAAGCTCTTAGATGAATGCAGGAGTAAATGTTAATGATCTTAGATTTGGTCACAAGTTGTTATATATGACATCCAAAGCACAAACAATAAGATATATTTAAAAATGGGAGGAATGGGGCTCCTGGGTGGCTCAGTCGGTTGACCATCCAAATTTTGCTCAGGTCATGATCTCACGGTTCGTGGGTTCGAGCCCCACATCGGGCTCTGCGCTGACAGCTTAGAGCCTGGAGCCTGCTTCGGATTCTGTGTCTCCTTTTCTCTCTGCCCCTTCCATGCTTGTGCTCTGTCTCTCAAAAAAAAAAAAAATGTTAAAAAACATTTAAGAAAACAAAAATAAAAAATAAAAATGGGACGAAATATTTTGTGCTTACTTAAAGTGTTAAACGCAGAGTTAAAATACAACCTAGCAATTTCTGTCCTAGATATGTACCCCAAAATAAATAAAAACAGGTATTCCAAAATATCCTTGTACAGAAATATTCATAGCAGCACTACTCACGGTGGCCAAAAGGTGGAGACAACCTAAGGGTCCATGGCCAGATGGATGAATAGACAAAATGTGATAAATCCACACAGTGAAATATTATTCAGCCACAGAAAGGATTGACGTACTGATACATTTGTGATGGTTACTTTTGTGTGGCTTCTTGACTGGGCTCGACAAGAGTGCCCAGGTATTTGGTTAGACATCATTTCTGGGCATGTCTGCTAAGGTGTTTCCAAATGAGATTCATATCTGAATACATAGAGCATAAAAAAGATTGCTCTCCCTAGTGTGACGGAGCATTATCCCTGAGGGCCTAAAAAGAAAAAAGAAAAGGTGGAGAAAGGGAGAATTCCCTCTTCTCAGCCTGACTGTGAGAGCTGGGACCTCAGTCTTCTCCTATTCTTGAACTAGGACTTACCCCACAGGCCTGCGGACTTGGACTGAGTTATACGACCAGCTTCCCTGGTCCTCAGCTTCCAGAATGCACATTGGGAGACTTCTCGGCCTCCATAATTCCTTGAGCCAGTCCCTCATAGTAAATCTAGACAGATGGATGGGTAGAAAGATAGATGGGGATGTATATCTCCCATTGTTTCCATTTCTCTGGAGAATCTTGACCAACACAACATTCTATGACATGGCTGAACCTCAATAAAACTATGCTAAGCAGAAAAAAACCAGACATAAAAGGTCACATATTATATAATTCTGTTTATCTGAAATGTTTAGAGTAGGCGAATCCATAGAGATAGAAAGCAATATAGTAGTTTCAGGGCCTCTGGGAGAGGGAAATGAAAAGTAACTGTTTAATGGGTACGGAGTTTCCTTTTGGGGCAACTATAGTGCTTTGGAACTATATAGAGGTGATAGCTGCAGAATGTTGTGAACGTACTGAATGCCACTGAATTGTATACAATCTTGCTTCAAATAAAAGAATTAAAAAAACAGACAAATTTCACCTCAGACCAACCAATATTAAGAACTTCCTGGGGCGCCTGGGTGTCTCAGTCGGTTAAGCGTCCGACTTCGGCTCAGGTCATGATTTCGCAGTCCATGAGTTTGAGTCCCACGTTGGGCTCTGTGCTGACAGCTCGGAGCCTGGAGCCTGCTTCGGATTCTGTGTCTCCCTCTCTCTCTGCCCTACTCCACTTCTGCTCTGTCTCTGTCTCTGTCTCTGTCTCTTTCAAAAATAAACATTAAGAGAAAGAAAGAAAGGAAGAAAGAAAGAAAGAAAAAGAAAGAAAGAAAGAAAGAAAGAAAGAAAGAAAGAAAGAAAGAAAGAAAGAAAGAAAGAAAGAAAGAAAAAGAAAAGAAAGAAAGAAACGAATGAACGAACGTGGGGATTCAAGTTCGAATACTTAGATTAAAATCCTGATTCTGCCTGTTCCAATTGCATGATTGTGGACAGGTCCATTCATTTCTTGGAGACTTTGTGTCCTCATCTGTAGAACAGACAGATTAATTATCCTGACTTCCTAGGGTGGTTTTGAGGAGCAGATGAGAAAGGCCTAGATGCACCCGGCTCAGACAGACACAGGTGCGGCACCTTTGTGAATCTAGCTCCCTTCTGTTCAGTCCATTGCTCTCTGCCAGCTGTGGAAATAGAGCCTTTGCCGGCAGTAAAGGGGTTACATGGGGGTAAGAAGAAGCAAAGTGATGGTATTTAGGAGGCCTTCCCTTTCTAGAATGTTGGGGAGTCATCCTGGGAATCTCCACTAACTTCCTTTCCAACCTAGATTTGTGTGTCACTCCTAGGAGAATACTCCAGCCCAAGAGCCTCAGACCCAGTTACAGATGTTTTCAGGGGGAATTCAGCTTTGATGAGCTTTTAAGCCCCGTAGGCCCCCTCTGCGTGCTCTCAGACGTGGTATGCTGTTAGCTGGTGGGTGACTTGGGTCCCTAGTAACTCTGGGGCACGTGGTTGTTGTATCTGACCTCAGGGAAACCCCAAAGTACAAATGATAGCAATTGCATGAATAGATTCAATGAACTGTTCAGCTGTGACCTTGCATCTCATCATTGGACTTCCTTTTGCTTTGTAAGCGCTTTTCTGTCCTGCAACTCAAAATGATGAAACAGCCCTGGCTCAACCCAAGTGAGCCGGCTGAGGATCTCTTCATTTGCATGCAGCCCCCCTTTCTGCAGGAGCCCAGCAGTCTGTAGTCCCTGCTGTCAGTCTGTGCAAATGCAGCAGCTGACAAGGTGAAGGAGGCTGAGGATTTTGTGTTTTTTTTAATTTTTGGACCGAAGCTGATTTTTTAAAATTTTAATGGCATATATCTTTCTAGGCTTTTCGCGGATCTTAACTCATTAGCTGCCCAAGTTAGTTCAAATATTTTTATGTAATAACTTGCAATGAAAATATACTCTCAGCCAAATGATGAAGTAACATCTCCACCCCTGCTTGCCTGGGTTCTAGATAGCTTGGTTATTTTTCTACTTCTGCCTACCGAAGGATTAAAGTAATTTTTTCTTTAAGGGCTGAACCCTGGTGACATCAGGTAAATGCAACTCGTACGTTTTCCATGGTGTACTTCCCCACTCAGTGTCCACTCAGTATGGCCCATACACAGCCATTATTTAAAGAAAAACACAAGTATTTTAGGGGCGCCTGGGTGGCTCAGTCAGTGAAGCGTCAGACTTTGGTTCAGGTCGTGATCTCACAGTTCACGAGTTCGAGCCCCGCATCGGTTCTGTGCTGACAGCTCGGAGCCTAGAGCCTGCTTGGGATTCTGTGTCTCTCCCCCTCTCCCCACCCCACTCATTCTCTCTCTCTCTCTCACTCTCAAAATAGATAAACAGTAAAAAATAAAGAAAATAACTATTGTATCAATGAATATGATGTAGTGGAAATGGCCCCATTTCAAAAGTTAGGAAACTTAGAGACGCTTTTCTACTGACTAGCTTTGTGACTCTGATGAATGTGTTTCTTGACGTCTCTCTACCTCATGCGGTAAAGGCCATAGCAGACGATCTCTACATCTTTTTCAGATATATCACTCTTTACAAACCTGGTAATTGTCAGGTACATAATCTCGCATTCCTCTGCCCAGCTTGGCTTGCCTTGATGCACTGTTAGGCCCATCCAGGAGACCTAGTTAATTTATAGGTCAGCCAGCACTTAGCCTAACCTACTGAGTCATCTAGTCCTTTCAATTGTTTTCTGATCCTTTTGTTCCTGAGGAAGCAGGGTCCTTGAAGTGTGAGTCCCAGATTGTGTTTTACTCCTTGCTTGAAGTATGTGAACTGTTTTCTTTTTCTTTTTTTTTAAAATATTTTGAGAGAGACAGACACAGAGCTTGAGCGGGGGAGGGGCAGAGAGAGGGGGAGACACAGAATCTGAAATAGGCTCCAGGCTCTGAGCTGGCTGTCAGCACAGAGCCTGACATGGGGCTCGAACCCACGACTGTGAGATCATGACCTGAGCCGAAGTCGGACACTTAGCCGACTGAGCCACCCAGGTGCCCCAAAAACATATCAGTTCTTAAAAACAGGTGCCCCCACTGTTTTCCTGAGAGCAGCCTGAAACTGGTTTCCAAAATTTCTTCAACCTGTCACTGCCTGACAGGTTGTGTGTTCTCCCAAGTCTACTGCTTCAAGATTTATATCTGCATTGTCATCATCAAGTTTTCTTCATTCTACCACCAAAGACTCTAAGCCCTTGTCTTGGTCTTTCTCAAACAAACCATGGTTTCAGCCTTAGGTTGTGGGGTGATCATTTGCATACGGTCTCTGGAAAAGTTTGGTTTCTCATTATTGTTTCTGATCAATTAGCATTTGTTTGCTCGAGGCCATTCCATGGAGTGTTTTGATGGATCGTGTCCAGGGCTTGGGAAGAGGGAAATGATCAGTTCAGTTCTAGGCATGTCCCATTTGACATACATGGAAAAGTTAGGAAGGAAAAATTAACGAATCACTGAATATTCTGGATGTACAGCCCAAAAGAAAGACTGTGGCTCAAAATATAGATCTGGGATTCATCAGCTGACAGTAACGGAAGCATGGAAGTGAATAAGATCAATTATGACAACATATAAGGTGAGAATAGCATAGTTGAGAACAGAGCCCTGGGAAATACTAAAGTATATGAAGGAGGAAGAGGAGGGTGCCAGGTGGCTCAGTGGGTTAAGTGTCCGACTGCAGCTCAGGTCATGATCTTACAGTTCGTGGGTTCGAGCCCCACATCAGGCTCTCTGCTGCCAGCATGGAGACTGCCTTGTGTTTTCTGTCTCCCTCTCTCTCTGCCCCTCCTCCCCTTTCAAAAATAAATAAACATTAAGAAGGAGGAAGAGGAGATCTAGTAGGAAACGGACAAAGAATGGTTCATGAGATAGATGGGGAAATATGGTAGTGGAATGGAAGGCAAAAGAGTAAAAGGTTTCCAAAAAGAGTCATTGATATTAGGGACAATTGTAGGAGCCCCCGGGTGGCTCAGTTGGTTAAATGTCCAACTTCGGCTCAGTTCATAATCTCACAGTTGGTGAGTTTGAGCCCTGTATCAAGCTCTGCACTGACAGCTCAGAGCCTGAAGCATCAGATTCTCTCTCTCTCTCTTTCTCTCTCTCCTTCTGCCCCTTGCCTGCTTGTGCTCTTTCTCTCAAAAATAAATAAACATTAAAAAGACAATTGTAAAAGCATATATATTTTGAGTATTCTGATAACTTTTTAAAACCTGATTTCTAGTTTCATACCATTGCAATCAGAAAAGATGCCTGAGATGATTTCAATCTTCTTGAACTTATTGAGACTCGTTTTTGTGGCCTAACATGTGATCTGTCCTGGAGAATGTGCTGTGTGTACTTGAGATGAATGTCCAGTGTTTTTTGATGGAATATTGTGTATATATCAGGTAGGTCCACCTGGTCTAATGTGTTGTTCAAAGCCAGATTCCTTGTTGATTTTCTGTCTGGATGACCTATATCCATTAGTGTTAGTCAGGTGTTAAAGTCGCCTACTGTTGTATTACTGTCAACTTCTTCCTTTATGTCTGTTGATAACTTTTTTTTTTTTTTTTGTCTGTTGATAACTTTTGAGTGAGGGCGGCACCTGAGAGTCTAGTAGAATATGCATAGCGGATTTGGGAAAGCTCCATTAGAACACAAACATATTCAAGATGTGAGTGAAAGGAGAGTATGAAGAACAGTGATGGTTGGCATAGGTGGCTTCATTTCTTTAAGATAGAAATACTGGTGGAATCTGAAAATATGTGGCATTTCTCCTGGTTTCCACCAAAGGGAGAAAAGTCCATGCAGGGTAGAAGCACCCAATTGTTTCTGTGCTTAGAAAATCTGTCTTTGGTTTACTAACTTTCTTAAAAGTTGACACGAATAAATCTTAGCAGTTTTTCAGTCTTTTTAACTTTAATTCAGGGACTAAACCATTGCATGGTGGCCATTAAGTCTTTGATTTCTATTTCTTAAAAGTGTTTCCAGGATGCTGAGAAGCTGATCAACTCTACTAATCAGGCAAAATGACTTTGTTGGATACTGTCTTGCATTAAATAAGTTTGAAGATGCAGTAGGATGTTGAGGTAATCCCAGCCTCTAGTGACAGCAAGAATGGCAGAGTAAGGCCAGCTACAATCTTCCCCTGCAGAAAAGCAATGAGGAAATTGGCAAAAAAAAATTGTCAGAGGGGCACCTGGGTGGCTCAGTTGGTTAAGCGGCCGACTTCGGCTCAGGTCATGATTTCACAGTTAGTGGGTTTGAGCCCCGCGTCGGGCTCTGTGCTGGCAGCTAGCTCAGAGCCTGGAGTCTGCTTCAGATTCTGTGTCTCCCTCTCTCTCTGACCCTCCCCTGCTCATTCTCTCTCTCTCTCTCTCTCTCAGAAATAAATAAAACTAAAAAAAATTGTCAGAATAAACTTTCTCAGAACTCTGAAAATTAATCCAAAGCTGTCAGCCATCAAGGGAGTTTGTATTCAAGGAAAATGGCCGAAATTCAGTGAAAGCAGTGAGCTTGGTGGCATTCCCCTTTCCCAGCTCGGCAGTGACCTTGAAAACCAATCCTGTAATCATGGTGAAAACCGAAAGGCTGACAGCAAGTAGGGGGTTGGGAGTGGAGGTGATGGTGGATGGTGGTGGTTTGGAAGTCATTGAAAGCCCCATTCCCAGAGAATTGTCATTATTTGACCTGTTTGGCAGCTCCCGGGAACATCCTAGTCATGTAGTTTATCTTTTTATGGCTTGACTTGCCCAGTACAAATAGCCTTTTACCCAGGACATTTGTCAAACACAATCCGCAGCTGCTCTAGTAATCTATGAGTTGATACATATGTCAATAATGTACTGCCTTGTTTACAGTTGCTTTATGGTAATCCTTAAAATCTACTTGCTCAACTCCTCCAATATTCTTCTTTCTCAAATTGCTTTAGCTGGTCTAGCTAAATTTTATTTCTGTGTAACTACTGGAATTAGCTTGTAAATTGCCACAAACACTCTGTTGGGATTTTAATTGGACTGCGTGGCATCTATAGATCAATTTGGGGAGAACTGATTTCTTAACAACATCATGTGTTCTAAGCCATACTCATGATTTATTTAGTCTTCTTTAATTTCTCCAAGCAAAGTTTTACAGATTTCCTTATTCATGATGCTATTGTACTTGGTATTTCTAATTTTCAACCTCAGTAATTTGTTGCTTAAAAAACTTGTAGAAATTTGATTCTTGTATATTGTATTGGATATCGTAATCTGACCTTGTATCCTGGAACATTTCTAAATTCACTTGTCAGTTCTAGTCACTTTTTTGGTGGATGTCCGCAATCATGTCCTCTATGAAGAACATGTTTTTACTTATTTCATTCTATTTCTTAGGGTTTTACTTCATTTTCTTGCTTCAAAACATTGGCTAGGACCTCAAGAACAATGTTATTGGAAATGATGAGAAACAACATCTTTTCTTTGTTCCTGATCTTAGGTTGAAAGCATTGTCTTTCACCATTAAGGGATAATGTTCACTGTAGGTATTTTTGTAGACATCCTTTATTATTTTGAGGGTGATTCTCCGTTGTCACTGTCTGCTTAGTGCTTTTAACATGAGTTAGTGGTGGAATTTATCAAGTGCATTTTCTGCACCAAGATTTAGTTTTTCCTCTTCATTTTGTTAATGTGGTAACTTATATTGGTTTTTCAAATGCTAAATTCAGTTTTTATTGCTGAAAAAAATCCTGTTTGGTCAGGATGTACTATCCCTGTATATTTATCCCTGTATTTGGTTTGCTAAAATTCTGTTAGATTTTTACATCTATTTTCATAAAGAATATTGGTTTATCCTTTTTCATTTCTTATTGTATCTTTATCTGGTATTGATATCTCTTGTTTCTGAAGCAGTATAGCTAAGATTGGCATTATTTCTTCCCTGAATGTTCAGTAGAATTCACTAATGAAACTGTTTAGATTTGAAGTTTGGGGAGGATTTAATTTTTTTATTATTTTTTAAAATTAAAAATGTCTGAGTGAGTGAGCAGGAGAGCACAAGCAGAGGAAAAGGGCAGAGCAGGGCAGAGAGAGAGAGAGAGAGAGAGAGAGAGAGAGAGAGAGAGAGAGAGAGAATCCCAAGCAGGCTCCATGCTAGACATAGAGCCCAACACATGGCTCAATCCCACGACCCTGGGATCATGACCTGAGCTGAAACCAAGAGTCAGGGACTCAGCTGACTGAGCCACCCAGGTGCCCCTGGGAGGTTTTTAAACACAACTTAAATTTCTATGATAAATATTGATAGATACATATAGGTTATCTATTTATTATTGAGTGAGGTTTGTGTGTTTCTCTTTTTTCTTACTTTTTAAAATAAAGTTTATTTTGAGAGAAAATATGGGAGGGGCAGAGGGAGAAGGAGAGAGAGAGAGAATTCCAAGCAGGCTCTACAATCTCAGTGCAGAGCCCAATGAGGTGCTCAAACTGATGAACCGTGAGATCATGACCTGAGCCAAAATCAAGAGCCAGATGCTTAACAGAGTCCCCCAGGCACCCCAGAATGTGTTTGTTTCTTTCCAGAGATTTGCCCATTTAATCTAATGTGCTGAAATTATTGGCATAAAATTGTCCTGATATTCCCTTATTATTCTTTTCAGTACCTGTAGTGTATTATTCTTGAGTACCTGTAGTGATCTATACTCTTTTGTTTGTAGTATTGATAATTGATATCTTCTCTCTTTTTTCCTATCAGTTTGGCTGGATATTGTTCAATACTGTTGGTATATTCAAAGAATCCCCTTTTGACATCATTTAATTCTTTTTTCCATTTCATTGATTTAGAATATGATCTTAATTATTTTTCTCCTGCTTCCATGAGGTTAAGTTGTTAGAGATTTTCTACCAGTAGAAATATAAGACATTGATTTGACACCATTGAACTCCTCTTATACATATACTTAATGCTATTATTTTGTGTCTAAGCAGTACGTCAGCTGCTTCCCACCCACTTTTGTATGTTGCATTTTTATATTCTTATCAAAATATGTTATAATTCCTTTTTAATGTAGTAGTTACATTGCCTTTGGTTTACTATGTTGCTTAATTTCCAAATACTTCGGGATTTTTCAGATTCTTTGTTTTAGATTTCTAATTTCATTTCATTGTAGTCAAAGAACACCCTCTGTAGAGTTTCGGTAATTAAACATTGATTTGGAATTGTTTTTGGCCCCAGCAGATCATTTATCTTGGTCAGTGATCTACGTGTACTTGAAAAGACACTGTATTCGCTTGTTGTTGGTTGGATAGAATTAGGACAGGTTGGTTTGGTGGTGTTGTTCAGGTCACTTACTGCCTCACTGATTTTTTCTACTACTTCAACAATTACAAAGAGTTTTGCTTCTCATCAACAAAAATTGTATACTTGTCTGTTTTTCACTTCTGTCAGTTTTTCATGTATTTTGAAGCTGTTCTATTATATGAATACACGTTGGAGATTATGATGCTCTCTCAATTCGTTGGCCTCATTATTATGTGAAATATCCATATTAATCCCTGGTAATCTTACCTTTTCTCTTTTTTTAAGTTTATTTATTTATTTTGAGAGAGAGACAGAGAAAGCAAGTGGGGAAGAGCAGAGAGAGAGGGACAGAGAGAATCCCAAGCAGGCTCCACACTGCTAGCACAGAGCCTGACGTGGGACTCGAACCTACAAACCATGAGCTCATGACTGAAACCAAGAGTCAGATGCTTAACTGACTGAGCCACCCAAGGCCCCTTACCTTCTCTGAAGTTGACTCTGTATCATATTTATATAGGCAATCCATCTTTCTTTTTTTTTAATTTTTTAAAATGTTTTATTTATTTCTGGGAGAGAGAGAGAGAGAGAGACAGCGTGAGCAGGGGAGGGTCAGAGAGAGGGAGTCACAGACTGAAACAGGCTCCAGGCTCTGAGCTGGCAGTCAGCACAGAGCCCGACGCGGGGCTCGAACCCAGGAACCGCAAGATCATGACCTAAGCGAAAGTTGGACGCTTAACCGACTACGCCACCCAGGCGCCCCAATCCATCTTTCTTATACTTGTGTTTGCATGGTATGTATTTTTCCATTTCTTCACTTTCAGCATATATATCCTTATATTACAAATGGATATATTGTATTCAGTCCAAAGTTAAGGCTTTCTTTTCTACAAAGTCTGAAAGTCTCTGCTTTTTATTTAGGCCATTATGCTTTTTTTTAAGTTTTTTATTTTTTTTTTAAGTCTATTTGAGTGAGAGAGAGAAAGAGAGGAGAATCCCAAGCGCTGTCCATGTAGAGCCTGATGCGGGGCCCCATCTCACGAAACATGAGACAGTGACCTGAGCTGAAATCAAGAGTCAGATGCTTAACTGACTAAGCCACTCAGGTGCCCCTAGGCCATTCAGCTTTTTATTGTGGCCATTCAAATTGAATGTGATTGTCTATATTTTGACAACTGTAACTAAACCGTATGCTGAGTTTAAATTTACCATCATGCTACTTTTGTTCTATTTGTCTTGCCCATTTGGGTTTTTCCTCTTTCTCTGCCTTCTTTTGGATTAGTTGAGTTTTTTCAAAAGTTTCATTTCATTTTCACTGTTGGCTTCTTAGCTATACTCTGAGCCATCGCTGTGGAGGTGAGCCTATGAGTGACATGTGTGCTCTATGAACAGGGTGCTGGGTAAGGCTGGCAGCCTCTTGGCTCGCTTCTCCTGATGTGTGGATCCTCCGCCCTACAAGCAGGTTGGGGCCAGGGCATTTGTGGTCCTAGTATTCTTGACATACCGTTCCTGGGGTAGAGCTTCTACCCTGCGAGTCAAGATTGGGTAGAGGGCATGAATGCTCAGCCACACTCAACAGAAAATTAGCTGCTCCAAGTTAGAGTTGAACAAGGTGAGAAAAGCTGGTAGCCTGCGCCTCCCAGTAAGATACCATTTCCTTTGGGCAGGAGCTAAGAAGAGAGAGATCCCTGCCATCTTGACCACAGCCACCCAGAAGGGAGCCGCTGTCATGCTGAGCTCGGAGAAAGAGGGAAGAAGGGAGTCTTGGCCCACATGCCACAGACTCACTGTGTTTTCACTGAGGATTCATTTATTTTCTTAAACACATGTTACTTCACTTGCTGAGTGCCCTCCCAGCCTTTAACGGAAACGTTAGATGGCATTTTAAAAATCTAATCTTCACCAATATGAATGTTTACTGGGAGACAAGTCCACAGAGCTCCTCAGACTGCCAGGTTAGATGTGGGACTCCTATTTGTTTCCTTTTTTTAATACTCTTCTCTTTTCTCCTTACTAGATTCACTTTTGCTCTCACATATATGAATTTAGTTATAGTAGCTGTTTTTACATTCCTGTAGCTCGATTTCAATCCTTTCTGCATCCTTTCCTATTGAGTTGTTTTTCTCCAGTTTGTTGGTCATATTTTCCTGCTAGTGCAACTAGAGCGTGTCTAATCATCTTTTACTGTAGGCTGGGTATTGTGATATTGTTTTTCAGGGTCTGCATATTGTCTTCCTCTAACATTTTTTCTTGATGCAATTAAATAACTGCCATTCCGTTTGCTTATTTTGAAGCTTTTTAAATAGATTTCCAAGGGAAGGTCTAGAATAGCTTTTACTCTAGGGATAGTTTGACTCCACTATTAAGATGTGGCCTTTGAGGATTTTCTACTGAATTCCCCGAGTGCTCAACAAGGATTCTCCATTCTGGCTTGTTAGAATTCAAATGCCGCACATGTGACTGCTGGTGACTGACCAGCTTACAACTCTGTGGTTGCACTTACCTGGTCTCAAAAAGTTTTTGTATATTCTTATAGATTTTAGTATTCATCCAATAGTAAAGGGGGTCCCTGTGAAAATTTCCGAAGCTCCTTATTTCTGCGTCGCTACCTACTTTTCAGAACTCTTCCCTGAAACCCCCAATTGTCTCAGCCTCCCTGGACTCCAACTCTATCTGTTCAACTCCATGAGCCCACTGTTGTTCTTGTTGTTTTATCAGCCTCCCCTACTCTGTGATCCAGAATGTTTTGCCAGATAGAAAGCCAGGAAGACTGTGGGATGTATCTCATTTGTTTCCCTTCACTCAGGAATCACACAGTTCAAAGATCCTGCTGTTCAAGGTCTAAAGACAGTTGTATGTTTTGTCCAGTTTCTAGCTTTTGTACTGGAAAGGTCATTGGTTCCTGAAGTCCATCATGGCCAGAAGCAAAATCTTGAGATGTGTTTATAGGCTTTGCTAGCCCAGATCTACGATATCTTTTACACTCGGGCTAGTTTAGCCCCACTAGTCGAGATTGACCTTCCTGAGTTCACTACTAAATCTGTAGTGTTCAAGGAGTTCCATTTGCTCTAGCTGATCGGAACTCGGAAATTTTCCAGCCTGGGTGGGTTCTGGGATATGTTTACAGCTCTCCAGTGATTGTGTTCTCACTAGTAGCTGTCCTTTGCTACGCATTATGGAATGTCTCCTACGCATGCATGCTTTAATACTTAGCAGCAGTCTTAAAAAGACCTCTAGATAAATTTATGAAGCTCTTTCTTGAGACCTCCATATCCCCTAACATTCTTCCTTGCACATACCAGCCACCTCAGTGTTCCTAAACTCTGATGTCTTTCTCCTCAACTCAGTAAGACTACTATACTCTGCTTGGGATCCTCCTCCTTGTCCAGAAAACGTCCCCATGCAGAAAACTGGGACAAATTATAGAGCTTTCTCTCAGGTATTACGATTCTGACTTGCCTGTCATCCAATATATGAAACGGCTATTTCAGTGTATTTTTTTCCTGTCTTCTAGTTGTTTACGGCAAAAGGAAAAGTCCCATGCCAATTATGTTCTCATAACTGCAAATCCACTAGTCTTATTTCATTTTTTTTTTGTTACATGACATTTATTTTTCTAATCAAATATGGTCAACGTATAGTTTGTAACTTCCATTCTCTCTTTCTAACTATGGTCTAGTTTAAAAGCAAAACCCTTTCCCTCCAAGTCATTGGGGAAAAAAAACACAGTTTCATTGCAATTGATATTCACCATCAGAAAAAAAAATGTGTCCAGAACATTGGGCTGGTTATTTGGTCTGCATAGAAATGTAAGAAAGGGAAAGTTATAGGATGCTTGAAAAGATTTATTCATTAGTTGAAAAAAAATACTAATCTTTAAAGAATATGTTTCTAGGGATGTGAAATATTTGACAGAGAACAAGAGGAAAGGGGCAAGAATATAAGTAAAACTCAGGTTAATTTGAAAATTTATTCGAGAATTTAAGATTTTAATGGCCTCAACTGTTCTTTTGTGATGAATCTGTATTCTCTGAGAGAATAAGAGCTGTATAACCAATTGGGTTTTATGTTTTGCTGTGAATGCCAAGAAGTACAAGTTGAAATTCATTGTTCAATTGCAGTAAATACACAGTTTCTAGTTTCTGGTAAAAAGAACTACCCATTTGCTCTATACAGTTTCAAATATCTGGTATTATTATATTACGTGTCCTGTGCATATATATATTTACATTTTAAACTGCTTCAATTGCTTGTTTTGATTATTAGAGGTGTATTAGGGCTCAATAATAAAAATACTAAAAGTTTAGAGATAAATAAAATGGGTCCTGCATTTGAGTTTGTTACGAGCTAGGAAAGATTTTACCAATGATCATCTGTTTATCCAAGTGTCTGTACTTATTCTTTCTACCTCTACATTTCTTAGATATTCATCAATCCTCTACAATTTTGGAGTTCACTACTCCACTGAACAGACTGTATATCATACAAGGTCCCCACTAAACTTTATATTGCAAGATCCAAAGACACTTTTGAGATGTTCTTTTACTAGCTCTGTCTACAATGTTCAAGGCTATTGCTCACTCTTCTCCTTCATTGAAATTCTACCTCCTTGATTTTGAAAATACCAATCTCTTGGTTCTCCTAATTTAAATTCTCAGACTGCTTCTTTACTGCCTACTTTCTAGAGTGATTGCTGGCTGATTAAACTGGTTTGTCAGAGATTCATTCTTGGCCCACTTTTCTTCTACATGTATATACTCTCTGATTGATCACATTCTTATATATATTTATACAAACAGTTCTTGATGTCAGTAGTGCACACTTCTTTCCTCCAGATTCACATGGGGCAGAAGAAAAAAATTTCACCTGGTCATGTTTACAGACTTATCTCAGTCACCAGCCCTCCAGAGAGAATCTTACTATTGTCAACTAATCTCTCCCCTTCTCTCAATATCCTGAAAATAAATAATTATTCCTTGCTGGAAAAAAAAAGGCTGTTCATATACTTAAGAAAAATTTAAGGGGCAGAGAAGTGAAAGGAGGCAGAAAACTGGCAAGCCTGGATAAAGAGAAACTGTTATCCCCACATGGGTATTGTAAGAGATTTGAGTCTTAGTGGCTTTGTGGTGTAAGGTTAGTTGATTAGAGAGGAAAGAGGATATAAATGAGGATTGCTGTAGACTGTATACTGGAATGTTCTCTAAAATCTTTAAAGAAAAGGGAATAAATTAGTTTTGGTTATTAAATAATAATTCTTTAAATCCCATTTCGTACAGACACTGAGCCACAAGCCTTCCCTATCAAGATGTATTATGATTAAGCAAGTGAATATGTAACAGCTAATGGATTTCCTGATGGGCATCTCAGATACAATGTGTCCAATATTGAACTTGTCCAAAACTTAGATCCAAAACTGAACTAAGTAGCATGTAAAGTGATTAAGAGAACAGATTCTACAAATGAACTGACTGAATTTGAAGCTGGTCTATGTCACTTAACATCTGGATGGGCTTGGGAATATTTCTGGACTTATCTATGCTTCAGTTCTATCTGTATAAAAGAGATTATACAAGTACCTGCCACGGAGGATTGTTATAATGATAAAATGAGTTACTATTTCTAAAGCATTCCATACAATATCTGATGCCTACTAAAAATTCACATATTAAATGAATGAAACCTATGTTTTCACCCTGCGCCTCACCCTCAGTCTTTTTCCAGTGATCGCAATCTCAGCAAATAAAACCATTATGTATTTAAGAATCTATTACATGCTTTGACCTCTCCATTTATTTCTCACCTCCATTTGGCTGCCAAAGATGGTTAATTATGTGTCCCCCAAAATTATCTGCTACATACTGAAACTGCCATACCATTAACTCATAATTTCTGTGCTGGGCGCTAGGAATACAATAAAGAATAGGTGGATGAGAACTTTCTTCTCATGAAATCTATGGCTTACAAGAAGAAGGCAGGAATTGAACATTTAGCTATAGATGTTAGGTTTTATTCGAGGTACTATGGCTATAAAGATGGTTACTTGGTCCCTTGAGGAGGCCATAATAAGCAAGAGAAACTGACACATAAAGAGAAAATTTCAGATTACAATTTTATGGTCAGTGCTCTAATGGAGAGGTTTTCAGCAGGCAGTGGAATTCTAGCAGTCCATACTATCAAATTGTCTGAATGGGAAATCTGGTAGGTCTTCTCAGAAGAGGTGACTTTTTTTAATCTAAAAAGAAATTAAGGAGTTTATAGCAAAAGGAACAAAGAACATTTCAGGGATAGGAAATAGTATATGCAAAGGCATTGAGTCATAAAAAATATTGTTTTAAAGAAAATGATGATGCCTAAAACCAAAATTACACTACATGTTAACTAACTAGAATTTAAGTAAAAACTTGAAATAAAAAAAATAATTAAAAAAATAAAGAGAATGATGACAAATTCCATGGGGCTGGAACATGGAGATAGAAGAAAGGAATGGCAGGAGGAGGGGAGGTAGGTTGGGTTTGGATGGTGAAGACCCTTCTGACAGGCTGAGGAGTTTGGCCTTAATCTTCAGGAAATGGGCACTAGTGGAAGATTGTGATTAGCAGGATATAGTGAGCTTACCAGGATGCTTCCTTGATAAAACAAGATTAGGCCAAAATTACCATATTCTATTTGCAAAAGGGAAACAGTTGCCAAAAATTTTCATCTGATTAACTTCCTGCACAGCCCTTGAAAATACTAAATTAGGCATATGGAACTCACATGGTAAACTCTTCAGGTTTTGTGAAAAAGAAAATCAAGACCGATGGGGCGCCTGGGTGGCTTAGTCGGTTGAGCGTCCGACTTTCGCTTAGGTCATGATCTCGCGGTTCGTGGGTTCGAGCCCCGCATCGGGCTCTGTGCTGACTGCCAGCTCAGAGCCTGGAGCCTGTTTCAGTCTGTGACTCCCTCTCTCTCTGACCCTTCCCCGCTCACGCTGTCTCTCTCTCTCTCTCTCTCCTAGAAATAAATTAAAAAATATATTAAAAAAAATAAATAAAGATATGGGCTCTAGGCTATACAAGCTTCTAAGACCACTTCAAAAAGTAGTTTATAGGGACACCTGGCTGGCTCAGTCAATGGAACATGTGACTTTTGATCTCAGGGTTGTGAGTTAGAGCCCCACAATGGGTGTAGAGATTACTTAAAAGTAAAATCTGTAAGGGGCACCTGGGTAGCTCAGTCAGTTAAGCGTCAGACTTTGGCTCATGCCCAACTTAGGCTCAGGTCATGATCCCCTGGTTTATGGGTCCGAGCCCCACATCAGGCACTGTGCTGACAGCTCAGAGCCTGGAGACTGCTTTTGGATTCTCCCTCTCTATCTTCCCCTCCCCCACTCATGCTTTCTCTCTCTCTCTCTCTCTTTCTCTCTCTTATAAATAAATAAACATTAAAAAAATTGTTAAGTAGTTTTTATGGTGCTATAGACACCATTTCATTTCTTAGATTTTTCTGATAAATGAATAGAGAAGTTTCCAATTCTGAGCTTCCCCAAATGATATTGTATTACAGAGTTCTTACATTGATTTTCTCTAAACCCAACTTCCAAATTTCTACTGCAAACACCATGGGAGCTAATAGCCTTTAGAGACCCTAATCTAATCTGAGATCATACAAATGATTACTTAGTCATGCCTATGGATATAAGAACCTCACAAAACTGCATCCTCTTCCCCACTTCAGGAACCAAATTCCTTTACCTGGATTGATAAGTGGATGAATCCAAACAGTAATCTTCCAGGTCAGAGGAATTTTTATTACTTGCGATGACCTTTTTCCACCTGCTTACTTTTGAAAAACTTTGTCTTGAATTTCCAATATTTTCCTGTACCATCCTAGGCTACTAAACACTAGTTTGGAAAAAAAAAACAAAACAAAAAAACCAACCATCCTTCTATTGAGGTGGGACAGGTTGTAGTTGAGGAAAGGAGAAAAATGGATGAAATTGCAGAAGAGAAAATTCACGATCATCAGTATACAAAGCATCCTGGCAGTGAAGTCTTATTAACTTTGGATTTGGAAAATGTTGGAAGTGCTGTCCCTGGAGATAATGGCTGAGATCTAGGGATGGAAACCAAAAGGTAAATAGTATTCAAAGCAAACTCATTTAGATAGCCATGTATCCATTTGCTTCATAGCATCTTTTTATCTCAAAAGTATGATGATTCCATAACATCATCAAGAAAATTGAGCTTCGGTCCTTAGGACTCAAGTCACCCACCTTACAAAGAGTAGCTATGGCATGCTAAAAATCATTTTTGTAATAAAAATCCTCCCAAAAGCCACAGGGTTTTGAAATGTTAGAACTAGGAGGGTCTACTTTAGAGTGTCTAGTTTACCCTGTCATCTTCTACAAGGGGAAGCTGAGTCCTAAAAGAGGGAAGAGACTTGCTCATTGAATGACAAACAACTAGCAGAGCTGAGCCCAGTTTCCTGCACTTCGGTCCCCTTTTCTCTACATACTGGCTTACAAAATTTTACCATGTCCACATGGGCATACATGTATACAATTAATGAGAACATTTTCTCTCTCTTTGTTAGATTTATGGACATTGGAAGTATTGTGAAAAAGAAACAATAGAACAGGAAGGGACCACAGTCTGCAAACCCTTTCTTCATTCAACTTCAAATAAAAACCCTGTTTTCCCTTTATTCCAAGGCCCTATTGATAGTTGATTGCTGGGAGTTTTTTTTTTTTAACCCAATCTTGTTTTGCTTTATTTCATCCTTGATTGCATTCTGCTTCTCTCTCCAGCAGCCACTTCCCTGCTGCTCTTAAGGCTGTCATCGCGACTGATTAATTTCATTAGCACAATGATGCACTTAAGCAGGACTAACACATCTCTTTTGTTTTGTGATCTGGAGTACACATCACAGACAGAGTATTTGCAGAAGGAGATCGCTGCTTAGACACCAGATGGGAAGAGAAAAAAATATATATAAGGACCTTTGCATGTATGCCTTTAAATAAAATGTTCAAGATCTCCAAGGTCCTTGAGGAACCCAGTTAAGGTGTTCAGCCACACAATCAGAGTCCTATTGTTTTGCCAGTGCTTTGCTTATCCTGGCACTTGGGAGCATGGCTTCCAATCTATCATTTGTCAAGTGAAGAGGAGTAAGAAAGGGCACTAACATTTACTTAACATCCAAGTGTCAGGAGCCATGCTAGTAGACCTTTTGTTTTAATTTTTTTTTTTATTTCTGAGAGAGAGAGAGAGAGAGACAGCATGAGTAGGGGAGGGGCAGAGAGAGAGGGAGACACAGAATCCTCAGCAGGCTCCAGGCTCTGATCTGTCAGCACAGAGCCCAATGCAGGGCTCGAACCCACCAACCATGAGATCATGACCAGAGCCGAAGTTGGACACTTAACTGACTGAGCCACCCAGGCGCCCCTAGTAGACCTTTTATCATCTAATTAAATGCCAGCTTCACAGTGATAAATCCTTGGCTGCTCAAGAAAGCTTTTTAACTAGGAAGTACAGTTCTCTGAAATCATATCACAGTTCCAATCCCTGGCTTCTTCTCATGCAAATTAAGAAACCCAAGTAAAAGATGAGCAAGAGGAGTGAGATAAAAACCTAAGATTTAGAAATGAGAGCAGTCACACAGAACCCACTTCCTCCCTCAAGTAAGTTGGGCATGAGTGAACATAAATTTGTGATTGCTTTCTGCAACGTTGGCAGGCTTTTCAGAAATATGGTATAGCTTACAGACCGGGGTTCTAGCCACACCTCTGCCACTGACCAGCCTAGCAATGTTGGGTAAGGCTCTTCCCCTCTCAGGCCCACTTTCCCCATATGAAAGAGCTGCAGACCCTCTTCAGGAGTCCAAGGGCAGAGGCTATAGAGAGAGGATCAGATGAACTTGAAGCTACCTACCCCTGTTTTAAAAAGGCATCGCTTCTTATATGTTTTAGATAGCGGGGTTCTGAGAAACATTTCATGCTAACAAGGGTCTGTATGGCTTTAAAGTTTGAAAATCATTTGGCTGGATAATGTCTGAAGTCCTTTCCGGGTCTACGTCCTGTGGGTCTGAGTTTTGAAAATCCATCTGTTGGTTGCCCAGCCCTTGAAGCTACAAGAGGGAGCTAAGATTCTAGAATATTTGCTTTCACTTCGAACTCCATTTGTTTCCACTCTTCTGCATCTGAAGACCCATTTTAAATCTACTTGCCACCGCTTTTATTTCATAAAAGCACATCCTAAACCATTACTGTTTTCTCTCTTGAGGGGGGGAAAACCCCCCCACATTTGTTCTCCTAAACAATCACATGGTTTGAGGGAACACTCTATGTTTTTTAATTAATGACGGGAAAAAAATCCAAGCATTGCTGAAATTGTTTGGGGAGAGGAAACTTTTCCAAACAGCCCTGGGGTGAGAGCATTGAACTCCTATGCGGACTCACCAACAGAGTGCTGGATACAGGGTCTCCTTGACCATTCATTCCTATGTGAGTCTCAGGTATCCCTGTGAGATGTTCTTCCTATTTTACTGTGTGGAACAAGCCAGAAAAGAAAGGGATTCGTCTGGTATTATCAGCAGCAGCTAAACTGTATCAGAAAAATATGGGTCTGGAGTGTGTGTTTGCTCAACACCCTCCAGGTTTTTCTAGCCATTCCAGACCTACTGTGCTGAGGATCTGTGCTGCGTAGTGAGCCTCCCACCTTGGCTAGAAGCACTTAGCAGTAATGGTGCTTCTCTATCCAGCCTGAGTGCAAAATTATTTCCAGAAAACCCCTTTTGAAAACCTGGGTTTGGATGCCTCTTTTCCCAATCCTAAAAAGATGCCACACACACACACACACACACACACACACACACACACACACACACACACACACCTTCCCTATTCCTATGAATAACAAGTGGATTTTGGTGCTCCAGAAACAGATCAGCTTTTCTTAAAATAACTTACACAGCAAAGATTTCTATGGAATTCCCCAAGCCATCAGTTACAGTTTTTAATGCCTTTGTTATTTATTTTAAAAAAATTTAATCTCCCTTATTATAAATGGCACTGTAACATTTACATTATATAAAATCTTTCTTAACGTTAATATAAAAGCTTGAGACAAGAGGAAAATGTTAGTTATCCATTCCCTTTCTCAGATTCACTTTTAATTTTGTGCACTATCTCCCTATCGATATACACATTTTTATAGTTGTTTTAACCAAGTATGGATATTTTTAAAAGTTTATTTATTTGAGAGAGAGCGCAGGGAAAGGGCAGATAGAGAGAGAGAGGGAGAGACAGAATCCTAAGCAGGCTCTGTGTTGTCTGTGTGGAGCCTGACGCAGGGCTTGATCTCACGAACCAACCGTGAGATCATGACCTGAGCCACAGCCAAGAGTCGGATGTTTAACAGACTGAGCCAACCAGGTGCCCCTGGATGTGTTTTTTTTTAATTCTGCTATATTCACTCAATATTATACAATATTTTCCTTTACCTTCCTTTCATTTTTCTTTCTGTTTTACCGAAGTATTACTAAGATATAAAAAATTACACATATTTACAGTGTATAGATTGCTGCTTTGTTGGTACTTGTGTTCTAAACATTTGTTTTCATCACTCAACGCAGAAAGCTTTATTCGTATACACCGTTCCAGAGAAAGGCAGGCCCACCTTAGTATGAAGTTGTCTTGGGCTTTTGCCAGGTCTTCCTCAGTCCATTTCTGTTCATCCTGCTTGTTTCTTTCCTCAACTGCTGTCCTCCTTTCCTCTTCACCAGATTTTGGCTAACTGTAGCGCTTGGGTCCATAGACCGCCATGAAGAACAGGGCGGAGGGGTGGCCAAGCTTGATGAGTAGAGAGACCTGCACACATGCCGCCATCTTGTCTGGGACCTCTGTTAAGCATTTATTATGTGCCAACCTCTAATCGTTATGACAGCACTCTGAAGTCAGTCCTGACATTGTCATTTTTGAAAATATAGAGTGGAATTTAAGACTAAGGGAAGATATGTAACTTGCCCAAGGTCAGATAGCTAAAAATAGCTGAGCTATGGTTCAAACCCAGGTTGGTCTGAGTCTTAACTATATATGCTTATTCTTGATCTCCTCTCTAAATATAATGGTATATTTCTTTTTTTTTTTTTTTTTTACAAATTGTCAAATTAGTTTCCACATAACACCCAGTGCTCATTCCCACAAGTGTCCTCCTCCATGCCCATCCCTCCTCCCCCCCACATCCATCAGTCCTCATTTTTGTCAGCATTCAGGAGTCTCTCATGGTTTGCCTCTCTCCCTTTCCCCCACCATTTCCGCCCTTCTTCTCCCCCTTGGTCCTCTGTTAAATTCCTCCTAATCCTCCTATACGTGCACATATGATATTTGTCCTTCTCTGCCTGACTTATTTCGCTCAGCATAACACCCTCAAGGTCCATCCATGTTGCTACACGTGGCCAGATTTCATTGTTTCTCATTGCCATGTAGTATTCCATGGTATAGATAAACCACATCTTCTT
>JAESUZ010001255.1:147864-171825 GCA_017311185.1 Proteles cristata cristata
AGAAAGGGGAAAAAAAGAAAGAAAAAGAAAAAAGGAAAAAACAAGAAAAGGGGAAAAAAGAAAGAGAAAAAAAAAGGGAGGAGGGCACCTCTCAGGCAGGGATGGGCGTGGCGTGATCCGATGCCTCAGGCGGGGGTTCTGCCTTGGCGGTTGTGGGGAGGAGAGTGACGGTGCTCCAGTCCCTTCTTGAACCCCGCGCTGCAGCTCGCTTTTTTTTTTTTTTTTTGGCGTGTCAACTCCCCGTTCCGGGGACGCAGCCGAAGTTGGTTGGACTCTTCAACACAGGCCAGTTCCAATCTCCAAATCCCAGCCCGCGCCCCGCTGAAGTTGCCTTAGACACAGCGTCCCAGACAACCCCCTCGGGCTATTCCAGGCTCCCTGCTGAGCTCTGGGGGCGGAGTCAGGATCGCTGCTTTCTTCTCTGGTCGGCTCTGGTGCGCATGCGCGGGGGCTTGCCTGCAGCGTCCGCGTAGCCTGAGCCCGCTGGAGTGAGGAAAACCAGGTCTCTCTATGGCTCGTCACCCGAAACACGAACTCACAGGCAAATTTCCCAGTTTTTAGCTCTTTGCCTTCCCTCTCGAGCCCCAGCCAGCCAGGAGTGCGGACGCCCGGTGTCTGCGCGTCTCCTTCAGGGGTCCCAGCTGCCCTGGAGCTACAATGGCGGCAGGCGCGCCGCTGCTGGAGTGAGGAAAACCGGGTCTCTCTATGGCTCGTCACCCGAAACACGAACTCACAGGCAAATTTCCAGTTTTTAGCTTTTTGCCTTCCCTCTCGAGTTCCAGCCAGCCAGGAGCGCGGATGCCCGGTGTCTGCGCGTCTCTTTCAGGGGTCCCAGCCGCCCTGGAGCTACAATGGCGGCAGGCGCGCCCGCGCCGCTTTAAAACCCCACCTCCAGGAGCGGCACAAAGAAGCAGTTTGTGTGCTCAGCCTCCCCCAGGACCAGTTGTCGCGAGGGGACCTGGTGTGCAGGTATTTGGCAAGTACGGTCTTTCTATGCACCGAGCGGAGATTTTTCTGTCTCGGACTCTCTCCTTTTCCCCTCTCACTCCCCGTAGAGGGTAGAGGGGGATCGCCTCTCACCCTGGAGGCTCCGATCCCGGCCCGATTTTACCTTCCCCGGTTCGCACTCACGTTAGAAGGCTTTCTCAGTGGATTCTGCGTCCTTTTTCTCCCAGTCTCTCATGTTTTGTATGGTTTCCAATGGCTTCAGATCTTTTCTGTGTGATGTATGGGCGCGAGTGCAAGTACGGAGCTCCTTACTTCTCCGCCATCTTGACCCCCCCTATAATGGTATATTTCTACGCCTCTCTTTACCATTAGCCTGTGTACTCCTTCAAAGCAGGCACTATATCTTATTTATTTGTGCATTTTCTGTTTTTTTCATTTTATTTTTTAAAGTTTATTTATTTATTTGGAGAGAGACAGAGACAGCATGAGCAGGGGAGGGGTAGAAAGAGAGGGAGACAGAGAGAGAATCCCAAGCAGGCTCCACGCTGTCAGTGCAGAGATCAATGTGAGGTTCGAACTCACTAAATTGTGAGATCATGACCTGAGCTGAAACTGAGAGGCAGACGCTTAAGCTACTGAGCACCCCCAGGCACCCCTAGTTCTGCATTTTCAACACCTGAGCACAATACCTAGCACATGGTAGGCATTCATAATATAATTTTATACCCTCATAATTATCATAATGTTGGCTGACTAAATAGATGAATGAATATTTGTACCAGACAGAGGTTTGACTTGGAGCAGATGTTAAGTCATGAGCTGAGGAAGATTACAGAGGACCAGCCTATGAGATAGAACACTGAAAAAGTCCAGTCAGGAAAGATTTCATCCACGATACATAAATTCTGAAATCCCACCCAGATCACAAGACTTGCTTTAGCAATAGACATGCATTCAGAATTTCACCTCAGCCCTTCAGCGATGAAAGAAAACGTCTAGTCCTACAACCATTTGAGGAAGATAAATTTCGTATTTCAAATCTGTCAAAGGATTTATGTGACTTAAGAGATATGTGACTTCAAAGCTAATCTTCATCGGCTTGGTTTAGAATTTCCAGTCAACTAAATTTGAAGTGCCTTAATATATCCCATGGGGCCCAGCAGCCCTGAAAAATGTTCTATTTCTTACAACTAAACATTGAGGATATTATCATTCTAACTTTAAGTTTGGGGATGGATTTAATGTCTATGAAAGCATAGAATTTAGAGGTCTGGGGACAGCATGAATGAATTGGCAATTATAAGGAGAAGGGCACGTTTAGCCTTGGGTCCTGAGTAAAGGGTGTGTGCTTTTACCTTTCTGAATATGTCAGACATAGTGAGACGAGCTACGTGATTGATGCTAGCTCTGGAAATACCTTGGGTGTTTTGCACGTTGCTTTTTAGTGACCTGTGCTTGTATCTTTGGGCTCTGAGATTTAAGAAATTAAGGGCAGTCTAGATCAGCGAAGAGGGCAGACATTGAGAGGATTTGGCCAAACTGCAGAGTCTGAATTTGACAGCACAAATATATTCACACCTACTTGCCTTCTGCCAGACTTTCTTGATGTGAACTTTGGAAATCACGATATACTTCAGAGTCATAGCATGTCATAACTGGAAAAGACTATCTAAACTCATCATGGCCAGATAGAGAATCTGAGGCCCAGAAAGGGGAAAGGATTCATCCATGTACTTAGAGATACTACATGCTACGACGGGTACCCTGGTCTCCTACATCATCTTAATCTGTTGTTACTTCTACTGCCCTAAGTTATCTCCTTGAAGGAAGAGCAAGTCAGAGAAAATATATCTCCTATCTAAGGGAGTGGCACCACCACTTACTGCATTCTTCTTTCACTGAATCTTCCTGGCTAAATGCCATCTGAAATGATCCCATAACCTGCTTCTCTGTTCTCGCCCTAGAGCCAATTTGTGCCACGAGAGAAAATCTTGAGGCAGATTCATAACGCTTAATCTCAGCTGGGTCCTCAATACTTCTTGGCCATAATTTTTTGCTCGTCATTTCCCTCAGTGATTCTCCCCAAATTTTCCTAGTCTCCGTAAGTCCCTTTACTCAGCCACCAGCAGATATGTTCATCAGGAGTTAAAGTCGTCAGACATGAGTTTAGGCAGCTTACTGTTCTACTCCCTATACTATACTTCACCTACACCCAATCTTTCTTCTTTCCGTCTTCAGTGGAAGATCTATTTTTTCTCCCATTCGAGTCCATTCCCTTAACCTGATTCTTGGTCCCACCGTGAAGTGGCTCCCCTTTGGGACTGATTAGCTACTCTTTATTCTGTGTCTTTATGCTCCTTCTCTCTATTAATTTCTCTGCAGTCTCTCTCTCATCTGTCTATCTGTTCATCTGTCTCTTTGTCTACATGCATATGCACCTATATTCAAATCTTTCTTTTTGAAAAACAAACAAAAGTCCCCATGAACTTATATTTTCTTATAATAAGCACCCTGTATTCCCCTTTCCTTTTAAAGCCCTGCTTCTTGGAAGAGTATTCTATACTTGCTTTCTCCACGTCTTCATTTGCCATGCAACTTTCACTGCAATGTAATTCAGCTTTTGTTCTCACCACTACCCATGAAAGTCTTTCTACCAAAGGTGCCGATGATCTCCAAGTTGAAAAATACAACAGGTAAATATTTCTAACCCATTGGATCTCTCTGCTATATTTTACATTGGTTTCTACTCCTCTTTGTTTTAAAATATTTTATTTCCTGGGCTTCCATGATACTAGGTTTATTCTTCCCTCTGTTTCTCTGGTCGGTCTTTTTCAATCTTCTCCACTAGTTTCTTCTCTTCTTCCTTAAACATTGGTGGGATTCAAGTGTCCCTCCTTGGCCCAATGTTTTTCTCTTTTAAATGCTTTTCCTGAACCATATCATCATATCCCACGGTTTCAACTACAACTTGGATGGCAATGACATCTAAAATAGGATATTCTGCTCGGACCTCTCTCCTGAGCTCCAGATCCAAATTTCTAACTGCCTGTTGCATGTCTCCAGTATCTCACTCTAAATGTCACTCGAACCAAACTCATTTCAGTAAATTGCATTATCTGTCTAGGTGGGCACTTAATAATGCAACCCGATGGTGATTCTAGACTCCTTCCTTTTCTTCACTGTCCCTCTTTTCCACACCCTTCATCTATCAGTAAGTACTCCTGATTTTACCTATTAGACATTTTTCAAGGCATTTTCTCTGTATCCAAACTAGTCTCTGCCCTACCTAGTTCAGGCACCCAGTATCTCTTGTCTGGACTACTGCAATAGCTCTTCTCACTACTAGCGCTCAGGATAATCTTTCTAAAAGAAGTTGACCATTAGACCTCCATATTTAAGACTTTTAATGGATACTCATCATCTGGAGAGTAAAGGCCAATTCTTACCGTGCTTTACAAGGTTCTTTATGATTTGGTCCCTATGTGACTCTTAAGCACTATTTCCTACTATTTCTCACGTCTTCTGTACAGTCTACTACTATTAAACTACACATCATTCTCTATAAATACTATGCTGACTTAGACGTTCTGTACTTTTTTTTCCCACCTTTTAAAAAAATGTTTATTTGCTTTTGAGACAGAGCATGATCAGGGGAGGGGCAGAGAGAGAGGGAGATGCAGAATCCGAAGCAGGCTCCAGGCTCTGAGCTGTCAGCACAGAGCCCGACGCGGAGCTGCAACCCACGAACCCTGAGAACATGACCTGAGCCGAAAACCTGAGCCACCCAGGCGCCCTGGACCCTCTAGGTTCTCAGTCTTATGGACTGTGGCGCCTCCTTCTGCTTGAGCTGCGAGGGACAGGGTGCACGAAGTCGCCCCTCCAGGGAAATCAGAGCCCAAGTCTGAACTCTGGAGGGGAGGGTCAGGCCTGGGGAGGAGGTGACCGGATGCGGAGGGCTTGATTTGACATGGGTAGTGGGAGGGGCGGGGAGGAGAGGGCCCCTGGCGTGGGGGGGTGGGCACAGTCCCCGACCCAAAGCGAAGACAGGGTCAGGCAGCACTCCCTCCGCTCCCGTGTCCAGGACAGCCTTGCCCGCAGTCGAGGTGGTGGTGGAGCTCCTTCCGAGGCCCCGCCCTCTCTCCCTGCCCCCAGTCTGGTCCCCTGGGCTGGCAGCCTGTGAAGGGCGCCGTCCCCTGGGCCTCGGCTCCCTTCTCCTTCTTCCTGCACGATGGCCTCACTCCTGTTCTCGCTGCCCCTGCACCCTCTCCCTGGGGGCCGGCGCTTCAGTGCAGTACCTTCTCGGCTTCCTGCCACCGCCGCCTCCCAGGCCAGACAGAGCATGAGCGGGGGAGGGGCCGAGAGGGGGAGACCCAGAATCCAAAGCAGGCTCCAGGCTCTGAGCTGAAAACCGTGAGCGGCCGAGTGGTGCCAGAGGGGGCACTTGTGTGCACATCGAGGGGCACCTGGGTCCCTTGAGGCCTGGGAGAACCAGGTCACACCTCCTTTTCCGGAGAGGCAGGGGGCCAGGTTCCCAGCTTTCCTCCCACCCCATGGAGAACCAAGTCAAGGCCTTGAGACGCTGAGTTCAGTGTCCAACAGACATCACAAGGGGACAACACCTCTCCTGAGTGTCCAATTAACACAGGAAAGTGGCAAAACTGCCTTTTTCTGAATGGATTTCCTTCTTAGAAAAACGGAGGTCAACACCCAGGGAGTAGGTCAGGAAAGCTCGGCTGATATCAGTTACACACATAAAAACTAAGTTTGGTACACACTTCTATCACAAAATGCAATCAAAGAAAATGTCTTAATCCACGGCGTCATGAGCATTGTAAAACACCTACAAATAGAATGAACTTGAAAAAAACCTGGGGAAAATGGACCCGAACCCTTTTCATGACCTTCCTTGTTTGGACACTAAAATCACATTGTTCATTATTTTCTTGGGGTGGAGGGGGGGGAGGGGAAGGAAGGCTAATCTTTGAAATGTTATCAATTCTGCTCTAAATTCTCCTCTAAATCGAGGATTTCAGTGTGATCGCAATCATAAACCCCGACAGGATTTCGAGGGTATACTTGGGACCAGGGCCTGGGCGATAAAATGACCTTGAAGAGAACATGGGAGGGCTTGTACAAAAGGGGAGTTCGCCCTACTGTGATTAGAACTTACTCTGTGGAATGAGCAATGAAACAGGAATCGATAAACATGTCAGTGGAGCAAACTAGAGATTCTAGAAATATTTTCCTATCTATGTGGGGATCAAAGAAATGATCAGGCTGGCATTTCACATCAGATGTCATCTCCAAGCAGCCTCTTAGGACTCAGTTGGTATGCGTGTGCATGAGCATGCACACATGTTGCGTGTGTCCCTAGCACACGTGTGCACACATGTGTGTCCCTAGCACACACGTGCATATGCATGTGTGCACGCGATGTGTATGTTCCTGGCACACATGTGTATGGGCACATGGTGTGTGTGTTCCTAGCACGCATGTGTGCACACGGTGCATGTGCTCCTAGCACGCGCGTGTGCATGGGTGTGCACACACGCATGATGCATGTGTTCCTCGCTCACATGTGCACACATGATGCCTGTGTTCCTTGCACGTGTGTGTGCAAACAGATGGAAGTGGGGAGGGGCTTCTGGGCCACTTGTCATTTCTGCTCGAGGTAATTCTGGCTTCCATCCACCTTTCCAGGCTTCTTCAGTTGTGCCTGTTCCCGGAGCCGGCTGTGGAGCCCAGCGGTCCTCAGGAAGGACACCGCGAAGCGGGTCCCGGCCGGCACACCGGGCATCAGGAAGAAGGCAGCCGGGCGCCGGAGCCCCACATGGGCCTGTACACACGTGCTGAGCTGCTCACTGTGGGGGGACAGCTGGGGAGGCTCAAGCATGAGGACCTGACCCAGGGCTGTGGACCCTGACACAGTAGTCACCAGGGTGGACGTGGCCTTTGCCAAAAAGCTGCCTGACCTACTCCCCCACGACCCTTGGGGAATGTGAAAAATCCCAGAAAACGGCGTGCATCGACAAATCCTTCCCCTGGTGCCACCACACAAATGGAAGCATTGAATTCACTTCTTTCGGTCTCCTGTGTTATTTGTTCATGGGTTCTCCGTACCTGTGACTCTTCTTTGTGGCAGCCCCAGGCCACAGACCTGTGAGGTCTGGCGAGTCAGCCTTAGACGGTGTTTCCTAATGAACATGACGGTGTCCTGGGGGTTGGAACGGAGAGGGGCCTCTTTGGAGATGCTGGAAAGGCTGTTGGGTTTTCAAGTGACAAGGCCTCATACCTCAAAGTCACTGAGGCGGTGGGTCCCGTGGGAGGCCCCTGGGAGGTCTCAGGGTGTGCGGAAGACAGCGGGGAGAGGTCAGAACCACAAAGAAGATGTCCATGGGGGTGACCGTGATGGTCGAGGACAGGTCTCCAGGTGGAGGTCTGTGTCGGGGAGCGGCGGGGGATCAGGACTCAGAGGTGAGCTCGCCAGTGCAGCCATGAAAGACTCCAGGAAAGGAAAAAGAGTCCCATTCAAACAGCTGCCGGATTCCGTCCACATAACGAAGGCGTGTCATTACCCTGAGCTCTTGTTCCTCCCTGAGCTCTGAAGACCCTGGGGCGACTCATGGCCAGAAAGGGGGCGGGGGGGGCATCGTCTGGCTGAGTGTCAGTGGGATGAGCAGGCCATCCCTTGTCCCCCTTTCCTGCTTAGGGCTCTAGCCCGGGCCAGGCCTGAGCTGGGAGGGGAGAGAGCACATTGGCTTCTCTTGGGTGTCAAGCCTGCTGGCTTTCCGACCGCAACCTACACTTACACCGCGGGCCCTCCTTGCGGACGGAAGGTCTCGGCACTCCTCAGCCTCCGTAAGAACACAGGCCAATTCTGTTTCTTTTGCTTTTCTGTTTACTGTTTTAATGGATTTTTTTAAAGTTAGGCTCCATGCCCAATGTGGGGCTCAAACTCACGACCCTGAGATCAAGAGCTGCACGCCCTTCCGACTGAGCCAGCCAAGCTCCCCACACGTACTGTTTTATTAAGGTTCCCTAGGAGCCAGTTCTTTAGGATAAATCTGTCTCTATCAACCTCCCTCCCTCCCCATCTACCTGTCTGTCTGTCCATCGTATTCAGTCTGTTTCTTCAGAGAACCCTGACTAATCCTCTAAGAATCGCCCCATCCTGCCAGCGCGGCGCGCAAAGACCCGGAACGCATTCCCCCTCCCAGCCCTCAGAGGGAACAGCACGGCCCACACGTGATCTCTGACATCCAGTCCCCAGAACTGTGACACCATACATTTCTGTTATTTACTCCACTGAGTTTGAGGCAAACTAATAAGCCTTCTGCCACTACCAATCACAGAAGAGAGTGTAAAAGGCACCTGCTATTTCCCCTTGTAAAACAGTGATTTCTCCAGTTCCGAATTGTTGGAAGGATCACAAACACGCAGAGGTTAACGCATTGCTCTTTTCTTCCACTTTGATGGCCTTTTTGTTAGTGGCTTTTATTTCGTAGGTGTTTTTGTTTTCCATTCCATTGACTTGTACCAGTCCTTTCTGATTCCTGATGTTTCTAATGTGGCTTCATTTAAGCAATGGTTTTATTTCTTCCTAATTTTTAAAGAAGCATTTTGAATTTGATTTTATTTATTTTTATCTCAGAGAGAGAGCATTGCAGGATGGGGAAAGGGACAGAGAGAGAGAGAGAGAGAGAGAGAGAGAGAGTATCCCAAGCAGGCTCCAAGCTCAGCATGGAGACAGAGGTGGCGGCGTTTGATTCCATGACCCTGGGACCATGACTTGAGCCAAAATCGAGAGTCGGACACTGAAACACACTGAACCCCTATTTCTTCCTATTTTTACATGAACTTTGCCAGTTCACTATTATCTGTTTCTTTCCTTCTTTATCTTATCATCTCTCCTTTAATCTCCTTTTTTCCCATTAATTAAAATTTCTTAGTACTATTAAAAAAGAGTTACACTACCTGGGAGTCATTCTTTTCCCTAGAATTATACTTTCTCTGCCTTTGGTACTTGTGTTTGTTGTGTTACCTTGTTCTGTTTCTTACTTTTTGTTTCTCACTTTTTTCCAAATAGCATCAAGCCACCATCTCATTTATTTAAACTCCTGCTTACTACTTGATTCCAATGACAGCAACCGTAAAGGTGAGTTGCTTCATAATGGATTGGGGGGAAGTGTGAAGTATGGACAAAGGGAAGGCCAGTGGTAGTTAAAAAGGTGGTTCTTACGTGATTCCCACTTCTGATTTGACTCCTTTTTATTTAAATTTTATTTTTGAGAGACAGGGAGAGCACTTCCGTGCATGAGTGGGGGAGGGGCAGGCCGAGGGAGACAGCATCCAAAGGGGGTTCAAACTCACACACTCTGAGATCGTGACCTGAGCCAAAGTCGGACACTTAACTGACTGAGCCACCCAGGCGCCCCTGATTTTACTCCCTTTTGTTGACGCTAGAATCTTCAGTGCTCCCGGCCTGCCTTCATGTCTTCTGGTTTTTTGTTTCAAAACAAAATTTTTTTAATGTGAATGTTTTATTTATTTTTGAGAGAGAGAGAGACAGAGCACGCACAAAGGATGGGCAGAGAGAGAGGGAGACAGAATCCACGAAGCAGGTTACAGGCTCTGAGCTGTCAGAACAGAGCCTGATGTGGGGCTCGAACCCACAAATTACGAGATCATGACCTGAGCCGAAGTCAGACCCTTAACCGACTGAGCCACTCAGGCACCTCTTTCCCACCTTTTTTCACTGAGAAAATTACAACACACCCTCAGCAATAATTTCCTGTAGGAGACTCTAGGCTGGGTTATGCGCCTCCCTTCAGAATTCCCATTACATTTATGCAGGCTTTTAGCATAGTTTTTGCTGTATTTTACTGACATCTTCTGTTTGTCTTCTCTATTGGATGATAAATTCCGTACAGGCTGAGCTTACATCTGATTTATCTTTGCAGTACTCAGTAAATATTTGTAAACTATTTAATCATATTATCATGCAGGGCAGACCTCTTAGATTCTCTGTTTTATTAATACTCCTATATCTAATCATGCACCGACTTCTAGGATATATCTCCAGCTTGTTTTTCCCCTTTCATCACTACTACTAATGCCTTATTTCTGGACTTTGTTGTCTTGTACTATTTCCCCCTCCTACTTATCATCCACACTGTAGCCAGACTAACTTTTCTTACTTGAAAAATTAACCATGTCATTCCTTTGCTTAATACTGTTTGATAGTTTCTCATTTCTTTTAGGGCAGAGAACAAACACTTTAGTGTGGCTTTAGTGATGCCACCTTGTACTTCTCTAGCTTTATCTTTTGCCATTCTCTCTACTGCCACCTTTTTACTCCATTCATACTAAAATTTTTTTTGTTCCCTAATTCTATGAATCTGTTTCGTGCCACTGTGGTTTTTCCTATACAGTTTATTTGGTTTAAAATGATTTCCCTCACCCCTTGTTCCCAAGAAAAATACCTACCTACTCATTTGAGAGATTCAAGACTGGTTAATTACTAACAATGCCTGGCAAGGTGCAGGTGCTCAATGACTTTCACTCAGTGACTAAATGCATTTCAGTTAAGGCATCATATAAGGACTAGAGGAGAAAATAATTTGAAGGATAATAAACGTGGAATTTGGAAGTCTCTGAGACCATTGGAAAGAATTCCTCTGGCCTCAAGGTTTTGAAGAGGGAACAAAGGTAAAGAGATCATTTTGGAACCAGACAATCTGTTTTAGCAAAGAAGTAATCTTTGCAGTCTAATGCCATCCCTCCTGTCCCCTCCATACACACACATCCCATTTCTTTTTTTAATTTTTTTAATGTTTCATTTATTTCTGAGAGAGAGAGAGACAGCGTGAACACAGGAGGGTCAGAGAGAGAGAGGGAGACACAGAATCTGAAGACAGGCTCCAGGCTCTGAGCTAGCTGTCAGCACAGAGCCTGACACGGGGCTCGAACCCACGAGCCGTGAGATGATGACCTGAGCTGAAGTCGGACGCTTAATCGACTGAGCCACCCAGGCGCCCCCACACACATCCCATTCTTTCTTCCACAGTGGTCAGCACTCCTCAGATAGCTCGAGGAAAGGGACTAACTGTGAGTTAGGTTAATCAACTTGCTTTTCTCACATTTAGTAAGCAAGCTACACTGAGGAAATATGATTTTTAATACAGAAGTAAGACCAGTGCTATGTGTTAAATATTGCCATTGGAACCAAGGCATAAGAATCTCCTTTGGATGGAGGAAGAGGGCATATAAAAGTACAGAAAGGATTGAGTAAAGGGAAAGAAGGCGAGAGAGGGTACATGAAAATAAATCATAAGCAGAGCTATGACCTTGAGTCTAAGGTAGTTCAAGCAAACATACTTAACAGGGGAAATGAAAAGGCTCCCCAAACTCAGACTTTGTACAAATGGAGCAGACAAGAGGTAGAAAGAGAAAAAAAATAGAAAAGAGGCCTCCCAAATGGCCATTTATTTAGTCAAGACAGAAACAGTTTAATGTTGACACAAGCCTGTTGTCTGGTGTATTCAGTTTTCTATTTCTGCTGTAACAAATTACCACCAACTTAGTGGTTCTTAAAACCTTACAAATTATCATTTACACTTACACTTTGAGATGTAAGAAATCCAAAATTGGTCTCAATGGGTTAAAATCGATGTGTTGATTTCCTTGCCTTTCCAGGCATTTTCTTGTCTTTTGAGCATCTAGAGACTGTCTACTACATTCCTTGGTCCATGGCTCTCTTCCTTCATTTTCTTTTTTTTTTTTAAACTTTTTAAATGTTTTGTTTATTTCTGAGAGAGAGAGAGAGAGAGAGACAGCGTGAGCAGAGGAGGGGAAGGGAGAGAGGGAGACACAGAATCTGAAACAGGCTCCAGGCTCCGAGCTGTCAGCACAGAGCCCGACGCGGGGCTCGAACCCACAAACCATGAGATCATGACCTAAGCGAAAGTCGGACGCTTAACCGACTGAGCCACTCAGGCGCCCCTCTTCCTTCATTTTCAAAGTCAGCAATATCGGGCCAAATCCATCTCATGCTGTCATCTTGCTGGTTCTCTCTCTTTTACCACCCTCTTCCACTTATAGGGACCCATGAAATTATGTTGGGCCCACCTGAATAATCCATTTCAAGGTTAGCTGGTTAGCAACCCCAATTCCACCTTCGACCCTCATTCCCCTTTGCCATGTAACTTAACGTGTTCACAAGTTCTGGGGGCTGGGTAATGGACACCTTTGGGGAGGAGACTCATTACTCTATACCTGGCCTACCCAATGCAACACAAGGATATGAAGATGCACTATGATCAGGGAGCAAAAAGAGAGAGGCTGGGGCACCTGGGTGGCTCAGTCGGTTAAGCATCTGACTTCAGCTCAGGTCATGATCTCACAGTTCATGGGTTCGGGTCCTGCATCGGGCTCTGTGCTCACTGCCAGCTCAGAGCCTGGAGCCTGCTTCGGATTCTGTGTCTCCCTCTCTCTCTGCCCCTCCCCTGCTCACGCTGTCTCTCTCTCTCAGAAAGAAATAAAACATTAAAAAGAGAGAGAGAGAGAGAGAGAGAGGCTGGGCAGAGACACCCAAAATGCCTTGGTCCTGGCCTTGAGACATCTGTTAAGCACTGGATGGAATACTGAGGCTAGCAACCTATGTGCTTGCTCTGAGAGTGCAGGTGGATGGATAGTTGAGGTTCAGCTAGTCTCAGCGTTATATCCCTCTAAAGTCAAGGATCTGATAGATTCCCTGTGGCCCTCCCACATCCTGGCAGGGGTGGGTAATGCCATCACCATCCCCTGAGACCTCAGGGTTTTATTTGTCTCCTCTTTAAATGAAAAGCGAAGAAAGAAACAAACAAACCACAAGACAGTGTTAGAAGAAAACATCTGACCAAATGACGTGTGGAATTGCTACGGCTGCTCCTGCTGATTGCAGTCTCCAAGGGATAGTTGAGCTGAGCTCAAGAGGAAGACAGAACCTATGAGGAAAATCTTTTACCAGACTCATTTTGCATTGAGTATATTGCATATTCTGGCACCCATAATTAAGCAGGGCCCAATGTGCCTGTTTGGATAGTCATTTCATCTTCAAACAAAAAAATCTTTACTAAATTGCCACAGACATAAAGGATGACAGACTGAGTGAGGGCAGAAACATAGAATTGCCTGACCCATATGAAGTCTTAGATCAAAGGGACACCCTACTTGTTGGGTTTACTTTTAGTTTCAGCATTTTGAAATGCATTGCTGTATTAATTAGAACCCACACTAAATTATGCTCAGAAGCAGCACATGATGGGATCAAACGATGAAGGAAGATTGCCATTAACGAAGATGACCTTTTTTTTTTTGTTACCTTTTCAACGTGAACAAAACAAAGGAAAAAGGTACAAATCTTAACTGTCATTTGAATTAACTAGGACATTAGAAGCACTAGAACCTGTATAGGTATATAGCTTGCATATATCAGTCAGAGTTTAGTCTGAGAGGCAGAACGACTATGAGTGATAAAAAAAGAGAAGGGATTAATTATAGGGATTTTGCGTTAGGCTACTGTCGGAGCTCATTAAGCAGTCTATGTAAGGCTGCTGCTTCTCCATCTGCTGTTCAGGATGCAGTCATCAGGGCTGGCAACCAGGGGGAAACGATGGGCATGAAGTGGGGAAAGCAGGGACAAACTGGAATTCATGAGGATAAACTGGGATCCCCTGAAGACAATCTGGAAATTGTATCTCGCTCCCACCATCACGAACTTCAATGATGTCGATGGCCTATGGGATCTTCATCCCATGAACCTGTTACCGCCCTTCCTTGACTGTGACATGAGTCCCTTGGTCAGAAGTGGTGCTGTGTGGAAAATCATGAAGAAGAAGAAGACACTGATAGTGGGTTTGGGCAGAGTGTTGCAGAGAGGAATGGTAAATCCATATACAGAGTAAGTATTCCAGTGAGAATATGCCCTTTCCATTAAATGCAAATATTCCAATGCAATTGTTCTACTGCCTGGAAGCTAGCTGATACCTCTGGCGTATGGTGCCAGATTGATCTCTGCTTTTGACAGGCTGGGCACCCAGAGGCGTCTATAGCTGATAAACCTTGGTAGGTAGAAGTCCATGTTGCCTAAGCAGTATATAATCTCCAACCTTGTTTCAGGAATAGCTGGGGAGATAGGCTGGCTTTCTGGCTTCTACAAAACCGGTCAAGCTACCCGTCTGATTAAGATACTGTGCTGAGGTCACTCTGATTGATGTTCATGTGGAACATAAATATCTTCAGAGTCTGTGCCTTTTCAGAAAGGATTGTCCATATACCTCTTCCCAGATCTCCTTGTCATCATTTTTCTATTTTTTTCCCAAGTCCCTGAACATCCAGCCAAGCAATTAGCCAAGCTCAAGACTCAATGTAGATCTGTGCTTCCAGCCATCTCTCCTTTTAGGCACAATGAACAACCAGATGCACTAGTCAAAGTTTTGCCTACTGGAAGGATTTCACTTCACAACTTTTTTCCAGGGCCATCCCGAGTGAGGCTAGAGTGGTACCTGTGTCAGCTTTTGGGTGGTGCCTACATATTGTAAACTGAGCTCAAGTCTGTTCCTCTTCAGATAAGGTCATAGGTAGCTCCCCCAGGAGATCCTAGATGTGGGCCAGGAGAGAGAAGATGATGTAGCAGTAATAAGGGGATGGGCATTTGTGCCACTTGCTCCTGCAACTCACTTGTACCTCCAGGACCTGCTTGAGTCTGAACTAATATATACCATCCACCTGATGATAGACTGCTGCTGTACAGGGCCGACTCTGTGTCTCAGTGGGTCAAACAATACCCAATTTACAAGGGAGAACTTAGGTCTTATGGTAACCTGGAGGTGTCCACTGAGGCACTATAGCAAACCAGAAGCTGTCTATCAACAGGAGAATGCCTGCAGAGGATGGCATTTCTCTCCTCCCAAATCGTAAAGGCGTATGCTGTGTTTCACCAATAAGAGCTTAACAGAAGCTGCACGAGGCTTCTCTATTTGCTACTGACACTTCAAGCACCATTAGATCTGTTGCGTAATATGGCCTAAGTGGTTGAACAGCCTGCATAGGAATCTGAACCTGATGTAGAGCCTTCTCTTGGTCTGAGCCCACTTAACACTGGCAGCTTTTCAGTAGATAGATTGGACCCAAATGAGGATCAAAATGAAGACCCAAATGCCTTGAAAATCCCAAGACGCGCAGTGTGTGTTGGGTCTCCGTCACCAAGGAATATGTTGATTTTTTCCAACAATAAAACCACATCTGGAAGAGCAGCTGTAATTGGAGTTATGACTTGATTAAGTTTATGATAATACACTGTCATTCATTCTCCATGCTCTCTGCATCCTGCACAAGCGAAAAAGTCAATTTGGTTGAGGTGTGGTAGGTGGAGGCAGTTTTAATGGCTCTACTTGTTATTTCTTACCCTAACAGTCCTCACTTTGTAGATTATGAAACCAGGGGATCATCCAGTTGCTGAGTATGCCTATTCCAACCATGCATTTGGAACTGGAGAAATAACCACAAGGTGGGATTTTGAGGACTTGCTGATCTGCTGTGGGATAGACCTGAGGTAACACTGTACAGATTACCTGACTTACAAAAATCCCTATTCTGACTGGAAGATCACAGAGGTCTTTGGGGTATTTAACAGTTAGTGTCATTCATAGCCAATATCCATCCAGCAAGCCCTCAAATTTCTGATTATTCCCCTTTCCTTAATACATATTCATCCTGATAAGTGGACACAGATCTATTTTCCCACCTTCTCCAGTGGACTTAGAAGCAACCAATCAAACCATTATACTTTTTTTTCCACTAAAATATTCTATGACAGCAAATACTTGGTTCCCTCCAACCTTGTTTTTTATTACTGATGTCTACAGGTTAAAACTTAAGTAACTGTTTGCTACTACCTAACATGGGCTAAGAGTATTCCTGTTATCACTGGAAACCAAGTAATTAGTGCCTTTTGATCAAATCAGTTCAGAAAATCAATTACAAATAACCTAAAACCAATAAAGAGAATCTCTTCTTTTTTTTTTTTAATGTTTTTTATTTATTGAGAGAGAGAGAGCAGGGTGAGCAGGGGAGGGTCAGAGAGAGAGGGAGACACAGACTGTGAAACAGGCTCCAGGCTCTGAGCTGGCAGTCAGCACAGAGCCCAACACGGGGCTTGAACCCACGAACCGCGAGATCATGACCTAAGCGAAAGTCGGATGCTTAACCGACTAAGCCACCCAGGCGCCCCAAAGAGAATCTCTTCTTAAGGCTCTGTGGATACCCTGGAACTACTTCTGATCCCAAACCCTGTATCAGTTAGCACTTATTTGATCAAAGAAGCAGACTAGAATGGAAGATCTAGAATAAGGGATTTATCATAGGGATTTTACTTTTTTGCTGCTGGGGGGTCCATGTAAGCAATCTATGGAAGGCTGCTGCTTATGAATCTTGTGATGGTGTGAAGTCATCTGAACCAGCAGTCAGGAAGGGAAATGGATATCAAGGGGTAGGACTGATAAACCGAAGCCCATGAGGACAAACTAAAACCTCATCTAAACAGCTGCAGTCCGTGTTGTGTCACACCGACAGGGTAAGCCAGATCGGTGAAAATATGGCCGAGCTACGAAAGTATCTGGTTCTACCCCAAATTTCAGAGTATAAGAACGGTTACTCCTTTACTTCTGCCTTCCCAATCTCACGTCAATTTCTCTTGTGGAAAAGTCTAACCTGGAACCATGCAAGAAGAGGAACTCAGAAAAAAAAGTAGTTCCACCCTTAGCTAAGTCCACACCAGGACTAAGCCAGCATACTATATGTGATTCCAACAAACACTTATCAGGCTTTTCCTATGATCAGGCTTTGTGCTAGGTGCTTAAGATATAGAGCTATGAGACACCAACCCGGATGTCAAGAAAGTTCACAGTCTATTTTTTTTAAATTTTTTTTTAATGTTTTGTTTATTTCTAGGAGAGAGAGACAGCGTGAGCAGGGGAGGGTCAGAGAGAAGTCACAGACTCTGAAACAGGCTCCAGGTTCTGAGCTGGCAGTCAGCACAGAGCCTGACGCGGGGCTCGAACCCATGAACCGCGAGATCATGACCCAAGCGAAAGTCGGACGCTTAACCGACTAAGCCACCGAGGCGCCCCAAGAAAGTTCACAATCTAAAGGCGGGGGGGACAGTTATGTCACCTGCCAATGATAATGTAGCATGCTATGACCAATATCATCACCTAGAATTCATAGGAGATGCTCAATAAGTATTTGCTAAAGTAATACATATGATAGATGTACATACTGGTGCTATACGAATGCAAAGGTGGGGGTGCCTAAGGCAGTCTGAAAGTGTAAAAAGAAGGCATAATAGAGAAGTAATTCCCAAACCAACTCTTAAAGACTGAGTTGAAGTTAACCAGGTGAAGAAAAGGAGAAAAGAATTCTAGAGAGAAGAAAGGCATGGGGTTGGAATAGCATAATATTTAGGGAAACAAACAGAGCATTGAGAGAGCAGGAGAGGTAGAGAGGTAGGCAGACCAAATAATGAAGGACTTGAATGCCATGGTAGGAGTTTTGACTCCGAATCATAGCACTGTTTAGCTGGTATTCCCAATTTATTTTACATCAAGAGTGTCTTGACTATTCTTGACTCTTTGAGTTCCATATCAATATAAGAATTAGCTTGTCAAATTTCATTTAAAAACTCCAAAGCTTTTCACTTAAAAAATCCAAAATTCATTTGAATTGTTTTGAATCTGTAGATCAATTTGTAAAAGTGTCTACACTCTCTGTACTGAATCCCCCAATGTTATATTCCACCATTTATTTAGGAATTTAACATTTTTCTCTCAGTAGTGTTTTGTAGTTTTCTGGTCTTGCCCATCTGTTAATTTTTTCCCTTAGTATTTGATGTTTTAAAATTTGTTAATGTTTATTTATCTTTGAGAGAGAGCAACAGAAGGGGACCAGGGGAGGGGCAGAGAGAGAGGGAGACACAGAATCTGAAGCAGGCTCCAGGCTCTGAGCTGTAAGCACAGAACTCCACGCGGTCTTCCAACCCATGAACCGTGAGATCAAGACCTGAGCTAAAGTCCAGCGCTTAACTGACTGAGCCACCCAGGCACCCCTTGATGTTTCTTTTTTTTTTTAAGTTTTTATTTTAATTCCAGTTAGTTGACATACAGTATTATATTAGTTTTTGGTGTACGATATAGTATTTTAACACTTCCTACATGTATTTGATATTTCTGACGCTATTGTAAACGCATATTTTTAAAATATTACTTTCTGATTATTTCTACCAGCTTATAGAAATATAATTTTTTACAGTGGCCAGTGTCCTTTAAAATTTTACTTATTAATTCTAATTATTGTTGATTCTTCTGTACTTTAAGTTTATATCAGATAATTTGCAAATATTCTCATTTTTATTTTTCATTTGTAATCTTTATACCTTTACTATTTTTTTAACTTGTCTTTTTGCATTGGTTTTTGTCTCCAGTGTAGGACTGAATAGAAGTACTAATAAAAAACATCCTTATAATGTTCCTGATCTCAGGGAGAAGGGCAATGGGAGCCCAAGATATTTTACTCTTACCTATGATGCTTGTTGTGAGATTTATTGGGTAAATATTCCTTATCAGATCAAGGATGTTGCCTTCTCTACATAATTTGTTAAGAAGGTTTCTCCTTAATTTTGGATATTGAATTTTTAACAAATACTTTTTCAGTATCTATTGAGAAATCCAATGATTTTTCTCTCCTATTAATTAGATGAATTGATTTATCTTTGAATGTCAAACTACTCCTGCATTTCTGGAATAAACCCTACCTGAAAATGTTATATTATCTTTTTTTATATCACTGAGTTCAACTTGACTATTGTAGGTTGGGTTCCCCAGGGTGAGCATACTCTTAAGATAGAGATCAAGGTGTAGAGTGATTATTAAGGGGTACCTTTAAGGATCAACATTGTGGAATGGAGGTGAAGGGACTAGAGATAGTCAGAAGGAGATGTCATGATGTGATGAAGCCCGACAACTTTAACTGATGCTGTGGAAAGGTCTAGAGCTAGAAAAGCCCTTCAGTATTGTGTTCAAGGTATACAGCATACAAGAAAAGAAGTTTGCCTCACTCAGTTCTCACTCCAGTTTGGTAATACAGGTATAGGGCTAGCAGCAGAAGCACTGTAGTTTTGTTTTTTTTTTTATTTTTTAAATGTTTTATTTATTTCTGAGAGAGAGAGAGAGAGAGAGAGAGAGGCAGCGTGAGCAGGGAGGGTCAGAGAGAGAGGGAGACACAGAATCAGAAGCAGATTCCAGGCTCTGAGCTAGCTGTCAGCACAGAGCCCGATGCGGGGCTCGAACCCACGAACCGTGAGATCATGACCTGAGCCAAAGTCAGACGCTCAACCGACTGAGCCACCCAGGCATTCCTGTAGTTTTGAAATACATCCACAGCTATCTCCATGAGGGTTAGGGAGCAAGAGAATGTCTGGCCTCTGTTTCCATTTGGATCTGAGTATCAACTTAGCCAGATGTGTCCCTCATCAAAAAGAAATGAAAACTTTTGCAACTCTACTTCCAAAACATTCTGTGAAGGGCATACACCCTTTTGGAGTTATTTCTGCTTTAATTTCAGACTCCATTACCGCTCATGTGCCCAGTGAATATACTGGCATTGATATTCACATTCATACTTCCCAGCAGTTAGAATGCCAGGTTTCTGCTCATGTATAATTAAGAAGCTCTCCGTTCTTTGCATCCCACTTTACTTGCTTAATCTCAGTAGATCTAAGAGCAGTAACAAAATACTGATGTACTAGTCATTAACTCGATGTATTTGCTTGGCAAGATGGTAAAAGACCATCTGGCTCAGAGGGCAACCAGAGCCTTAGAGGAAAAAGTCTTCACTCAAGGGCATTTCACAAGAATCAATGTCTTACTCTCCACTGCCACCCTCCAGCGGTAATACCTGAACTGCTACCACCCCCATAATCTGTAAATATTCCTCAGTAGTTCTTCCTGTACATTCAGGATTCACCCCATAGCCCCAAGCATGAGGATGCCCATAACTGGGCATCACATACCCCAACACAACTACAAACTCAGTGTTTTCAAAACCTCATGTCAAGTCAACCTCTAACCCAAATGAGAGCCCCTTTTAACTTATTCCATCATGGTGCCACTAGCCTTCCTGGCATCTGACTCAAAGTCATATCAAGCGTGCTCCTTTCATCCCTTCTGCTTCCTTCTCATGCTACTACCATGAGCCCGTATCTCTGAGCCCGTATCTCTGAGCCTGGTCTCTTTCCTCCTCACCAGATTATGCTGTCAGAGAAATCTTCCTAAAATATCACGTCTGTTGATTCCTCTGTGAAGTAGACACTAGTTAGAGTCCAAGAGCTTTATCAGAAGTTGGGGGGAGTGATACTTGTGGAGGATATAAGGGGGAAGTAGGTAGGCTTGGGCATGCAGTGCATTCAGACCAGAATACAGACTTGATACTTGGGAAAGGAAGAGGAAGAAGCAGGATTGGGCAGGAGAATCCTCAGACCATGACGCAGGCCCGACAGTCTTGGCCAAACCAGCATGGAGCTCTGGAGCAAAAACTAGCCATTAGGGGACTACCCCATTGAGCAGAAATGGCCAGGCCCTGCTACCCGCACCGTGCTAAGTCACTGAATGGGGCTGCCCCGGGGGAAACATGCCTCAGATTGAACGTTGAAGAGGTCCCTGAAAGTGCTAGCATCGGGAGGCTGGCAGCTAACTGCACCCTTTATAGTTAGATGGCAAGCTCTTTCTTTTTCTTTCTTTCTTTCTTTCTTTCTTTCTTTCTTTCTTTCTTTCTTTCTTTCTTTCTTTCTTTCTTTCTTTCTTCTTTCTTTCTCTCTTTCTTTCTTTCTTAATTTTTAAAATTTTTTAAATGTTTTTCTAGGAGAGAGAGAGAGACAGCGTGAGCAGGGGAGGGTCAGAGAGAGAGGGAGTCACAGACTGAAACAGGCTCCAGGCTCTGAGCTGGCAGTCAGCACAGAGCCCGACGCAGGGCTCGAACCCCACGAACCGCGAGATCATGACCTAAGCGAAAGTCGGACGCTTAACCGACTAAGCCACCCAGGCGCCCCTCTTAATTTTTAAATGTTTTTATTTTAGAGAGAGACAGAGTAGGAGTGGAGGGGCAGAGAGAGAGAGGAAGACACAGAATCTCAGGCAGGCTCCAGGCTCTGAGTGGTCAACACAGAGCCTGACTCGGGGCTCAAACTTGTGAACCACAAGATCATGACCTGAGCTGAAGTCGGACGCTTAACCAACTGAACCACCCAGGTGCCCCTGCAATCTCTTTCTTGAAGGAAGATCTGGGCTGCACACGTCCATGGCTACCCAAAACATCATTTTTTCATTTTATTGCAATTCCACTCAGAGCCTTCAATAAATCCTCATTTATCTCTTACTTTTAAGATTTCCATAATCTTGCCCCCTAAAAATGCACACTGTAGCTTCCCAGTCTAGAAATCAAGTAGTGTATAATCTCCATCTTTGTTCTTCTCTTGCAGAATTGTTTAGGCCATTCCAGACACTTTACATTTTGCATACATTTTAGAATCTACCTGTCACCTTTTACCAAAACACAGCCTGCTGGGATTGTGATTACAATTGCATTGAATTTATAATTCAGTTTAGGGAGAATTGACATCTGGACATCTTCTGATACATTAACTTGGTATCTCTCTTCATTTATTTAGATCATCTTTAATTTATCTCAGTAATTCTTATAGCTTTTAGTGTATAGGTATTGCACATATGTTGCTAAATGTATCTCAAAATATGTAGTTTACTTGGCTATCATAAATTTTTATTTTAACCTCTAATGCTTTGTGGCATATATATATAGGAATATAACTTAGTTTTAATATTGATCTTATATTCTTTGACCATACTAAATTAAATTATTCTAGAAGCTTTTTGCAGATTGCTTATGATCTACATGAATGATGTTGAATTTTAACTGTTCCTTTCCAACCTGTATGTCTTTAGGTTTGGGGTTTTGTTTTTGGTTTTTGTTTTTGCCTTTATGGACTAGCTTGGATCTCTAGATCCTAGATTAATTTTGAAGGTAGGGCAAACAGGAATTCCTGACAGATTGGATAGAGGACAGGGGAGTGAGGGAAGAAAAGACAATAGAAGGACGACCACCACAGTGCCTTTCAACCCTGGCTGCAATTAGAATCACCTGTAGGAACTTAAAAACCACTGATGCCATCCTCCTTGACCTCCACCGCAGCAACTTCTTACTGGACACATCCCCAAAAGCAAGGGAATCAAGAGCAAAAATAAACTATTGGGACCTCATCAATATTAAAAGCTTCTGCACGGCAAAGGAAACAATCCATAAAACTAATAGGTAACTGACGGAATGGGAAAAGATAGTTGCAAATGACATATCAGATAAAGGGTTAGTATCCAAAATCTATAAGGAACTCACCGAACCCCACATCCAAAAACAAACAATCCAGTGAAGAAATGGGCAGAAGATAGGAACAGACATGCCTCCAAAGAGGACATCCAGATGGCCAACAGACACATGAAATGATGCTCAGCATCCCTCCTCATCAGGGAAATACAAATCAAAACCACACTGAGATACCACCTCATGCTGGTCAGAGTGGCTAAAATGAGCAAATCAGAGGACTCTAGATGCTGGTGAGGATGTGGAGAAACGGGCACCCTCTTGCACTGTTGGTGGGAATGCAAACTGGTGCAGCCCCTCTGGAAAACAGTGTGGAGGTTCCTCAAAAACTTAACAATAGAACTCCCCTAGGACCCAGCAATAGCACTGCTGGGAATTTACCCAAGGGATACAGGAGTGCTGACGCATAGGGGCACATGTACCCCAATGTTCATAGCAGCACTCTCAACAATAGCCAAATCATGGAAAGAGCCTAAGTGTCCATCCACAGACGAATGGATCAAGAAGATGTGGTTTATCTATACCATGGAATACCACATGGCAATGAGAAACAATGAAATCTGGCCTGTGTAGCAACATGGATGGGCCTTGAGGGCGTTATGCTGAGCGAAATAAGTCAGGCAGAGAAGGACAAATATCATATGTGTGCACGTATAGGAGGATTAGGAGGAGCTTAACAGAGGAACAAGGGGGAGAAGAAGGGGGAAATGGTGGGGGAAAGGGAGAGAGGCAAACCATGAGAGACTCTTGAATGCTGACAAAAACTGAGGACTGATGGATGTGGGGGGGAGGGAGGGATGGGCATGGAGGAGGGCACTTGTGGGGATAAGCACTGGGTGTTATGTGGAAACTAATTTGACAATAAACTATTTGTAAAAAAAAAAATAATAAAATTAAAATAGGAAAAAAATTAAAAAAATAAAGTTTATATACTCTTAAAAAAAAGATAATAAACTTTTAAAAAACATCACTGAGGCCCTTTCCTCTCTCTCTCTCTCTCTTTCTCTCTCTCAAAAATAAATGAACCTTTAAAAAATAAAATAATAATTGAAAAAATCATTGATGCCACATTTACACCAGACCAATTAAATAAGCATCTCCCAGAGGAGGACCTGGGCATATGGGTATTTTCTAAAGATCTCTGGAAGACTGTGATGTGTAGCCAGGGTTACACAGTACACTAACATCTGCTGTTTTTTGTTTTATTATGAACTATTTTCTTATCCGGTGGGTGTAATTGCTTTTTAAAGTTACGAACGTCACTAAGTTAATTGCTCAGCATTACTTTTGGATTCTCTTTGTGGCCTCTTAGATTGATCTTTTTCATTATTCTGGAGTATGTCCTCCAAGCGTGCTTTCAGAGGGTCACTGTGCAGTAACCTTTATGAGGCTACTCAGGCCTGAGAATCTTTATATCCACCTCACGTTTTTGTTTGTTTGTTTTAATATAATTTATTGTCAAATTGGCTTCCATACCACCACACCTGGTGCTCATCCCAACCAGTGCCCTCCTCCATGCCCTTCACCAAC
>JAESUZ010001256.1:0-160974 GCA_017311185.1 Proteles cristata cristata
GGGGAAGAAAAATCTCATTTTGCACTGGCACGTGTGATGCCAGGAAATCTCTGCTTTCCCAGGGTGCGAGAAAATTAAAATTGTAGTAATCAGCGTTGGATCTAGAAAATGAGATATGTAGCCATTTGCACCGAATGAAATTGCCTTTGATTGGCCTCTGCTGTTTCCTCTTCCCACTTCTCCTCTCAGGTACCACCCTGTCCCCAACTTGACCCTTAAGATGAAGCCAAACAGATTAAGCACTAGCTAGTCCTCCAGAGAGGGAGGTCGCTGCGCAGTCCTTTGGGAAGATGTCTGAGGCCAGGCGTCCTGTTCTGCACTTCGGGGCTGCGTCTGGGCATCTCCATCCAGCTGCATCCCTCTTGTACGCAGGTCGTGATTGCCACCAACATTGCAGAGACCTCGCTGACCATTGACGGCATCTACTATGTGGTGGACCCTGGGTTTGTGAAGCAGAAAGTCTACAATTCCAAGACCGGCATCGACCAGCTCGTGGTCACCCCGATCTCTCAGGTATGGCAGCGTCTACCCACATCTGTCCTGAAGACTCCTCCTTAGGGCTTCTCTGAAATTTTTTATGGCTTTGTGTTTTGAACTTCATTGTTTTCACAGATGAACCTTTAAGGTACTGGGTACTTTTGTGAGATAAGGGAGATTTTGTGTCATTTGTATTGAATCTACAGGGTAGTGTTTCAACATTAAGAAGCCTCATTAAAGGGGTGCCTGGGTGGCTTAGTCAGTTAAGCGTCTGACTTCGGCTCAGGTCATGATCTTGAGGTTCGTGAGTTCAAGCCCTGCGTCGGGCTCTGTGCTGACAGCTCAGCCTGGAGCCTGCTTCGGATTCTGTATCTCCCTTTCTCTGTTCCTCCCCCGCTCACACTGTCTCTCTCTCTCTCAAAAATAAAGAAAAAAAAATTTTTTAAGCCCCATAGAATGTGAAATTAAAAAAAAAAGTTTAACTTTTAGCCCTCTAGATTATAAAAATACAGAAGAACGTAGTTTTTAAAATACTACGCTTAACCGCAGACATCTGAGATAGTAATAATTCATGAGACATTAATGTGTTTCTCTGGTAATTATGGAATAATTTCCTACCCAAATTATATTTAAAATGAATAACCTGGTCAGCCTTTTTGAGGGCATTTTGGCTATAGCATGTCCAACATTTAAAAGTTCGTTCTCTGAACAGAAGAGTTCCACCTTGAGGAGTACATCTGAAAGTTTAGTAGTGCCTGAGCACGTGTCTGAGGGTAAGGGAAAAGGATGTTCACTGAAGCATTATTTATATGAGAGGAAACCTGAGAAGATTCTAGCTGAACTCCAAACGGAAAGTCGTTTAATAAAAGATGGTATATCCCCACTGTAGAATGCTGTGTGCCATTAACAGGGTGGTGCGCGTCTATATTTAATGACATCAGCATATAATTGTGATGTATGATTTGAAAAAAGTGAGCTGGAACATGGCAAGAGCAGCATAATCCAACTTTTGTTTAAAAATAAATGGTGCGCATGTTTGCACAGTGCGCGCGAGCGTGCCTGGGACCGGAAGCGCATAGTCAGCATGGTCGTCGGGGTTCTTTGTCGGTGGAGCTGCTGGTTACCGTGCTAAGGGGTGACCTGCATTTTTTTTCCTTTATGCTTTTACATGTTTTCTTCTTATTTTATAAGAGGCACATATGATCTTGATCGTCCATAAAAATCAGAAGGCAGTTTTCATTTTGAGCTTAAGGTAATAGCAGCTACCACTTGCGTAGCGCTTACCAAGTGTCAGGCGCCAGGTGCTTGCACCCACACGAACTCCTTGCGTTCTCGCACCCCTCCTCGGTGGTAGGTGTTGTGATTACCCTCATTTCACAGATGAGGATGAGGCACAGAGGGGTTAAGTGACTTGCCCAAGATCACACAGCTGGCGAAGCCAGGATTGGAACCGGGGTAGGCTGACCCCCACGTGTGTGCCCCATACCACTTCTCGGCATGGCGGTCACAACTTAGAGTGATCGAGAAATTGGCTAACTTGCCCTCTGATTTGGGGAGGGGCGTGTGTAGAATGCTGTGGAGTCTGCCAGTGTGTGATTGCTGTTGCTGGCTTGCGCTTGTGTGGGTAGAGCCTCTCATACTGTAGCCTCAGGTTTGGATTGGCATAGGGTTTGTAAAATCCTGATACCATTTTTGTTTGGTTTCGTTTTTAAAGTTTATTTGTTTTGAGAGGCGGGGGAGGAGCAGAGCGAGAAGGAGAGAGAGAGAGAGAGAGAGAGAGAGAGAGAGAGAATCCCAAGCAAGCTCTGCACTGTCAGTACAGAGCCTGATGAAGGGCTCAAACTCCTGAACCATGAGATCATGACGTGAGCCGAAGTCCAAAGTTGGAGGCTTAACCCCCCGGGCGCCCCAGTCCTGATGCCATTTGTTGTAAGACAGGTGGTTTGTCAGCAAATAGCCCTCTTCAGATGGCTGCTTGCTGTTTCCTAGCGACCTGTGGCTAAACTACCTGAGTATCTTTTTTTTGTTCTTTATTTTTGGTAATTTTTTAAAATGTTTATTCATTGAGACGCCTGGGTGGCTTAGTCGGTTAAGCGTCCAACTTTTGCTTGGGTCATGATCTCGCGGTTCGTGGGTTCGAGCCCCGCGTCGGGCTCTGTGCTGACTGCCAGCTCAGAGCCTGGAGCCTGTTTCAGTCTGTGACTCCCTCTCTCTCTGACTCCCCTGCTCACGCTGTCTCTCTCTCTCTCTCTCTCTCTCTCCTAGAAATAAAACATTAAAAAAAATGTTTATTCATTTTTGAGAGAGCACGAGCAGGGGATGGGCAGAGAGAGAAGGGGGAGGGACACAGAATCTGAAGCAGGCTCCAGGCTCTGAGCTGTCAGCACAGAGCCTGACGCGGGGCTCAAACCCACGAACCGTGCGATTATGGCCTCAGCTGAAGTCGGACGCTTAACCGACTGGACCACCCAGATGTCCCTACCTGTGTATCTTTTTATTTTAAAAATTAGTGCTCCTCTCCCCTAAATAGTGCAGAGAAGCATTACATTATTTTGGGGACATAGAAAACATATTAAATTGTTCATAATCCTACTACTGCCAGCTGCCATCATTTTGATGTTTTTCTTGCCCATCTTTTTGTGTGTTTGTTTCTTGTTTGCAAGTCTAGTGGTCTACTAAGGATGCAGTTTTGTGCACTTTTTGTTTAAAAATTTCTTTTGTTATTAAGGTATAAAACATGTTCAACTTTAGATATTTGCTAAAGTAAGTAGAATCTATCTGCAAGCCTACCATGAGAGTTAGTCTCAGTTTTGGGGTATTTTTTTCCTTCTGGTAGTTGTTTTTCTTTACAAAGTTAGTACTATTTTATAATTTGCTTTTTCACTTATGTGCGTGAACATTTCTTTCTGTCATCGAGATTCCCAACCTTATTTATAAAACAGCTGCAGAATCATCACTGGTAGGATTAACATTACATTTCTTTAGTTTATGTACATTTTTGGTCACAACTGTGGGGATGGTGTTTTTCATGTTCCGCTTTTGCGCCTCACACTGTTTTGAATGTGTATTTCTGTGATCTTTATATTTCTCCCATTTCTGTTGCCTGTGTGTGCCTCACTTGAACAAACTTTCCTGAAATGCTGAGTTTTAGAGAGGGAATGATGTGAGCATTGATAGTCTTGAAAATGGTCCTAAAGGAAGTGAAATAAACCCTGTTTCGGATTTTGCCAGTTGCTCAGTGCCTGCTCTCCCTCACCCCCATTTAGCAGATTTCCTGGGCAAATCTGTTCAGCAACATTTAAAGGATCCGTTATCTCTCTCTGCCCACCCCTCTAGGCTCAGGCAAAGCAGCGAGCGGGCAGAGCTGGGAGGACGGGCCCAGGGAAGTGTTACAGGCTGTACACAGAACGTGCCTACCGAGACGAGATGCTGACCACCAACGTGCCGGAAATCCAGAGGACCAACCTGGCGAGCACCGTGCTCTCCCTCAAGGTAGAAATCACTGTCTCGTTAGAATGGGTTGGTGGAATGGTCCAATCCTGCGTCCGTAGTAAATGAGTGTCAGCTTTATGAACCTCGTTAAATACTTTAGTAACCTCCTGGAAGCAGTGCCTTTGAGAGGGCTGCAAACGGCTGCGATAACAGCCTCTCCACTGTGGGTCTGGGGCTGAGCTGGCATGTCTGCTGCGAGCACACGGTGTTTTCTTACCATAACAGCCAGCAGGATATTTGGCCATAAAAGATTTTACTTAGCGGTTTCCAAAAGGATATTAGAAAAACCTAATTAGTGCCAAACCGTAGACAGGCACACTTCCTTCAGCCCTCGTCCGATTCCCTTCTATTAGAACGGAAGCAAGATTCCCCAGCCAAAAACTCTGCAGTGCGGGTTTCACACTGACCCTCTGGGGACTTGGGTTTCATTCTGAATCACTGCTCTTCCTCTCTCAGTCCCCAGTGGGGACCCTCATTCTCGTTTTGGCAGGGGGAGCCGTGTGAATAATTTCCTGGATGATGTCGTCCCCACCCCCTGACACCAGCGCTGCCCTGGGCCCTGGCACTCTACTGGTGTGGAGTGCTCGGGTATAGTTTATTATTCATTCACTCCAAGAGAGACTAAAACAGAGCTCCAGGAAAAAAAACCCTGCTTCAGTCTCTGGAGTGAGAACAGAGCGGCATCTGTGGCTCAAACTTCTGCTCCGAGCTCTGTGTCCTTGGCAGATTGATCTGCTCTGCTCTCTGTTCTCTATTCCCCTTTCCAAAAGTGGGCTATTAATAGTATCTGCTGTGAAAATAAAAGATAATACAGGTAAAGGCCCTTGGCACTCTGCTCACTGATTGCTAACATAATTCCTTGTCGTTGTTATTCATTGAAGAAGCGTTTATTGAACCCCTGCTGTGTTTATGGTCACAGTCACGTTAGGAGAAAGAAACAGAAGGCATGGGTCCTACTGCATCCTCCTTACATGCATTTGGAAAATGCATCATTCCTTCGTTTCTTTGATTCATCACATCAGCTAACAAATGTACCCAATGCCTACTCTTTGCAAGGCATGCAGATGGCGCTGTGTTGTTGTGGTTTTGTGTCTATGCGTCTTCCACCATGAACTCTTCGAGAACCGGGACTGTACCTTAGTTGCCTTCACATCCTTACCGCCTGGCACGGTGTGGGGCACTTCCTGGGTGCACAGTAGCAGTTATGTACACAAGAGACAGGAGAAACTGGTGTACTGCCTTTTTTAAAAAATTGTGGTAAAACACATAACACATTACCTTGGTAACCTTTTCACGAGGAACAGTTCAATGGCATTAAGTACATTCACAGTGTTGTGCAGCCATCATCACTGTCCATTCCCGGGACTTCTTCATCATTCCAGACAGAGACTCGGGACGCATTAAACTAAACTGTCCCTTCTCTGCTCCCTCCAACCCCGGTAACCATTATTCCACTTTCTGGTCTCTGTGGACTGAATTTCCATATAAATGGAATCATGCGGTATTGTCCTTTTGTAGCCCGGCTGTTTTGTTGAGCATAATGTTTTCAAGGTTGATGACGTTGTAGCATGTGTTAGAATTTCATTCCTCTTTAAGGGTGAATGCTATTCCATTGTGTGTGTGCTGTGTTTTGTGTATCCGTTCATCTGTTGATGGATATTTGGGTGGCTTTGCCTTTCGGCTATTGTGAATAGTGCTGCCGTGAAAAGTAGTGTACAAGCGTCTGCTTGTGTCCCTCCTTTCTTTTGGACATATCTACAAGTGGAGTTGCTGGATACTACGGTGATCCTGTGTTTAACTTACTGAAAAATCACCAAACTGTTTTTCACTGTTTTTACGTTGTCACTGGCAACGTACGAGGGTCACAATTTCTCTATATCCTTGACAGCACTTGTTCTGTTCTTTGCCTGATTCTTGCTATCCGCGTGGGTGTGAAATGGCATCTCATTGTGCTTTTGACTTGCATTTCCGTAATTACAAGTTCATTTACTTATTTTGAAGAAGAAAGCGCATGAACTAGGGAGGGACAGAGAGGCGGGGGAGGGAGAGAGAATCCCAAGCAGGCTCTACATTGTCAGTGCACAGCCTGATGTGGGGCTCGATCTCACGAACCATGAGATCAAGATCTGAGCCAAGATCAAGAGGCAGATGTTTAACCAACTGAGCCACCCAGGCACCCTGAAGAAGTGGTTAATTTTAAAAGTTTCCTGAGAGGGGAGCCTGAGTGTCTTAGTTCGTTAAGCGTCTGACTTTGGCTGAGGTCATGATTTGTGAGTTCAAGCCCTGCATTGGGCTCTGTGCTGACAGCTCAGAGCCTGGAGTGTGCTTCAGATTCTGTGTCTCCTTCTCTTTCTACCCCTCTGCCACTCGTGCTCTGTCTCTCTCTCTCTCAAAAACAGACATTAAAAAAAAGTTTCTGAGAAAGTATATGCTTTCTACTGGTCTGAGTTTTATGTGACTCAGCCATGACGTGATTGCTAATCTTGAGGATGCCTTCCTACTTGTAATAGAAGAAACAGGAAAGATGTACACAAGCACTCTCCCTCCACATTAAAACTGGCAGGGCTGACTTTCCCATCACACGCTTTCTTCCCTTCTTTTCTAGGCCATGGGCATCAATGACCTGCTGTCCTTTGACTTCATGGACGCCCCTCCAATGGAAACCTTGATCACAGCCATGGAGCAGCTGTACACGCTGGGGGCCTTGGATGATGAGGGCCTGCTTACTCGCCTGGGCCGCAGGGTAGGAGACAGATTTCACTTCAGGTCCCTTTGGGGAGATTCCCCGGCTGGCCTTCCTTTCCCTTTGCAAAATCAAACTCTGGGGCCCTGAGTAAACTTTGAGTAGAATTCTCGAAGCCTGTTTTTAAATGAGATTTTCCATTGTTACTTAAAACTGTTTCTTCTTTACAGAAAAAGGAATTCCATCCACAGTTTCACTTCAGAATACATATTTTTTTTTAATTAAAAAAGTTTTTATTTGGATAGGGGAGAGTGTGTGTGCATGCATGTGAGTGGGGAGAGGGAGAGAATCTTATGTAGCCCCCACGCTCCGTGCGGAGCCCAATGCAGGGCTTGGTCCCACAGCTCTGGGATCATAACCTGAACTGAAATCAAGAGTTGCATGCTCAACTGACTAAGCCACCCAGGCGCCCCTTTTTAGGATATATTATTGAGTCCAGACTTCATTTTTCTTTTTTTTAAAAAATAAAAAAAAAAATTATTATTTTTGTTTTTTAAGAGAGAGAGAGAGGAGATAGTTGGAGAGGGGCAGAGGGAGAGAGAGACAGAGAATCCCAAGCAGCCTCTGCACTGTCAGCACAGAGCCCGATGGCGGGGCTCAAACTGACAAACCTTGAGATCATGACCTGAGCCGAAACCAAGAGTTGGTCGCTCAAGCCACCCAGGTGCTCCTCTTCAGGATATATTATCAAGTCTAAATTTTAAAAGATGTCTGCAAAATTCCCATCTGTCCCAAGTTATGTTCTTGGTCACGTACGTTTTGTTGAGGTTTATTTGGGAAATTAAAAAACAACATTCTTCTGGTAGAGAAAGGCACCTTGCGTCATCATGCTTGCGCAAATGCCCTGTGGTCCGTTACCCACTTGGACCAGTCAGTGTCTGACGCTGGCAAGGACCGTTGGGCCTTCCGTGGGGCAACTGTAGTTTCTCCTTCTCCCTCTAGATGGCAGAATTCCCTCTGGAGCCAATGCTGTGCAAAATGCTGATCATGTCCGTGCATCTCGGCTGCAGTGAGGAAATGCTGACCATCGTATCCATGCTGTCTGTGCAGAATGTCTTCTACAGGCCCAAGGTAGGGAGTGCAGACTCACATTCAGGGAGGGGTGCAGCAAAGTTGGGTAAAATCCGCCTGTCGCCACTGCAGTGATTAATGTGGACGCTTGGCAGGGTCACGTGGGACTCCCCGGAACTGCTGGGCGATTACTTAGTAGCTGTTGGGCAGAGAGTGACCCTCCGTCCCACTTCTTGGCAGGACAAACAAGCCCTTGCAGATCAAAAGAAAGCTAAATTCCACCAGACTGAAGGGGACCACCTCACCCTGCTGGCCGTGTACAACTCCTGGAAGAACAACAAGTTCTCAAACCCCTGGTGCTATGAGAACTTCATCCAGGCCCGTTCGCTGCGCCGGGCCCAGGATATCCGCAAGCAGATGCTGGGCATAATGGACAGGTAATGCCTGCTGGCCTCGCCCCATGTTTGCGGCCAGCCTGCCTGCCTGTCACGTCTGTTCATCTCTGCGTGTGCCTGAGAGAAGTTAAGGCTCCTCACATAGGCTTTTTCCTCCAGCCTCTCTGTCTCTGTTACACCCTCCCCAGGCAAGGGAGCCACTGCGAATCACTTCAGGACGTCCCTAAGAGGTTGACTTATTGCTTGTTGAAAAATGCTTCGGTTAGAAGCATCTGGGACATTATGGGTAGAGTTGAATAAACTCTCTGGCTCTTTCTGCATCCGTCTTACCAACCTTGGAGCTGCACTTTGGTACCTCTTCCAGACGGGAACCCCGGACTTGGGGACCTCTGGTGGGGCTGTCAGGCACCACCAGTCTGGAAGATGGGAGAACCTCTGAATGCAGGGTAGTCTCACATCTGTGTCCTCTCTTGCTCTGTCCCCCTGCTAGACACAAGCTGGATGTGGTCTCCTGTGGCAAGTCCACAGTCCGAGTACAGAAGGCCATCTGCAGTGGATTCTTCCGGAATGCTGCCAAGAAAGACCCGCAGGAAGGCTACCGGACACTGATTGACCAGCAGGTGGTCTACATCCACCCTTCCAGTGCTCTCTTCAATAGGCAGCCGGAATGGTAGGTGGCCAGGGCCAGGGCCAGGATCTGGGGGCAGTTGTGAACAGAAAGGACCTGTAATTCCACTGCCATTTTGCATGTAGGTGTTCACCCAGCTCATCACATTTCCCTCTAACATTGTTCCTGTTTCTAGAACAGGGGAAGCCTGAAGTAGGCACGATATCAGACCCACATGAGAGAAATAAAACCATAGGGGTGAGAACCAAGGGGGATTTTAGAGATCGCCTAGCGAGATGGTGTAAACGAGTTTTTTTATGTAACATTTAAAAAAAAAATTGGACCCTTACCCACCCTAGTATCAAACCGATAGGAAACCGTGGTGCTGCCACGCAGGGAGGGTTGGAGGTGCAGAGCCTTGCTGCACGGCCTTTGCCAGCTCCTGTGGCAGCCTCTGAGGCTCCTCCCTCAGGGCCCCAGGGCAGAGCCTGTGAAGACAACCTGAGAAGCCCTCCCCTTGTGCTCCACAGAGCTGGAAACCGGGTCCAGGGATGTGACTGGCTTCATGGCACTTAACCAGTTAGGACCAGAGCCAGGACTAGAGCGTCTCCTGACAGCTTTCTCGTAGTTAGAGGTGTTCAGGCTCCTCAGTATTGGGACGTCGCTGTCGTAAACAGACGCCGCAGTCTTCTGAGGGGTCAGGCAGGGTAAGAGGGTAAAATGCAAGCTCAGCTGAGGCCCCCCAGGGACCACAGTGCTGGAGTGGAGCCTGCATGGGAGGCCTGAGCCGATCTCTGTCCCCTGTACAGGGTGGTGTACCATGAGCTGGTGCTGACCACAAAGGAGTACATGCGTGAGGTCACCACCATCGACCCCCGGTGGCTTGTGGAGTTCGCTCCTGCCTTCTTCAAGGTCTCCGACCCGACCAAGCTAAGCAAGCAGAAGAAGCAGCAGCGCCTTGAACCCTTGTACAACCGCTACGAGGAGCCCAATGCTTGGAGAATATCCCGGGCCTTCCGGCGGCGCTGAGAGGCAAGCCTTCTCTATAGGCCTCTCCTGCAGCACTGGCCCAGGGCTTGGGCTCCCTTCGATTGATGAAAAGCTGGTCCTGAGAATACAGTTCTCTGGTGACTGAGTAGCTCCACTGGGCCTTTTCTAACCTGGACTCTTATTTCTTCCCTGGTGGTAAAAGTAGAAACAGGGATTTACGCCTGGTTTGACCAGAGCCCCCAGCACTGACCAAGCTGACCACCTCACAGCACTGTGGCCAGCTGGGGCTCGCAGCCAGTGGAGGAGCACATGGCATCATTTCTGCAAAATGGGCAACTCGTGGAACCCTAGGATGGCACTATGGAATTGTGGGCACCTGACCCCCAGACGCAGCCAGGGCCTGGATACCTGAGCCGGGACTCTGGAGGAAGGAGCCATGGAGCTCACTGACGGTCTCGGCCCGGCTCCCTGCCCCTACCCAGCCCCTGTGCTTTTGCTTCGCCTCCTGGAAATATTTATTTTCTTAAGGAAACATGAATGGTTTTCCGTGGCTGTTTCTTTCAGCTAAAAGGTTAGGCTATCGGCCTGGGCTTGAGGCGGGGAGATTTGTGGCCTTGGCGCACGTAGCTGAGAGTCCCCTGTAACCAGAGCTTGGAGCCTCTTTGGGCTTAGAGGTGACGCACAGCCCAAGCCTGCAGTCGTGTCTCTGGACACCCACGCGGGAGCCCAGCGCGACTGCACGTGGTCCCGTGATGAACCACATCCACTGCCCCGGCCTGGGCGCCCGAGTGGTTACAGACGGCAGAATGTGGCACACAAGAAGCTCTCCCCGGCTCCCTCTGCACGCCACGTGGTGTTCAGCATGTCCTTTTTCCTTTTGAAACTTGCAAGGGACGTCACCACTTTTGTTTTTATTCCCCCTCCCCCAGGTCCTCCATGGGCTTTAACAAAGGGTTTTTATGGTCAAAGCCTCTTGTCCCCCCACCCCCAACAGAAAGCCCACAGAGCCCCTCTCTGAGCCAGTGTGCTCTTGCCCAGTGGGTTCCTTGTAGCATTTGCTTGGGGAATGGCCACCTCCCAGTGCCCTTCTCCCAGCTCCTGGGAAGCTCTTGACTTGGAAGCACATCCTGCAGATGCTGCTGGACCAGGTTGTGGAGGTTCTGAAAGCTGATCTGGATGCGGAGCTTGTAGAGAAGCCCCCCGGGGGGAGGTGGACACGTCGTATAGAACTACTGAGTCGTACCCCAGATGCTAGCTTTATGACATTGTAGGATGTGAAGGAACATAGGCTCTCGCTGAGCTGCAAACTGACCACCTTAAAAACCGCTGAGGGAGAATCTGGCAGAAAGGAGTGCAGGCCAGGGAGGCTGCTGCCTGAGGTCCTGGCCCCTTCCTTGAGCTGAGCGAGCGCCTCCGGTTCTGTTTGCACCTCAGGAAGCCCCACCGGGGCACGGGATCTTTGTGTGTTCACCCTAAGGCCTTATGGGGAGAGAGAGGCAGGGGTCTAGAGAGGAGGAGGCTGGGAGCAAAGCAGGGGCTGGGCGCCCAGCTCCCCAGTGTCCAAGAACGCCACGCTTGGCAGCCTGCCTGCCCGCGCTGAGTGCCCAGTGCCAAAGACATTGGCACCTAGGGGATGGTTGTACACCTGGGGGCAGGGCGGGGAGGTTTCAGATCGAAGCTGAGGTTGAGGACACGTTTAACAGGCAAAGGGGAGACGCAGCAGGGCTAGTCATCTTTTGTGGGTTAGGTGAGCAAAGGACGCTGGCTCTGTGGGTGTTCCTTAAACATCTATGCCAAGAGCTGGGGTCACCTATCTGTCAAGCTGGCTGAGGTCTGACCTTCGGGACTGTCCCATCAGAAAATAGCATTGCTGAGTCCCCTCTGGGCGAGAAAGGGGCCAGACTGGGAAGGCCTTGCTTGCTGCTACCACACAATGGGGCCCTTGTTTCTCCTCCTTGAAACCATATTTCCCGAGATTGAGTGACAGCCCAGGAAGGGATGTGGGTCTCCTGTGGAGAGCTGGAATCTTCTAGACCATTCACCCTACCCCGCAGGGGCCTCACTCAGGGGTTTCCTGCCCCTGTGCACGTGCTGAGTCTGTGCTTGTGTATGGGGTGGGAGGGACTGTCCCCGTGGGGCTTTGTAAACCCTGCTGCTGGGTCAAGCTCCTGCGTCCACGCTTCACGTGAACTCCATGCAGTCCGGAGCTTGATTCCCCCTGGCGGTTGCTAGAAGCGGCCTCCTCCAAGCAGTGGCCCTCCAAGATCAAGGATTTGAACAAGGAGCTGTGAGGGGTCCCTTGTTAATATTAACATTTGAGGGTAGAGGCCACGTCTCAGCTGTGGAAACCGTTTCTCACCCAAATCTGTCACTCCTGTACGCGTGCTCAGGACCTCAGGGTTTTCGTGGGCTTCTACAGCTTCCCACCACGATAGGCTTTAATGTGGAATTAAACTATGTGTATCTTTTTAAAAAACATGTATATTTTTTAAAACTTGCGTTTCATTAAAACAATTTTTAAAAATACTTATTTTGAGAGAGACAAAGTATGGGTGGAGAGGGGCAGAGAGACGGGGAGACATGGACTCTGAAGCAGGCTCCAGGCTCTGAGCTGTCAGAGCCCTACACGGGGCTCGAACTCACAAACCGTGAGATCATGACCTGAGCTGGTAGGTGGGATGCCTAACTGAGCCACTCAGGTGCCCCGAAAACTTGTATTTTAAAAGTTTTTGTTCCCTCGCTCTAAATTATAAACAACATCTAAAGTTGATGTTTGCAGTTTCTAGGAAAACAGTAACGTTGCTTTTTATTTGTGCATCGTGGCTGACCAGCACCCCTTCCTTCGAGGGCTCAGGGGCTGGGGGGACCCAAGCTGTTCAAGCCTTAAGGAGGGCTGGGCCAGCACAGCCTCAGGGCTGCTAGTTGTGGTTTATCTGAAGAGTACATTTTCATCAGCGCCTGGTTCCTAGGAAGCCGTTTCCGCAGGGCCTGGGTCTAGAACCTTTCACTCTGCCCCTTGCACCGGACTCTGCTTCCTCTCTGGGTGTTACCACTTTCTCAGCCTTGCCTCTCCCACATGCCCACGGGGAACGGCCCCAGGACTCTGGGCAAGGAGCACCTGTGTTCTGTTCCCCTTCCCCTAAAGATCTTGTGTCTTTTCCTTCACAGGCCAGAACGCTAGGGCCTCTCCCTACACCCTCTGGCCTGCATGCCTGCCTTCTCTCCCCATTCTCCAGACCCTCTCCGTACAAAGGCTTGTCTCCAGCTTCTGCAGAAACAAACCTGTAGCCACTGCAGGAGGGCGGGACAGTTGGGGTGTAGACATGGGTAGCATGGTCACGAGAGCAGCATCATAGAACCCATAGGCCAAAACCTTCCTATCTGGCCTCTGCCCCGGGCAGGGAGATGCCTGGTGGCCAGGGGTTACCATGCCAGATTATAAAAGTGCCCTTCAACCATTACTTCCAGGACCCTGATGTAATAATCGCGGGAGGAGGAAAAAACAGGTGTATCACTGAGCCCATTTTTCAGAGGGAAAAATTAGAGGTGAACGGTCTTTCCCTGGACCCATAAGGGGAAGCTACGTGTCAGGGCCAGGCCCCAAACTCGGGTTGTCTACCCCAAAGCCGGAGCTCTTTGCAACGCTAGTTCTTCTCCCATGGCAGCAAAGAGGACACGGGATGACTAAGGAGAGGCAGGGGCCTTTATTGGGGTCAGGCAGACGTGGTGGAGGCAGAGGTGGGGGTGGAATCCCAGGCCGGGGCCTAGGAAAAGGCAGAGAAGAGGCAACGGGGGCCTAGGAGCAGGAACCCAGCCCACCCTGCGTCCACCCTGCAGCCCCTCCCCCACCCCAGGTTCCTTACTCCAGCCTCCCCCTGCCTCTAGGAACACAGAGCACCAAGAATGGACAAGCAGGGTCCCCCAGGGCCACAGCTTGGAGCGGAGTGCAGGATCCAGGCTTCCGTCCACCCCCCTGTGGGAGATCTGGGGAGCTCCGTGCACCCCTCTCCACCAGGGTGAAGTGGGGACGCTCCTTCTATCCCCCAGAACAGAGCAAACCCTTTTCTCTGCGATGGGGGAGAGGGGTGGGGCTCGGGCCTCTATGTAGGACCCGGGAAGAGGCTGGAGGTGACACCTCCAAAGGAGCTTCTAGACCCCACCTTTGCCTTGGAGGGTGTCAGCTTTTCCTGCCCGTCAACTCTGACGAGCGGCTCAGAGTCTGGGCAGGGGCAGCGGGGATCTGCTCCAAAGACATCTGCAGGTTTCAGGTGAGGGTTTCCCCAACACCAAACTCATTGATACGTACACAGGGCAGCCCCCACCGGCCGCAGGGGGGCAGCGGGCAGGGCTAGTAAGAGTAGCCACCCTTAGGGCCAAAGGGCTGGGCAGGACCAGCCAGCTCTGGGAGGTAGGCAGGGCTCTCGTCCAAGTGGGACAAAGGGACTGTGTCCTCCTCACTGACTGGCCGGTCAAACTCGGCCTTGAGAGCTGGCCGCTGATTGTCCGGGAAGGCCAGGGAGAAGAGGGCTTCGGGCTCACACACGAACTTGTACACATAGCGCTCGCCAGCCACCTGTGGGAAGAGAGGGGCTGGGTCGGTCTAGTGCTCCCTCTGGATCAGCGTGTGGGGTGTGGGGTCGCAGCCCTGCACCGGCACATGCCCCGCAGACACGTGCGTGGGGCACACCCCTCTCCCATGCCTGCCCCTCTGAGAAGCCAACTCCCCGCATAGCTCATGTTCTCCAGTCTCAATGTCTCCACGCTTCGGGCTTTTTGCTTCCTGGTTAGCACTTTTTTGGGAGAGGGAAATCTTGTCCACAATTTCTCATTCCCTCCGACCAGTTCATCACCTGCTCCCACAAACTTGCTGAGAAATGCTCCCCTACCCCCATCACCTTCCCACTACTACTGCCCCTCAGCCTCTCAGCCCTGGGTCCCGGGCCCCTCACCTTCTGCATGATGCCTTTTTCATAGTAGTATCGGAGCGAGCGGCTAAGTTTGTCATAATTCATGGCTGGCCGGTTCTTCTGGATGCCCCAGAGCCTGGCAACCTGGGGACAACGGGACAGAGGTTTGGGATGGTAGTGCTGGCTCAGCAGACAAAAACGGGGGGCAGGTGGGAGGGAGCACCTCAGATTCTTACAGCAAAACTGTAAGCTGGCCCAGAAGACCAAGCAGCAGCCCAGAGACGTAAGTTTGACAAGAATCCAGGTCGGGTGAGGTATGTGCCACATCCCCAGATCCCATTATCTCCAGACATGTTGGGAGGAGAGGAGGGAACATCGGGGGCCCCACCTCCTCAGGCTCTATTAGTTTGAACTCCATCCCCCGGCCAGTCCAGGCGATGAAGTGGGCATTCGTCGGGTCATCCAACAGGGCCACCAGGAATTGCCACAGTTGCAAGGCGCCCCGGCGCTGGTAGGGTGGTCCCTCTCGGAACACTCCGACCCCTTCCTGCTTGATGTCTCCTGGGGAACACGGAAAGCAGGTGTCAGGTGTGCTCTCCCAAGTAACTCCTTCTCCCCTCTCCAGCGGTGCTGATTCTCGGGGGGACACAGAAGTCATGGGTAAGACCCCTGACCCTTTCATAAAGTCACTTCTCTGACCTTCAAATTTCTCAGGGACAACGCAGACATCATCTGGGAATGGTCGCAGAGGTTTCTCATAGCCATAACCTTGAGGAGAAAGTTGGGGGTCACTCAGATCTAGGGGACTCACTGATATGAGCCTCCAGAGAGATCAGAGGGACTCCTGCACAGGAGCCCCTCCTCCAGCTCGGAGGGCTTGGCAGAGAGGAGGGGACTGCCTTACCCATGGCCCCGTCACCTGGAGAGTGCCCGGAGAAACCTTCTGTGTGAAGGTACATTGATGTGCACCCAGGGACATCTGGGAGGGGAGGAGAGAAGACAGGGTGATGTTACAGGTGGCTGCGGTGGGGGCAGCAGTCCTACCCACATTCGAGAACTTCCTTCTGCCAGCCTGCATTCCGGTTCTTTTCCCAGCTGCCTGCCAACCACCAAATCCCAAGGCAAGTTCACCCAGAGGGAGCGCAAGGCTTGAACCTCTCAGCTTGAAGTCTGGGCCAGAGGGCATGGCCGGCAGCAGCTGGGCCGGGCAAACTGTTGCACAAGGCCCAAGATTCCAGGGAACAGCTGTTTCCTGTGAGTTTAGGGGGAGGAGGGTGGGGAAGGATGAACCTCCGGGGAAAGGGTTCAGTGTCCATGCCTAAGACTCCCTTGGAATGGGCTAACCTCCGGTCAGCAGGTTGGGTTCCTAGCTCTGTGTGTGTGTGTGTGTGTGTGTGTGTGTGTGTGTTTAGTGTGTGGTGTGTGTGTGTGTGTGTGTGTGTGTGTGTGTGTGTGTGTGTGTGTGTGTGTGTGTGTGTGTGTTAGGGAGGGAGGAAAGGGAGGATGGGGACTAGGGAAAGACCAGCAGGTAGGTAGAGAAGGAGAGAGGGAGAGAGGGAGGGAGGAAAGCGAGAGCACGCCAGAATATATCTGTATCTGGGCATGAGGCAGTGGGCACTTGTCGTGTTTTTTCATTTCTGACAGCAGAGCACATTCACTCCCATTTCATTCCACACCCCAGGATGGAAATATCCCTACTCCACCTGGAGGCGGTGGTGTGATGCCGCGGTTCAAGTCCCAGCCCCTTCCTGCCCTCCCCCCTCCACTCCCACCTATGAAAGAGACGGTGAAACCCGACACCTCCGGGAGGAGGCGGGAGGGTGGGCTCATTCATGCCTCCATTTTGTGAATGGAATTCCTGACTCCATAGAGAGGAAGCTGAAGGGGGAGGGGCAGGAGTTCAAGGGCATGTAACCAGATCTCCTCCGGTCTACATCCTTTGAAGGTCAGCAGCCAGAGCGTTTCCCTCCTCCTTCCTCCACCTCACTGCCAGGCGAGACTCAGCTAAAGCCCCAGGTTTGAGGAGAGGTGCGCCTTTCTGGTTCTCACTGGGGCAGCTCAGGGCAGGGCAGGGGCGGCTGTGGTTCATCCCTCTACCCCTGAAAGACTGGACATCAAGAAAAGGGAAATTCGAAAGCTCTAGCCAGCTCTGAGCCTACTCTAATCTCAGCATTTATTTTTCTCAACGAATTCCAATTTGGGAGATGACAACAGTGTAACAGAAACCAAGATTTTCTGGGTCCCTCCTAAATGAGAATGGCCCTCCCTTGGGACTTGAGGCTTTGAACTCTAGCTGTTGTTTGAATTCAACCTGGCTGAGGGTATCTCACCCCTCTCCACAGCCAGAGGAACTAGCAGTCCTACTTGGGTACCCAGCTCTATCACCCTGGAGGCCGGCACAGTCACCCTGGGCTCCACTTGGGAACGCAGAGCTTGGCTAGCTGCGGTTCGTGTATATGTTTAAGCTTCTGTGGGGGCTGGGACATCCTATCCATCTGTGTCCTCCAGCTCCACACGCTCAGGCTGCCTGCCCAGCACTTGGGTCTCACATGGAGCTCGGTAAGGTAATTATAACCTCAAACACTTGCTGAAGAGGAACAGGAAGAAATGCCTCAACTTTCCCAGGAAGTCACAAGCTGCCTGAGGGCAAGGACTTGCAGCCCACTTATCTTTTATCTGAATACAAATTTACTGACTGGAAAAGGACAATTGTTTTGAATCTCTGAAAAAAAAAAAAAAGCGAGTGGTTGGGTGGGTTGGATGTAGGCACTGGTAAACAGGCGGGAGGGGGGCACTGGGGAGACATTCTGGGTTTAATGGAACTGTCCATGTGAGCACATGCCACCCTTGCCGGCAATCTCCCCCCAAACTCCTCTCCCCCACCCCAGGGAGCACTTCTTACCCGAGTCGTAGGCGAAGTCCGTCTGCTCCTGTTTGATCACCACCCCCGCCCCTGGGTACCTGTGCCCGCCGACGCCACCCTGGCCCACTGGCAGCTGGCCGGCCTGTTCATACAGGGGGTCAAGGTATTCCTGCTTGAAGCTCTGCTGGGGGTAGGGTGGGCAGGGCTCTGACAGCTGGTGAGGGTAGGGAGCCGGGAGGGGCTCCCGACACGCTCCCTGGGAGGATGCGATGGGGTGGCAAATATCCAAGGGTTGCTGGAAGACAGAGCTGGGGGTGGTTGGAGGGAGAAGGAAGAGATTACCTTGAGCCCCTTGTCCTCGGTCCTCACGCCGGCTACCTCCAGAGCTTGCAAAGTGGGCTCTGGTTTGTGTGTGTCAACATCCCTCCTTCCCTGTCTCCCCCTCCCCCCCCCCCACCCAGGTCTCTTAAGGGCAGGTGGAGAACACTCAGGGACTGAGGAAGAACTGGCGAGGCCCGGGCCCACAGCTTCCGCCTTACCTATGCTCCCCTCCGTACCCGTGGCCGGGGTGGGGCTGGGAGGCGCCGGAGGACCTCAGGAAACTCCGTTGTTCTGCCCGGGGGAAGGGCTGCAGGGGCGACTGTCCGGGGGCACCGGGGGCGGGGGACTTGATGGCGATTTGTCTAGGGGGGTCATAGGCACTGGAGTTGAGGGGGAGGTGGGGGTGAGGGGGCAGAGAAGCTGGGCGAGCATCTTTGAACCCTTTATCCCCGGGGAAGTGAGTCACAGGGATCAGGGGAGGAGGATGAGTAGAGGGTGCTGGGGAAGGCCCGGCATGCGCGACCCCAAGCGAACTCTTTTTTCTCCTTTTGGAATCCTGAGAAGGCCTCTCCCCTGGGTGGGCCGGTGGCTTCCTCCAATGGAAGGGCTCAGCCCAGGCCTTAACACACACCCCTTGAGCGCCCTGCTGCGTGCTTCCTCCCGACAACTCTAGAGGAAATCCTGAGCCCTGGGGCTCCTAGACGGGGGCTCAGCAATCCTTTCCGTGGTCTATGTTGCAGTTGTTTGCTGCCTTTCGCCCTCCCTCCTCCATCCCTGGCCTTCACCAGGGCAGGGCTGGGGCTCACCTGGAATAAAGGCACTGCTCGCCATGGTGGTAGGGGAGTGGCGGCTTCCTGCTGCAGGACAGGGCCGGGTCTGTGCGGGGACTCTGGGGCTCCTTCTTGATCCTGGTGGGGGGGCTGTGGAAAGCTACTGCAGGGGTGGGCGGGGAGGGGCAGAACAAGGCCAGAGAGGGTTACAGAAGAGGCCAGCACAGAGCTCCCGACACCTTCTGCTCTTTGAGGGCCAGCTGGGTGACCCGCACAGGCTCAACCCCTCTCTGGGTCTCAGTTTTCAGAGATTCACGGTCAGACAGTTTTAAGGACAGTTTGGCTATTGACACCATGTCTAGTTTTATACATTGGGCTGAAGTCCAATACTAACCAAAGAAACTGAAAAAAAAAAAAAAAAAACTGTCCAAAATCCAACACTTAATACAACCCCACCCCCCAAAAAACACCTTTGTAGGACTGAACACCTCCAACCTAGGGCCTGTGGTTTGCCTGAGTGCCCTGGAAAATTCCAAGGGAGAGAAATGTTTTCTTATTTGGTGCTATAAAGAATCTTTCTTTTTTCTGGTTGAGGTTGGATATTAGCCCACTTGCATGTCAGCTGCCTAACATTAAACACATGGTCCTCATTCTCCGGGAAGAACGCTGATCTCTCCTGTGGCCCCTGCTGGGTCTGCAAACCCCAGGCACCAGGCTGAGGAGTCTGCGAACCAGATTTGGTTCTCAGTCTGCGAGTGTGAGGGTCCGTCTTTCCTGCGTGGAGCCTGTGGCTGACTGTTCTGTTATCTGCTGTTTTCCATTATATGTGCCCTATTTCATTTTATTGAAGACAGTCGAGAAACGGAATACCCAACGGTAAAGCAGGGCTTCTCAGACAGTGCACTAGTGACCTTTGGGCCAGATAATTTTTGTTGCGGGGGGCCATCCTGAGCACTGTAGGGTGTTTACCAGCATCTCTGGCCTCTCTACCAACTAGATGCCCGTATGGACGTTGCCCCGTTGTCTCCTCGGGAGGCAAAATTGCTCCTGGGCGTATGAAAGTAAGGAAGGAAGGTAGAACGGGGCCCTGCTGGACTGCTCCAAGCCCCTCATTCCGGAAACCAGGAAATGGAGGATCAGAGGGGTGAAGTATCCGTTTGCAGATCACACAGCTAGCTGGGCTGGAGCAAGCCCCGATTTGGACCAAGGTCCTCATCTCCCAGTTACTGTCTTGGGTCTTGGGAGTCCAAACCCAAGAATGGGGAGCCCTGTTCTCCCTTTTCTTTAGGAGGGAACAAGTTAATCTTTTGTGATTCTCTATCCCAGTGACTCATTTCCTGCCCTCCTCCCTACTCCCTTGACCCAGGGCCCTCCACTCACAGTTTTCTGAATGGAAATCAGGAACAAACTGCTCATCACTGTCTGGTACCTGGGCTGCAGAGAGAGGTCAGAGGTGAGTCTGGGTAGGGGGGCCCCCATGGGACCCCCCATTATTATTGCAGGGAGACACCATTATTGCAGCCTTGCAGATTAGCACCAGCCCAAGGGGAAAAGAGCCTTTCTAGGACGGAAGGCAACTCCACCCCAGGTCCTAGTGCCCTCCATTTTTAAGCTCCATTAAGACCCTGGAAGGAAGGCTGCACGGTTCAAGAACCTGTCTGAGCAGATTCCAGAGTCTTCCTAGGTGCTTTGTATTTATTCCCTCCATTTTCCTGAAGTGAAGGCAGCCCTGCCCCTCTCCGAGCTTCCAGCAGTCACACCCGGGAGCGGCAGGCATTGCATGGACATCCTAATGGACCTGGAGTAACATGGGGAGATTCTGAATCTGGGCTGGGCCCAGGAATCTGTGTTTTATACAACCTCCTGGCTGAAATCTAGAACCTGGGAAAGAAGATGGAATAGAGGAAAGGAGGTGGTTCAGGAGAGGTGCATAGGACAGTGGGAGAGGCAGTGGCTCAGGTCACCCAGCCTCATGTCTTCAGCGGGCAGCTAGGAGAGAAAGGTTTGGAGGTTGGAGAAGCCCTCCCAGGGTGCCAGCGTGGGCGGAGCTGGGGTTGGGGATTAGGCAGCAATAGAACAGCAGTTCACCCATGACCTGCAACCTGGATATTCCAGCTTTAATGTCTAGTTCTTACCCTGGCCTCTCCAACACCTTCAGGTGGGAATATAGCAGGGTCCCTCCCTCAAGAATAGTCAGAGCAGAAACGGGAAGGGGTGACACCAAGAACTTCCAGAGAGTGGCTCGAAGGCGAGGTGGTGGTGGCAGCCAAGGAGATTGCTTGTCAGAGTGGACAAGGTGGAAACTGATGGACAAAACAGCCAGATGGAGAGCGGCTGGGAAGGGCGAAGGGCAGGAGATGGCTGGAGAATACCTCCACTTCCAGCTCTGCCCACCTCCCCTCCCCTCCCCGCCTCTTCGGCTTCCCCAGCACCAGAGGCGCCATTGGGTCCTCCTGGGATTCCAGCCAGAGCCTCTATATTGGAACTCCCTGTTTCCGTGCTCTCCTCCTAGAGCAGGTGGTTCTCCACACAGCTGTCAGAGTGGTCTTTTCGGCAGTAGAAGGCCCCTCCCTTCTCTCCTCGCTTAAAGCACGAACCCCAAATTCTTCCTCTCAGTGGCCTCTGAGGCCCCGCCTGGTCAGGCCTCCTTACCCCTCCGACTGCCTCTCCTTGTCTCCAGAGCTCTTGATTCCACTTCCCCAAACCTGTGCCTGCCCGTTTTCTTCCTGGTCACTGAAGTCTTCGCTCACTTTGTCACTTCCTCAGATGCCTTCTCTGACCACCCGCGCCGTAAGTGGTCCCTCTCGGCTCCACTTGTTTATTTTTGCCTTAGCACGTACGGTTATCTGGACACATCATCTTAATTTATTTGCCTCTCTTTAATTCATTTATGTTTATGTGTTTGTTTTCTACCTTCTCTACCTGAAAGTGGGGCTCCCTGAGGGCAGGGGCTTGCTCTATCTGTCTTCATGATTTCCCAGCATCCGGAAAACGGGGTCTGGCTAAGAACAGACACTCAATGCTTTATTTGTTGACTATGTGAATAAATATACCTCGATCCCATCCCCAGGCTGGTGGGAGCCGGCACTGTGGACTTGGGATCAAGAGTAGCAAAGATTAGGGGCGCCTGGGTGGCTTAGTCGGTTAAGCGTCCGACTTTCGCTTAGGTCATGATCTCACGGTTCGTGGGTTCGAGCCCCGCGTCGGGCTCTGTGCTGACTGCCAGCTCAGAGCCTGGGGCTTGTTTTGGAGTCTGTGACTCCCTCTCTCTCTGACCCTCCCCTGCTCACGCTGTCTCTCTCTCTCTCTCTCCCAGAAATAAATTAAAAAATATATATATTAAAAAAAAAAAAAAAAAGAGTAGCAAAGATCCTAGTCAATCAGCTCTTCCCTCTCCCTGAGAGCTTTCCCCTACCCCCAGACAGGACAACTTTAATAGAGGCAGGTCCTCCCTCCAGAGAAAGCACATCTCACAAGGGACGCTTTAGGCTGTGATCATTTGCTTGGCAGGAGGATATTTCAGCAGCTTGCTTTGAATATCAGACGCGCCAAGTACTTTATGTTTATAGATAGTTGACGTCTTGACAGAGGGATTGGTCTGAGGGGTTTAAGAATCAGAAGTCACCAGCAGCTGGTGGCATCTGGGTGGCTCAGTCGGTTGAGGGTCCGACTTGGCCCAGGTCATGATCACATGTTTCATGAGTTCGAGCCCTGTGTCGGGCTCTGTGCTGACAGCTCAGAGCCTGGATTCTGCTTCAGATTCTGTGTCTCTCTCTCTCTCTGCCCCTCTCTGCTCATGCTCTGTCTCTCAAAAATAAATAAACATTAAAAAAAAAAAAAAAAAGAAGCCACCAGCAGCTGAAGAACTCACGAGAAGTCAGCAGGAAACTATCCCGAAGTGATCAAATAAATGAGTAGGACACGAAGCCCCTTGGCAAAAACACACAGGCAGCATGTATCTTTCAGAAGCACAGGTAAGGCACCAAACTGACCCAAATCAAGTATCCGCAGGGCATTATTAAAAGTACATATTCCTGGGGGCGCCTGTGTGGCTCAGTTGGTAGAGCACCCAACTCTTGACTTTGGCTCAGGTCAGGATCCCAGGGTTGTGGGATCAAGCTCTGGTCTCCCCGCGGAGTGTAGAGCCTCCTTGAGATTCTCTCTCTCTCCCTCTGCCCATCATCCCTGCTCTATCTCAAATAAATACAATGAAGAAAAGAAAAAGAAGAGTTCACAGTTCCGGGCTCCTGGCTGGCTCACTCGGTGGTGGAGCATGCAACTCTTGGTCTGGAGGTGGTGAGTTTGAGCCCCAGGTTGGGTGTAAAGCTTACTTAAACACATGCACATGCTCCCGGTCCCCACCCTGGAGAATCTAATTCCATAGGCAGGGGCTGAAGCCCAGGCATCTGTACTTTTAACAAGCGTCCCTTAAGAATAAGCAGGTTTGCGGGTGCCTCATGGTCGTGAGATCAAGCCCTTCTTTGAGTGCCTACACTGAGTGTGGAGCCTGCTTGAGATTCTCTCTCTCCCCACCCTCTGCCCCTCTTCCCTGCTCACACACACTCTCTCTCTCTCAAAAAAAAAAAAAGAAAGAAAAAAGAAAAAAAAGAGCAAGGCAGGTTTGGGAAACGCTAGATAAAGCAAAACTTGCGCCAGTTCATCCCAGATGTGCCCTCAGGCCCAGCCACAAGCGACACCCCCAAAGTCAACAGGATGACAGGTGATGTAGCAGGATAAGCAACATTCCCATCCCTGCTGCCTGGGCAAGGAGGGTCCCGAGGGCAGGGGAGGTGTAGAGCTTGGGGGAGGCTGACGCATTCTGGGCCCCTTCTGGGGCTTCATTAACTGCCAGTTTCCATTGAGGTAATGGGCTGGCGTCACAGGCGGGTCACAGACCAGTTCACCGGACTCTAGAGGCCCTAGGGGTCATCTTGCCTTTCTTCCCACCTCAGGCCTGAAGGTTTGACCTGATCCCCCCCCTCCCTCCCTTCCCACCCGGCCCTCCACAGTCGGTCCCAGGGGAGGCCCCTCCCCCCAGCATACAGCCCCTCCCCCAAAAGAGATACCACCCTCTTCCGGGGCCAGGAGAAATCAGCCAAGGCAAAAATGGGCTGTGGTGTAAACCCCAGTCTCGGCCTGGCTCCTCCCCAGAACACTGGCTTCTCGAACCAAAGGGATAGGAGAGGGCCTCAATCAGAGACCGTCCACAAGGTTAGAAATAGGCACAGTAACCCCGAGCTCTGAGTTCCTGGAGAGCCGGAGAATTTCCAATTACCCTGTTTGGTCTTGAGAGTATGCCATCTTATTTATTTGTTGACTTGGCTGAGTTTAGGCTGCCAAGCTGGTGTGCCAGGGTCTACCCCCAACTCCGTCCTGGCACTAAGGTGGAGTTTATCTGCCTGGGGACATGGTAGATTACGGAGGGTATGGGAAAAGTGTCATGCCTGCATAATGCCCAGAGAGAGAGAATTTTAGGGATCTTCCCTCCAATATGGGGGTCAGTAGAAGAGAAGGGGCTTGGGAGCCTCCAGGCTGGGCTCCAAGAGAACCAGGTTAAAACAGCCCAGCAGCTTAAGCTCCCCCCAAGGTTAGCCAACTATCTATACCATATAAGTCCCGTCACCATCTCCCCTTCCTCGGGTGCAATCACAGGGTGAAGGGGCCTCTTTAGGGGTTCCAGGAGAAGTGGGGGGAGGCATTCTCCAGGGCTTCTGCTCCACAGTGTCACCACTGGCCTTGTCGCTCACCCTTTCCCCGCCCCCACCCCACCCCGGTAGCCTCTGTACTGGAAGGAACCAGTTCTCTATCTATGGAGGGACATTTGTCCCCAAGAGCCTTCTGGAAGGGGAGGAGACAGAAAGATGTAGAAGGAGGCATTGTAGCTAGGAAAAACTGGGGGATGGGATTAACCCCATCTTGCCTCACAGACATGCTGAGATACCAGCGTGCACACACACACCCTAATTCCTTTTACTCTATGGCAGCACACGGGTGAAACACATCCTCCGTGCACACCCTTCACACACTAGGGTCTCTCTTTGGACTTGTAAAAATGATGGGGGAAAACCAAAGGGCAAAGGGACCAGAGAACTTGGAGGAAGATTCGGGAGTCGTAAACCTTCTGAAAAGGGGAGCACAGACCTACCGCTTTAAGAATCTCATAAAGGCTATGGATCTTCTCTTCCTAGAAAAATCCACATTGCTTTGTATATGGCATACAGTAACAATTTTACACACCGTATCAGAGGGCTTAAGGACCCCCACAACCTACCCACACAGATGCTGCAAATCCACATACTACATTATAGACCCCAGCCTCATACAAAGGACATACATGACCCAGACTCAATGTTCCTTACTACCAGATAGAACAAAGTCATTGTCTCTGAGGGTTCCCGAAGGCTCCTGACAAGCCCAGAAAGGAACCTTCGACCAGCAGCAACACATTTTTTACCGTCGCCAGACACAGCTTGAGCTCAGACTGCCTGAAACCTAGGTTTCCCTACAGCAGTCTGATCCTTTCTCTAGCAACTCAACAGATACCAGGCACCCCCAAAACAGACACACCCTCTTAGCCTTACTTCAATGCCACCCCCACCCGCAACTGTCTAGAAAAACCTCAAACCCAAAGATGTAAGCTGTCTCTACAGAGCTCCACTCACTCACCCCTAAATAAGCCCGGACGCCAGACTGAACCCACAACCACATCCTCGCCGACCCAACCTGGCACCCCCTGAATTCTTCACAGCCCCACCCACGCTACTAGGACTCAATGCTTCTCTCCAAATTGGGGGCTGAAAAAAAATCAAACTTGCGAGGGGCTCTGGGCCCACTCCTCCTGATGCACCCCACCACTGGCAAGTTTCCAAAGAAGCAAGACCCCTCCCTACCCCCCAAAGCTCCCCCTGGGCTTTGGGAGTCACTGACCTGGTGGGAAGAGGCAGGAGAGGAGGCTGGGGTGGTGCTGAGATGGTGCAGGGGGACAAGGCCCCGGCAGCTGCATCAGTCTCCGCAGAGTGAGAAGGAGCGAGTGGCCTCAGCATCCCCCTCTCAGGCCTGGCCAGCCATCGCCAGCTGGGAGCCCGAGCTGCTCCCTCAGAAGGAAGGAGAGGGAACCAAGGAGATCCCCACCCCCACCTCCCCACCCACTGGATTGAATCGCACAGGGACTTCCAGGGCAGCAGCATGGAAACACACACACACACACACACACACACACACACACACACACACACACACACACTCGCCCTCACGCAGACACATGCACCATCACTAGACCCCCACCGCCAAGGGGTGGGGCTTCCAAGGTTGAGTGAACGTTTTCCTTCCCTTCCCATTCCAGAACCAGGCACAAGTGGACCCGCTGCTGCCAAAATGCCAACCCCTAAGCCTAATCCTACATCACAGCCCTGGGAGCTGCCCACTGTGGCGAGCACACGGACCCTCCGATGACAGACAAGAAGCCTAGCAAAGCCAGACAGAAATCAGGCGTTGGGGAAGGAAGTCTCTGAGAGACGGTGGAAACTGACACCCCTGTGTTCTTCAGCTCCAGCTCCGGAACGTCGGAAGGAGGATGGGCCGACTGGGAATACTCTGCCTATAACTCAGGGCTGGGCATACAAGGCTTGCAGTCAGAAGAGGTGTGGGACACCCCAGATCCCTCCAGCACCCGTGCAGCCTTTCGGCCACAAATTCTACAAAACGTCCTGAGTGTTTCCTCCATGCTAAATAGTCATTCCGCTAATACGCATATTAGTCAAGAAAGATAGTCTCACTCTAAAGGTCCAGTCAGGGGTCTTTCCCTTTTACCTCAAGCTTTTAAAGATGATTCCAGAGGAGCTGGGTTTGAGCTTAAAAAAAAAAAAAATCACCAAAGATACCCAGGTGGAAGAATGGCGAGATCTTAAAGCAAAGCCCTTAGAAAGGGGTTCCCAGTGGGCAGTGGTATCTTGGTTTTCAGAGTGTTAAAATAAAAGGACCCTAAGATTGGGGTATTAACCCTTCCCTTTCAGAAACTGTCTAAACACCATAAGCCTTCACTACCTGCCACCCCACCAGCAACACCCTGAGGCCCCACCAAAACGCACCAGTGGATTCAAGCAGAAAACGCTCAGAACACACCTCCCCACCCGGAGAAGGCAGAGCTCCTGGCCCCTCCCCAGGCAGCTTGCAGCTAACCCCTCAGCGAACACCAGAGCCAACGCAGGGGCAATTTGCCTAGGGCAGAGATATTCAGGAGAGAAGGAGGAGGGAGGATCACACGCCATCAGAATTACAATCAGGGCTGTTGGGAGGTGGGGGGAGGCTCTGGGCCCTCTCTGCCAAAGTGCTGCAAAAAAGAATTATTTAAACTTTTGTTGTGCTTTTGGCTCAGACAGTAAATTGTTTAGCACTGGGGGTTGGAAGAGGAGAAACTAAGGAGGGGTGAAAATCAATGTTCTGGCTACTCCTGAACCCAGGTTACAAATAAATTGCTCTTTTTTCTTATTCTCCTGTCCCTTATCCACTCTCCTCAACCCCCACCCCCACCTCCAACACACCAACACACACCTTGGCCTGGTGTCTGCTGCCAAACAAACTTTGCAAATGAAAATTTCAACCAGGAAAACGGGCCTGGGGCCAAGTTCCATTCAAATAAGCAAATACCCCACACAATGGTCTGATTCATCCCCAGGCCTAGTTACACAAGCCTGGCTCGGGGCAGAGAAAATAAATATCAATATAAGTGTCCACACTGGCTGCTGGGGCCAGCGGGGAGTAGGAACTGGGGGGTGGGGGCTTGGAGAGCTCCTTGAGGTAGCGAGAAGTGGGTTAGGTTGGAATACTAATTCCAGAGAATCCCTCACTCCAATAGAAAAAAGGTCACAAAACTACTCACCTTCAGCGAGCCACGTCTCCTGGAAGTGACTGAGATCCTGGAAGAGATCTGAGGGGTGAATAATGGAATTGGAGAAGGTGAGGTGGAGGTGATGGTGAGAGGGAGGGAGCCCTAGCAAGCCGGGTGGCCCTCCCCCCCCTTTGTGGTAGGGGTCCTGGGTGACTCTTGGGGAACGAGGCGGGTGCTCTAGGATCGGCCCTCGGGGCGTGCGAGGTGGGGAGGGTCACAGTTTGTCTCCCCGGCTCTTTACCTTCGGAGTCGGGGGGCGGCAGGGAGCCCGGGTCCATGAGTTTCCCCTGCGGGACCATCAGCGCTTCGCGCAAGCTCCCATTTCCGGGCGATTTCTGCGGGGAAGGGGAAGAATGCCCCCTAGTCACCCCGAGGCCGCTGGCTCTGGAGGGCGGGGATGGGGTCCCGGGGTGACACAGGGGCGGGTGAGCGCTGGACCCCCTTGGGGCCGCGGGGAAGGGGCTGTGGGGCGGGGTGCAGGGCGCGGGAGGGCGTGGAGGCCGGCGCGGCGCTCACGCTGCAGAAGGTGTAGGGCACTTGCTGGTCCAAGTATCCGCCTTTCATCCTCCGCTCCATCCGGCCGCTCCCTCCGGCCGCACGGCCGGGGCCCCGCGCGGGGGCAGAGACCTGGGGGCGGGGGGGCTGCGTTCGCACACCGTCCTGGGAAGGCATTGGGGTGGGGGTGGGCAAGGGCAGCAGGGAGGGGCAGTCCCGAGGCTCTGGGTCCGACAGCAAAACTTCTCCGACTCACTCAGGCAATGGGGAGGTTTCCGCCTGCCGAGCTGAGCGCCGCCACCACTCCCCCTCCCGCCAAAGGAGGTCCCACCTGCTCCTGGGAGCTGGGCTCGGCGTTTCGGCTGCTTTCTGCAGCCCTGCTCTGCCCAAGCTCGGTTACATAAGACGTGTGTGTGTGTGTGTGTGTGTGTGTGTGTGTGTGTGTGTGTGTGTGCGCGCGCGCGCGCGCTCGCTCGCTCGCGGAGGAGCGGGCGAAGCGCTCACCATTCGCACGCCCACAACTCCCGCGCCCCCTCCAACCCGGAATCCCAGCGCCTCCCACCCTCTTGCCCTAGAAATCTGCGGAGGCGGCGGTTGGAGAGTGCAGCGTGTGTTGGAGACAAGGCGAGGAGTCACAGACGCTCTCCCTCCCTCCCCCTCCCGCAGCCTCACCTGAGGCCGGGGCGTCTGGGTTGGAGCCCCGGGGGGTCGAGAGCTTGCCCCGGGGCCGCACCGAGGGCCGCGGGGCTAGGCCGGAGCGAGGCAGCCCCGGCCCTGGGTCCCCAGCGCACCCGCTTGTTTTCCGGGCGCCGCCGACAGTTGTGAGCCCGGGGGAGCCGCTGATTGGTGCATTTCCTTGGCCTCGGCCTCGGCTCTCTCTCCAACCCCCCCACCCCACCCCGTTCCCTTTGTTTCATTGACTTTTGTGAATGAAACCCCAGGGCCGGGCACGCCCGCCAATCCGGAGACTCGCCCGGCCGAGCCGTGGGGGGCGGAGTTTCCCAGACGCGGGGGCCAATCAGGACGCAGGGGCTGGCTCCCGGCTTCATTCACCGCCAGGGCTCCCATTCATAAAAAAATAAACTCAGCGGCGGAGTTCATTCATAAAGCTGAGAGAAAAGAAGCGAAGCGGAGGATCCGAAGGCTCCACAGCGGGGTTCCGCGGTGTCCCTGGGCATGAGGCTCGGCGAGCTCCTCGAGCTGGCCGGGCTGGCGCCTGCACACGTCCCTGCATCTGCGTGTACGTGGGAGTGTGAACATGCCTCCCCTGCGGGGAGGCGAGCGGACTTGTGCCCAGAGGAACAGTAATAACTAGCATTTATGAAGCACTCCGCTTCCACGTGCTCATTTCATTCCCATAACCTGGCGAAGTGATTCTATTGTTTCCATTTTACAGAGATTGAGAATGAAAACTCTGTGAGGGTGGTGACTTGGCTGCGGTCACTCAGAGCAGCTGGGGTTTACAGCCCCCAACTCCCCATATTCTCCTGTACAGCCCTTTGAGGCCACAGCTAAATGAATTAAAGCTTTGTGGTAACACTGATACACAGTAGGCCCTCAATAAATGTAAGTTAGCACGGAATCCAGGCTTTTCCTCAAGGGTCTGCTCTGCTGAGCTGTTCTGTGACCCACTTTCTGTTGATTGCAGCAGAAACCAGAGGCCCCCCGCGTGGACTTCAGAGATTGCAGTTCCCTTAGAGCCACTTTTCCCCTTATCCTGAGAGCAAACCTAGAGTGTTAGGGAGAAAAGCCTCAAGACACCTGATGACCAGGGCGCCTGGGTGGCTTAGTCGGTTAAGCGTCCGACTTTCGCTTAGGTCATGATCTCCGGTTCGTGGGTTCGAGCCCCGCATCGGGCTCTGTGCTGACTGCCAGCTCAGAGTCTGGAGCCTATTTCAGAGTCTATATCTCCCTCTCTCTCTGACCCTCCCCTGCTCACTCTGTCTCTCTCTCTCTCCTAAAAATAAATAAAAATATTAAAAAAAAAAAAAAAGACATCTGAAGACCTGGAGGTAGGACTGGTTTCAGTCTATCCAAAAAGCTGGTCATAGCCTCTGTTCCCTCATTCACCAATTCATTCAAAAGACATTTATTGTGCCAGACACAATACTGTGTGCCAGGCAGCTATGACCGAGACACACCTGATAAGAGCTGGGCTGTTTAGGCTATAGCCCTGGAGGCACACAGGACTTGAAGTCACCCAAGCCTTCTTTCTGAGAAAAATCTCTGGGTCTTCAGAGCATACATTCCTTTAAGGAGTGCCTGAGGGGGCACCTAGGTGGCTCAATCGGTTAAGCATCTGACATTGTCTCAGGTCATGATCTCAGGGTTTGGGAGTTCAGAGCCAGGCATCGAGCTCTGTGCTGACAGCTCAGAGCCTGGAGCCTGTTTCGGATTCTGTGTCTCCTCTCTCTCTCTGTCCCTACCCCATTCACTCTCTCTCTCTCTCAAAAATAAACATAAACATTGAAAAAAAAAAAAAAGAAAGAGGAGTGCCTGATTTTGTGTATTTGTGATATATACAAGAGATTAGTTGAACCTCAGGCCAGTTGGGACTGCTTTCAAAATTCATCTAACGGGGCGCCTGGGTGGCTTAGTCGGTTAAGCGTCCGACTTTCGCTTAGGTCATGTCTCGCGGTTCGTGGGTTCGAGCCCCGCGTCAGGCTCTGTGCTGACTGCCAGCTCAGAGCCTGGAGCCTGTTTCAGCCTGTGACTCCCTCTCTCTCTGACCCACCCCTGCTCACGCTGTCTCTCTCTCTCACCTAGAAATAAATAAAACATTAAAAAACAAAAACAAAATTCATCTAACCTGGGGTTCCTGGCTGGCGAGCATGGGGTTCTAGATCCCTAGGTTGCGAGTTCGAGCCCCACGTTGGTGGTAGAGTATATTTAAAACAAACCAAAAAATTCATTTAATTTAACACCCGTACTTTACAGGTGAGGCAATGGTGTTTCAGAGAAGGGAGTGTTAGGGGCACCTGGGTGGCTCAGTTGGTTGAGCGTCCATCTTCGGCTCAGGTCATGATCTCGCAGTCGGTGGGTTTGAGCCCTGCATCGGGCTCTGTGCTGACTGCTTAGAGCCTGGAGCCTGTTTCAGATTCTGTGTTCCCCTCTCTTTCTGCCCCTCCCCAGCTCGTGCTCTGTCTCAAAAATAATAAATAAACGTTAAAAAGAAAGTTAGAAAAAAAGAGAGAAGGGAGTGAGGGAGTGATACCTGTATGCTCTTTCAGCTGTTTGAGGTTAGAACTCGGGCTAGAACCCAAACCTCTAGCACTTAGGGCTATTTATTTAATTTAGTGTTCATTCCAGGAGATGATTGTGGGCAAATGTAAATAAATCTCTCTGTTTTCTCCAAGTAACTATTCTTTAAAGCTCACGTCTGTCGCCCTTCTCCAGGAAGCCTTACTGAGTCTTAAGGACCCCACAACATTCCTGCCTACATTTCTGTTGTAGATGCCTTTCATTCTGCCTCGTTGACGTACTCATCCCTGTGTACAGAGAGCTCTCCGGGTCCCGAGGAGATCTCATTTGCCTCTTAAAATCTTCCCCCAGCCAGCTTCATGCTTGTGAGAGTCCCGTGAACTACTGGTTCAGGGAATAGGTGTAATCAAGACCAAACTAATCGAGCTTGGCAGGAACCCTGCCCAAAGAAGGAGAGACAAGCCCAAGCAAATCCCAGCTTTGGGCTGGATGGAACCAGCTTAGGGAGGACTTTGTGTCTCAGGGCCAAAAGCAGTGGGGGAGGAGGACAGAGGATTCTTCCTGGAAGGCAGCTCTGATGGAGTCTCTATGATGATGTAGAAGATTCCTGTGGGTCCCAGAGCTGGCACTCCAGGCAGGGGCTCTCTTAGGGGGGGCCTCTCTGGTTCTGAGCTCTTGCATTTCTCTGGAGGGCCCCAGGCTTTCTGGAGAGTGAGTGTGCTCTTTCTGTTCCCCATCCTGGGTCCCGGCTGAGAGCTTCCCCCACCCCCCCCTCCCGGCTCAGGCTTAGCAGGCTGACTGAATGAGAGGAAATACCAGTGCTATTGGCACTGCCGCCGGCACCTGGCCTCTGTTTCAACACCCAGGCTCAGAGCAGTGACAACTCCAAGGGGAGCATTTGAGCCTCTTCCAGCACTTGAGATAGTTCGGAAAAGGAAGGAATGGAGGGGCTATTGGGAATCACATCACCATAAGCAATGTTTCCTGGGCATGTCCAGTGCTTGACCTGCATTAACTCATACAACCTTCACAGTGACCCTGTGAGGTGCCTTCTCCCCTTTACAAATGGGGAAGTTGAGGCCTTGCAAACACACGCCTATGCCACGGGTCTACTCTACAGACCAAGGACACTGAAAACAGACTCTTTGTCACAGAGACTCCACTTTGAGGGAACACTCAACAGGCTGGTGGGGGAACTCTCCGGAGCCAGGACACAGACACGTGGGCACACCCGGATGAAGGATGTTCACAGCTCTCTCTTGGGGAGACAAAGCACCACATGTTCCCTGGAACGTCCCCAACACACCTTGGGAGGGGGTTGCCCGGGTAAATGCTTCTTTCTAGTATTTTGGGTCTAGAGTGTGACCTGTTTCCCAGGAGTGTAAGTTATAAAAGGTCAGTGTGGGTTTTTTAGATATGCAGATGTTCATGTACACGCAGCCCGGGGCTTGTTCCGAGAGCTGGGCTGAACCCTGAAATGAGAAGAAAGAGGCACCTGGATCAAAATGGTGAGGCCCCGGAGCCATCCGAGAAGCCTGCTCTCCCAAGTGGTGTTCAGAGGGGGTCGTGGCGGGGTTCTGGGTGACTTGTACAGCCTGTGAGGGGTGGGTACAAATGTCGTCAAAGGCCTGGCTTCCTCAGTGTCTGGACGAGCTCAGAGTCCCACGGGCATAAAGAGTGGGACTCAGAAGGTAACCCAGGGAGACAGCTCTGTAAGTCCAGATGGATGAGATAAACAGGGTCAAGGGGTGTCCTATGTCCCTTTAGTGTCTCCCAGACTAGAGCCGTCGCCAGGGGGAATGAACCAGAGAACAGGGTCAGGCGGTAGGGGTGGGGAATCATGGGGTCTTCCCCAGGGGCTGGTGGGTCATGACCACCAAAAACAAAGGACCACTCATGGGCATCCTTTTGTCTTTGACTCATATTTGTCCTGCGCTCGTATGGATCTCTCCAAAGCTCAGGGGTTCTACAACCAGGATCCGGGGACATGCCACCCACTGAGGCTGACTGCCTGCATGGCTGTGTGTGTACATGTGTGCACTTTGCTGAGAGGGACCATGGCTTTCAGCAGAGTCATCACAGAGCAGGTCTGTGATTCCGCTACCTCCTCCACCTCCAAGTTAAGAACCACAATGCTGGGGCACCTGGGTAGCTCAGCCGATTCAGTATCTGACTTCGGCTCAGGTCATAATCTCATGGTTCATTGAGTTCGAGCCCGGGTCAGACTCTCTGATCTCAGCGCAGAGTCCACTTCAATGTCCCCCTCTCTCTCTGCCCTCTCTCTGCCCTGCTCCCACAAGCTTACACACACACACACACACACACACACACACTCTCTCTCTCTCTCTCAAAAATAAATATTAAAAAAAAAAACCATTGTGTTAATGTCTTTCATCATAGATGTCTTTACAAATATCTTGTCAATATATATTACCTTAAAAATGGTTGAGGGGCACCTGGAGGCTCAACTGGCTAAGTGTCTGACTCTGACTCAGGTCATGATCTCCAGGTTCACGGGTTTGAGCTCTGAGTCGGGTTGACAGCCTAGAGCCTGTTTTGGACTCTGTGTCTCCCTCTCTCTTTGCCCCTCCCCCACTTGCTCTCTGTCTCTCTCAAAAATGAACAAACATGAAACAAACTTTTTTTCAAAAATTTGAACGTTTATTTATTTTTGAAGGCGTGTGTGTGAGAGAGACAGAGAGTGAGTGGGGAAGGAGCAGAGAGAGAGAAGGAGACACAAGATCCGAAGTAGGCTCCAGGCTCTGAGCTCTCGGCACAGAGCCTGATGCGGTTTCAAATTCACTAACCATGAGATCGTGACCTGAGCTGAAGTCGGACGCTTCACAGACTGAGCCGCCCAGGCAACTCGAAAAAAAACTTTTTAAAAATGGTTGGAGGGGTGCCTGGGTGGCTTAGTCGGTTAAGCGTCCGACTTTCGCTTAGGTCATGATCTCGCGGTTCGTGGGTTCGAGCCCCGCGTCGGGCTCTGTGCTGACTGCCAGCTCGGAGCCTGGAGCCCGTTTCAGTCTGTGACTCCCTCTCTCTCTGACCCTCCCCTGCTCACACTGTCTCTCTCTCTCTCCTAGAAATAAATAAAAATTAAAAAAAAAATAAAAAAATAAAAATGGTTGGAAAGGCACCTGCTTTGGAGCATATATGGGGGGTGGGAGTTGCAACCACTTCCCTTGTTCATCTCTACCTTCCACTTGGCTTGAGACTTTTCTTGAGACCCCACGGAAAAGGGAGCCCCCTTTCTAGTCAGATAGCAGGGAGCATAAGAGGCTAAAGAGGAAGGTACTGGTAAAGCTGATGTCTTTCTCAATTCCAGATGGTGCCCTGGTAGAGGAGAGCTATTTTAGGAGAAAAGTCCTAAAGATGAGGTCTTGGAGACCAGGCCTCTCTTTCTCTTGGGTATTGTAGGGGAGGTTATACTCAAGAACCTTGGGAGAAGTAGAAGGTGATGGGGTGTCTGGCGGGGGGCAGAGGGCTCAGTCGGTTGAGCATCTGACTTTGGCTCAGGTCATGATCTCACTGTCCGTGGGTTCGAACCCTGCATCGGGCTCTGTGCTGACAGCTCAGAGCCTGGAGCCTGCTTCATTCATATTCTGTGTCTCTCTTTTTCTCTGTACCTCCCCTGCTCACGTGCTCTCTCTCTCTCTCAAAAATAAATAAAGATTAAGAAAAAAAAAATAGGGGCACTTGGGTGGCTTAGTTGGTTAAGCATCCGACTTTCGCTTGGGTCATGATCTCGCAGTTTGTGGGTTCAAGCCCCGCGTCGGGCTCTGTGCTGACTGCCAGCTCAGAGCCTGGAGCCTGTTTCAGTCTGTGACTCCCTCTCTCTCTGACCCTCCCCTGCTCATGCTGTCTCTCTCTCTCCTAGAAATAAATAAATAATATTTTTAAAAAAATAGAAGGTGATCCTGAAGTCAGGAATCTGAGATGGGAGGTTCCAGGTCTCCGAAGACTCTCATCTGAGTGTGGCAGTTGTGATAGTTTCAGGAGTAGAGGGATGGACACAGTCACCTCCTTGGGGCCAAGCTAATCCCTGGGAGGGACTGATTTTAGGATTCCTCCTTGGAAGCCATCTTTTGGGGCGGCCGTATAAGAACTTGTTAAAAGCCCAGTGAATAGGATTTAAATATATTTTAAAGTAAGCTCTATGTTCTACACTCAATGTGAGGCTCAAGCTCATGACCTTGAGATCAAGAGTCACGTGCTCTACCGACTGAGCCACTCAGGCACCCCTGGCGTTTCAATATTTTATTATTTAAAAAAATTTTTAATAATAATGTTTAATTATTATTTATTTGTGAGAGAGTGAGAGAGCACGCACAGACGCACAGACGAGTAGGGGAGGAAGGGACAGAGTGAAAGACAAAGGATCTGAAGAAGGCTCGCACTGACCACAGAGAGCCCCATGCAGGGCTTGAATTCACAAGATCATGACCCAAGCCAAAGCGGGGCGCTTAACTGACTGAGCCATCCCCGCGCCCCTAGCATTTCAATATTTTTAAACAAGGCTGAATATACGTGTCCTCCTTTCATCTGGAATATTGTCCCAAGAAGAAAGCTTGAGCCTAATACTGGGAAGAGTCTGGAAGGCCAAAGAGAGATCAAGAGTGCCCTGAGGAGAGTAATGTTTATTTTTAGAAAGTGCTGGTGACTTCAGCTTTTCCTATTTGCTCCTTGCAGCCGCTTGGGACTCCCCCACACCTCCCTGCATGCAAAACCTTCCCTGTCCTGTTCTGTCTCATCCCCTATTAATTTAGCTTTCAACCCTCTACTTACAGACCAAGTGGCCCAGCTCCAGTTCAGGCCCTGTCTGAGAGCTTCAGGATAGAAGATTCTTTTTTTTTTCTTTTCAGTTTTACCGCCCTTTTTGTCAAAGAGAGACAAACAGACAAATGTCAGCAGCCTGAATTAGAATGGAAATGGTGCCAGTTGGGCAGAGTCCAGAATGCTCCCCTTTTTAATTACGTGCAGACTTGAATTATGAATGGTCCCAGCTCCTGCTGGGCGGGGCTCTACCAAGGGAAGGCAGTTTCTCCTTTGAAAGATTAAATGTCGTTTATTTCTCTTAGTCTCTCTGAGAGTGTCTATATTTGCCCTTTGTCATCACGAATAACAGGCAACCAAGGGGACGCCCCAGATCGTAAAGGCTGTGGCAAGAAGCCTGGGTCTCCGACTCATTTTGGACTGTTTTGGGGGGTCAGAGTGGCGGGGATTCCCAGCTTTATTGCTGAGTGTTTTTGTTTTCCGAAACAGAAACGCTTCTGTCGCCCCCAGCCCCGGGCCGCCCCTGAGGCATCCTAGGGCTTCGCTGTGACTCAGGGAACCCCTGCTGTAGATTTACTTTTCCTGTCGATCCTCGTCTGTCCTGCTTGCCAGTGACCGCAGCCCAGATTTATCTGGCAGTTTACAACCACAGTTTGTTAATTTACGGTCTGGGACCATGGAGCCCAGAGCCCAGGAAATGGCCCTCCCTCTGGGTGAAGCTCGGCTTTCTTCTCTCTCGGTGGGGACAAAGTGCCTGGGTGAGGAAAGTATGTGGCGGAGAGGAAGGATGGTAGGGGGTCGCCTGCTGAGAGGACATAATACCTAATCCGAGGGGGTGGGTGGGGGGGGGACCAGGCACTCGGAATCCCAATTTGAATTTCCAAAATACGGTGTTTGCACACACGCTTTACACTTTATTGTTCCCCTAAGCCTTCTCAGATACGTTATCATACCTTTGCCCAGCAATTGGCATTTTTAGTTCCTTTTTAGAGTTGAGCACTTTAAAGTTCAGAGAGCAATTCGCTTTTGTCATCGGGGGTGGGGACCAAACTCCCAGCTCCCGATTTCCATCCAAGCTCCACCCAGTTCCAGGGGCAGCTACCGCGTCTGAGAGGAGAGAGGACCGGAGACAAAAGCAAGTTGTTCTTGGCCGCAGATCCCTAGTTCTCCACACCCTGACCCCGGCTGACCCTCCCCTCCCTGGCATTTCCTTTTTATGTTCTCCCCTCCCCTCCCACAAGTCCCACGTTCCTGGTAAGAAATACCTGTTAGGGTCTTGTTAATTGCGGATCTTCTTAGGGGGTGGTTCGGCATTTTCTTAAATTGCGCATCAGACAGGAATGTCTCCCACAAAGGGAAAACTGATGGGGGAGGTAGCATTTTGTTCCCTAGAAATTGAGAATGTAAAGTATATTTAATTAAAATGATAAATCTGATTTTCAGTTTTGTTTTTACCACTGCTTAAAACTAATCTATTTTATGCATGTTTGCAGAGGTTGCAGCCATCAAATCAGAGAATATTAGAGCTGTGAGGCACCTGGAGATCTTTCTGGGCCAAACCCTTCATTTTATAGACAAAGAAACCGAGTCCCAGATTGGCGAAGGGTCCCCTGAAGTTCCAGTGATGTGCGAGGGGCTGGTTCTCCGTGGCTCCACCTCCTTCTTCTGTTTCCATTTATTGGCATATCTCAAAGGCTGGAATCACTGGCTGGGCTCCTCTCTCTTTAAATCCCCCCTCCCCCCCCCCTTGCAAACTCCTGCTGGGAGGGGCTTGGCCTCTGGAGCCCTTCTCCTGCCTCCCCAGTTGGTACCCAGCCTCTTCTCTGCCCACTTCCCTCCCTCTCGCTCTCCTGACTACCTCATTCTGCACGAATCTCATTTGGTGAGGTTTTAAGCTGTATTTGGTTCTGTGGGTTTTTTCCATCTGCATTACTACAAGGCAGTGACCAGACCCTGTTTTTTTTTTTTTTCCTGCTTGTTTGTTTGCTTTTTGTGTTTGGTTTTTTTTTTTTGGTCCCAGGTACATCTTCAGAGTTGAAAACAGAAGCTATTGAATTCTGTTGTTTTCGCCTAAAATGAGGTTGCAAACATTGTGAAGTGTTTTTGTTTCTTTGAATGGGAAAGGCACCGATATGGTACAAAATCCCAAAGACATATAATATTCCCTGGTGGGATTAAAAAATTTTTTTCTTAATGTTTTTATTTTTGAGAGAGAGAGAGAGAGAGAGAGACAAAGACAGAGCACAAGTGGGGAAGGGAAAGAGAGAGAAGGAGACACCGAATCCGAAGCAGGCTCCAGGCTCTGAGCTGTCAGCACAGAGCCTGATGCGGGGCTCGAACCGTGCACTGTGAGATCATGACCTGAGTCGAAGTTGTGGGACGCTTAACCGCTTAACTGACTGAGCCGCTCAGGCACCCCTCCCTGGTGATATTTTATTATCTCTGTCCTGGCAACCCGTTTTGCCTTCCTAGAGGCAACCAACATGTACATTTTCTTGTGTGTTCTTGGTGACCCGGACCATGCAGATAAAGATACACAGCAAATACAGACCTCACACACATACATTAATCTCCTCTCCTTTGTTTACACAAATGGTGTGGAATTGTGAGCACGGAGGCCTGAGTGTGTCACCAGCCAAAGAAACTTCATCCCCACAGAGCCTGGCACAGCCAGAGAAACAGTAGTATGTATGGATCCGGACCAGAACTTCCGGAGGTCGCTCTGTGCATTAAGATACAATGGTTGCGCCCCTGTCCCACCTGCCACACAATTAAAAACACAAACAACGAGGGGCGCCTGGGTGGCTTAGTCGGTTAAGCGTCCGACTTTCGCTTAGGTCATGATCTCGTGGTTCGTGGGTTCGAGCCCCGCGTCAGGCTCTGTGCTGACTGCCATCTCAGAGCCTGGAGCCTGTTTCAGTCTGTGACTTCCTCTCTCTCTGACCCTCCCCTACTCACGCTGTCTCTCTCTCTCTCCTAGAAATAAATAAAACATTTAAAAAAAAAAAAAAAAGTAAAAACACAAACAACGAAACCATAGAATACTTTAGAGGAAGTCCAGACAAGATTTGATTTTTAAAAAAGCATTTAAAAGAAAAAAAAAATACCAAAAGCGTTTAAAAGAAATACCAATACCAAAACATTTAAAAGAAAAAAAATGAGGGTCGCCTGGGTGGCTCAGTCAGTTAAATGTCCTACTTCAGCCCAGGTCATGATCTCACAGTTCGTGAGTTCGAGCCCTGCATCAGGCTCTGTGCTGACAGCTCAGAGCCTGGAGCCTGCGTTGAATTCTGTGTCTCCTTCTCTCTCTGCCCCTCCCCTGCTCGCACTCTCTCAGAAATAAATAAGTATTAAAAATTAAAAAGAAAGAAAAAAAAATTAAAAAGAAAAAAACGTGGCCTGTTTTGCTGGAGCCCTAGGCACAATCATGGACTGACTCTGGGGTTACCAGCATGGGCTGGGAGATAAGCCGGGGTCCAAAACCTGGTTGTGCCTCTGTTTGGCTTCGTGATCTGGGTGAGTCAAGGAATCACTTTGAACCTTAGTATCCTCATCTGTACAATGGGGATAATAAGATCTCCCGTGGCTCTTGATTTCAATGACCTTATATGAGTGAGAGGCCTAGAGATAATGTGTAGTAAATGCCAAGTTCACAGGACAAGTCATTTCCAGTCTCTCTTTGTATGTCTGTGCATATACGTGCATGTGCGTGTACACATGGGGCCATTTCCTTTTCTTACACCCTCACTTCACTGCCTCCTCCACTTCAGGCTCTCAGTGTATGGGCTGATGTTGGATAGGCAGCATGTCTTGTGGGCTAGCTTCAGGGTCAAGGGCACTGGTGGTGGGTAGTGAGCAGGGCAGAGTCCCAGTCACCTGAGAAGTCCTCTGAGGAGGTCAGTCATCTCTTTCCCCTGGAGGCCAGGGTAAGAAGGAGAAAACCACTGGTGTGGGGGTGTGGGGGTGTGGGGGTGTGGGGTAAGGGCTCTTTTCAGTCTGTCCCGACTATTCCTCCCATTTCTTCTGCATCCTGCTCCCTTGGACGTGGGTCGGTAGCTCTTGGCCATGGCTCTGATTTGCCCAGCTTCACGGGGATGACCCATCTCATTCACTGGGTAGTGGTGACCAGGCTCATCTGGATTCTAAGGGAGTTGGCTTTGAGGCCCCCAGAGCCCAGTCTGCTCTGGCTGTCGGGGTATGTAAGGGACTTCACCTTTTTTGGGTAGAGAGGTAAAGGGTTAAGAGGCAGGAGATGGCTGTTAGAGAAGGGAGGAGTGTGTGTGTGTATGTGTGTGTGTGTGTGTGTGTGTGTGTGTGTGGTGTACACACACAGGCAATAGTAGTTGCTGCTCCCTTTTCATTTTCAAGAAGTCGGAAGGCTGCAGTAATTCTTCCAGAATGAGGGTCCCTTCTAAGGGCCTTTTAGCTCGTGCCCAAGACCGCCAGCACTTTCCCTGGGAAATGCTTTTCTGGAGCCTGGGGAGCTGGAGATAATACAGACAACAACACAATCTAGTTGGTTCAGTTTCCATCAAATCTTTGTCATCCCCTCTCCCGACCCACCCTCGCTTCAATCTCGGCAAACACTAAAACATACTTTGTGCAAAAAACATGTTCTTGGAGGGATGCTGGGTGGCTTAGTTGGTTAAGTGCTTGACTCTTGGTCTCAGCTCAGGTCACGATCCCATGGTTTGTCGGATCGAGCCCTGTGTCAGGCTCTGCGCCGACAGTGTGGAGCCTGCTTGGGACTCTCTCTCTCTCTCTCTCTCTCTCTGCCCCTCCCCTGTGTGAGCTCTCTCTCTTTCCTTCTCAAAATCAATCAATAAATAACTTAAAAAAAAAGAGAGAGAGATTCCTTTCTCTGGGAGCAAGAATGATTATAAAATAAAAAAAAAATAAGCAGACGAGAAACACATGTGTTTTCAGATCCAGAAGCTCAGAAACGAGTCAGGTCCCTACCTCTGCCCCAAGTAGCCCACCCTCAGGTGGTGGCATTATGGGCGTGAGGTGCTGGGAGTGGCTACACATTCTCAGTGTTTTTGTGCAAAAGCCAGAGGGCGCCCTTCGTGTAGAGGTGACCACCTCAGTGCTGGAGTTCCTGTTCTCTCAAGTTCATCTCCAGTGTCATTTCCTCCATGAAGTCTTTCCTGGTACATTTCTTCTCCCAGGGAGCTGGTTATTCTCCTTCAACTTTGCTAAGCACATTGCCAGAACTTGCTTATTCACTGGACAAGGTAAGTTCTCGCTCATGACCCTGATCTTTATCCACCTTGTATGAGACTCCTCTTTGGACTGGTCTTAGACACCCCCATTGGATTAGAAGTTCCTTAAGGGCGGGCTGGGTGCCCCACTCCTTTTCTGTACCCCTTTCTGGTGCCCAGTCCAGTCCCTGGAATAGTCAGGGCTTTGCAAAGGACCTGCTGAAGCTGCTTTGTGCAGCCCTTGGAACGGAGTTTGTGGCCAGGGAATGATTGCTGGAGAGATGTGGAAAGACCTGAGTCTCTGAGGCAAGGCTTGGGAAACTGTGGCCTGTGGGCCAGATGGGGCCCAGTGCCTGTTTTTGTATGACCTGCAAGCTACAAAGGGGTCTCACCTTTTTCCTTTTGTTTCTTTTTTAAAAAATATTTTATTAAAAATTTTTTAAATATTTAATTTTGAGAGAGACAGAGATAGAGCATGAGTGGAGGAGGAGCAGAGAGGGAGGGAGATACAGAATCCGAAGCAGGCTCCAGGCTCTGAGCTGTCAGCACAGAACCCCAACGTGGGGCTCAAACTCCTGAGCCGTGAGAGCATGACCTGAGCTGAAACTGGACGCTTAACTAACTGAGCCACCCAGGTTCCCCTATTTTAATTTTTTAAAAGTTTACATACTTATTTTGAGACAGATCGAGACAGCGAGCTGGGGAGGGTCAGAGAAAGGGAGAGATAGAATCCTAAGCAGGCTCCAGACTGTCAGTGCAGAGCCTCATTTGGGACTTGAACTCATGAACCGTGAGATCATGACCTGAGCCAAAACCAAGAGTCAGACACTTAACTGACTAAGCCACCCAGGTGCCCCCTCACATTTTTGCAATGACTAGAAAGCAGCTAAAGAAAAATAACATTTAGGATGTGAAAAAGATAAGAAATTCAAATTTTAGTGACTCTAAGTAGTTTTATTGGGACACAGTCACACTTACCGGTTTGCATGTTGTCTGGTTTGCTTTTGTGTTACAAGGGAGCAGTTGAGTGCTGCAGGGAAGATGGTGTGTCTGACTCGCAGAGCCTGTGTTATTTATTCTCTGTCCTTTGACAGAAAAAGTTTGTCGAGCCTTGGAGGACCTAGTTCACAGAAAGTAGGAGTCCATATTGAAGATTGGGCAGCCCAAGGGAGGGGGCCGAGGATCTCTGGGCAAGTCAAGGGCAGAGGCAGCCCATGATCCATCTTGCCTGCCCAGGAAGCCAAGAAGGTCCGTTGCAGGTGTATCTTCCCCAGGTCAGGAAAGCTGGGGGGTGGGGTGGAGAGTTAGGTGAAAAGGGCTTTAAGGTTTGCTTCTATGAGGCATGGCCATCTGGTTCCAGTTCCAAGCTTCTTCCCAGAGCCCTCTGCGGTATGGAGGAGTGGGGAACCTGCAAGAGGGGAAGAACGGGCTCCAAAGACACCATGCACTTGCTTTCCTGAAGCCTGACTTAAGGATGAGATGGAGAAACAAATCTGAGAATCCTCAGGGAAGAGCCCTGCCCGACACCGCACACCGGATCCTGAGTCCACAGGATGCAAAGTGACAGCTCAGCCACCGTGTCACTGGAGTCAGCTCCGGCCTGTCCTCTGCCACCTAGAAAGAAGGCATTCAAACAGTATGCTTTGTGCTCCCCTCCTCATCCCTGCACCCTTGTGGGGGAGGCCAGGCAGCCAGAGGAAACTTGCCTTAAAGAACAGCCAATGAGGAAACAACCAGCAAAACTAAAAGGTAGCTGATGGAATGGGAGAAGATATTGGCAAATGACATATCAGATAAAGGGTCAGTATCCAAAATCTATAAAGAACTTATCAAACTCAACACCCAAAAAAGAAATGGTCCAGTGAAGAAATGGGCAAAAGACAGGAATAGACACTTCTCCAAAGAAGACATCCAGATGGGGGCGCCTGGGTGGCTTAGTCGGTTAAGCGTCTGACTTTTGCTTAGGTCACGATCTCGCGGTTCGTGGGTTTGAGCCCCGCGTCGGGCTCTGTGCTGACTGCCAGCTCAGAGCCTGGAGCCTGTTTCAGTCTGTGACTCCCTCTCTCTCTGACCCTCCCCTGCTCACGCTGTCTCTCTCTCTCTCTAGAAATAAATAAAAATATAAAAAAAAAAAGAAAAAAAAAAAAGAAGACATCCAGATGGCCAAGTGACAAAAGAAAAAATGCTCACCATCACTCATCATGAGGGAAATACAAGTCAAAACCACAAGGAGATACCACCTGACACCTATCAGAATGGCTAACATTAACAACTCAGGCAACAATAGATGTTGGCAAGGATGGGGAGAAAGGATGGATATCTCTTTTGTGCTGCTGGTGGGAATACAAACTGGTGCAGCCGCTCTGGAAAACAGCATGGAGGTTCCTCAAAAAATTCACAGTAGAACTACCCTACGACCCAGCAATTGCACTATTAGGTTTTTATCCAAGGGATACAGGTGTGCTGTTTCAAACATGCACCCCAGTGTTTACAGCAGTGCTATCAACAATAGCCAAAGTATGGAAAGAGCCCAAATGTCTGTCGACAGATGAATGGATATAGATGTGGTATATATACACAATGGAGTATGAATCGGCAATCAAAAAGAATGAAATTTTGCCATTTGCAACTATGTGGATGGAACTAGAGGGTATTATGCTAAGCGAAATTAGTCAGAGAGAGACAAATATCATATGACTTCACTCATATGAGGACTTTAAGATACAAAACAGATGAACATAAGGGAAGGGAAGCAAAAAGAATTAAAAAAAAGTGAGGAGGACAAAACACAGAGATTCTTTTTTAAAAAATATTTTAAAAAATACTTTTATTTATTTCTAGGAGAGAAAGAGAGACAGCATGAGCAGGGGAAGGTCAGAGAGAGAGGGAGACACAGACTCTGAAATAGGCTCCAGGCTCTGAGCTGGCAGTCAGCACAGAGCCCCATGTGGGGCTCGAACCCATGAACTGCGAGATCATGACCTAAGCGAAAGTTGGACGCTTAACTGACTAAGCCACCCAGGTGCCCCCAAAACATAGAGATTCTTAACGATAGAGAGCAAGCAGAGGGTTGCTGGAGGGGTTGTGGGAGGGGGGATGGGCCAAATGGGTAAGGAGCATTAAGGAATCTACTCCTGAAATCATTGTTACGTTATATGCTAACTTGGATGTAAATTAAAAAAAATTAATTAATAATAATAATAAAAAAAGAACAGCCAAGAGTCAGAGAGATGAGCAGAAGATGCCTGAGTGACACTTCCTGGGGACCAAGTGGGGAATGGTTACCGTGGGGGTCCACCCCAGGGGACCATCTTGAGCAACTTTGGCAGCAACTCTTGAAAGCTCACATGCACAGTGCCAGCCTTGTCCTTCCTCATTCGTTCCTTCGTTTGTTCGTTCATTCATTCATTCATCATATATTCATGGAGTTCCTTCTGGGCGTTGAGTTTACCCTCTGGTAGGAAAGAGTGACGTTCTCTGCTACGGGGAGAACGTTATAAGTAAAATAGAAACAGCTAACATTTATTGTGAGCTTTCTTGGTGCCAGACATTATTCTCAGCTGGTACAGAATAATTCAATCCTCTCAAAAACTCTGTGGAGGGAGAGGCGGGTCTGTCATTATCCCCTTAGTATAGGTGAGAACACACAGGTTCAGTGAGGCAGGGAACTTGCTGAGGTCACCCAGCTGGGAAGGGGCAGAGCCAGCCTATTAACCCAGGCTTGTGCGATTTCAGAAGCCAATAAATATTTGTGAATGAAGGAGTGAGTGGGTGCTGGGGGAAGGGGTTTGTCCATGGAGATGTAAAACAGGCCTCTACCTGTCAGAGGCTTCCTGTCTGGTTGGGGAGGTGGGCCAGGAATGGCAGCGTAATATTATAATAATAACATTTTTCATAACTCAGGTCTCAACTTTGAGGCACCAAGGTAACCCGGGCAATACAGCACCATGAAGGTGGGAAGCCACTTCCGGAGGGGGTGCCCCCAATTCTAGCCCCAACAGGTTCTGAGCCTTCTGTTCTGCTCCACAGCGGCTCTTCCCAGAGGTCCTCCACACTGGGCCCCTCACACCCATGTTTTGGGGTGTCGGGCTCTCATTTGGTCTTTGCTACTCTCTGCCAAGGATGGAGAGTTTCAAGCCACACCCATGTGTGTGTCTGTCTGTCCTCACACACACAAAGAGGACTTGAGATGCTGGGTCCCTCCTGCTTCCTTTCTAAGAGTTGCAAACCTACTTGCTCTGCCCAGACAGTGCTGGGGAAGTAAGTTGTGTCTTTTGTTTAAACCGATTCCAGCAGCTGCATGTAAAAGGGAAATTGTAGCCCAGAGCCACACTGCCGGTGCCTTGACACAGAGGTCCCCCTGGCAGGAGGGTGTCTGCTCATACCCTTGGGGGTCCCCACCTTTCCAAGGCCAAGGTAATGCTGGTGGCTCTGTATCCCACCCCTCTTCCCTGATCCCCTCAGGATCTCAAACTCTGGAGACCCCAGGCATTTAGCTCTGATCCTGCTTCACCCCATCTCCCAGGGCAGGTGGTTGTTGCAGGGAAGGGGGCCCGTCAGACTAACCCCTGTGTGGCTTCACGTTGCTGAGTCTCACCCATCTCCCTACAGTATCACACTGCAACCCCGGGATTCAGAGAGGTCAAGTGACATGCCCGAGGTCACACAGCCAGGAATGGTAGTGGAAGCCAGAACACCTCTGGTTCTGTCTAGTGTCCTTTCCTGTATGTGAATGGACTCAGCAGACTGAGAAAAGGAGATATGGAACTTGTCCCAGACACCCCCATCCTGAGGAGCGGGGCAAGGAGGCAGAGTCCTGATTAAGCCTTCAGTTGGTTTCAGATAATAGAAATTATAAGCAGAGCCAGAGAAAGAAAAGTAAAAACAAGAGGGATGGCCCCCTGGGGTCAAAGCTCTGGGTTCTCCAAATCTGGAGACAGGACATTCTGGACAATGGTCCATGCCTGCGGCTGCTGGTTCAAGATGCCCTCTGCTACCTGCTTTACGGAGTGGAGGGGGAGTGGGGACAAGGTATTAGTTTGTGTGGACCCCTGAAAGCCGTGCCCTCCAGAGGAAATACCAGACTAATGGAAATAACAAAGAGACGCTACATTTGGGGTCCCCAGCTGGGACGCACAGCATCGTTTCTGGGGCTGGAGGGAGGAGGTGGGGGGAGGTAATTATTGATTAGATAGTTTACACATTTCATTTATTTATTAAGCAACTACTACATGACAGGTAGAGTGCCAGGAAAAGCGAATACAATAGTCCGCAGCAGCCAAAAATAACAGCAAACCTTTCGGTGCTCACTCAGTACCTGGCTAAACGTTTTACGTGTGTTACTTGTTCCACATCGCACATGCGAGGATCAGAGATGTAAGTTTCTCAAAGTCACAGAGCTAGTAAGTAACCAGGGGAGACACCTGAGTAAGCTCATGCCAGCAATACAGGTGACCAGATGTCCCTCCCAGAGAGGTGTGCTCCTAGGGTTCTGGGAGGTTTGGGGGAAGTGTGGAGGCAGTGTTTGAGCCGGACCTCATCAACTCCCGTCCGTAGGGGAGAGAAGATGGGTCCAGGTCGAAGAAGCAGCCTTTACAAAGGCGCGGAAGCCCAGAAGGAAAGACGTGTCCCAGGGGAATGGAGTTTAGGGCATTAAAGGTGGGGCTGGGATGGGGCGCCTGGGTGGCTTAGTCAGTTAAGTGTCCGACTTTTGCTCAGGTCATGATCTCGCAGTTCGTGCGTTCTAGCCCCGCGTCGGGCTCTGTGCTGACTGCCAGCTCGGAGCCTGGAGCCTGTTTCAGTCTGTGACTCCCTCTCTCTCTGACCCTCCCCTGCTCACACTGTCTCTCTCTCTCTCCTAGAAATAAAAATATTAAAAAAAAAAAAAAAAGGTGGGGCTGGGGAGTAAGAACATTCTAGAGGAGACCTTGTTGAGAACCCTGTACCCTACAATGTGGAGTCACTGGCAGTGGGGGGTGTGGAGGTTGGGGGGCTGTTAAAGCCTGAGAGTCAGACTTTGGGCAAGAGGGGTGAGGGAGGCCACTGCCTTGGCGCTCATCCCTAATCCTGCCCCCGAGGCCCCTACTTCCTCCATCTTGCTACAGAAGCCGTGACAGCATCATTCCACTCAGACAGATGGCAGAGGCATTACCACGTGGTGGATGAAAGCCCCGACTCTGGAGGCTGACTCTTCTTGCTCTGCCACCAACAAGCTATGAGGACCCGAGCAGATGAATGTCTCTTTGCCTCAGTTTCCTCATCTGTCACAGAGTGGTTAATAACAGTACCTACCTCAGAGAGTTGGGTGTCAAAACAAAATGCAGTGACCTAGGGAAATCAAGTGTCAGGCTGCCAGTGAGAGGTCCCACAAATGCTAGTTCCTCTTAGCAGATGCTACCTCCCCACCTGCCCTGGTCCGGACAGCTCCTCCGAGTCCTGACTGTCAAGAATGCGTGGGATCTGATCTAAATCCCTCCTTGCTAGAGACAGATTCCAGCCTCTGTAAGAGCCTTTCTGAACCGGGAACATTGCTGTGCTCCCTTACCTCATCCTGCCCCTCTAATCTCAGCTCTTCCCCTCTCCCCTCCCCTGTGATTATCACAAACCCCTCCAGCTAGCTAGCAGGCAGGCTTGGCTGGGCCCCATGCCCCTTTGAAGTCCAAAGCCAGGTTCCCAGTCCCACACACTGACTTCTGAGAAAGCTACTTCCCATCAAATCCTGCGGCCAAAAAGATTCCCCTCTTAGGTATTCCTGCCAACTCCGTTTTATAATCTCTGCGCCGGGGAGGGAGGACAGTACAGGCACTTTGTGCGCAGGAAGGAAGCAATTAAATTATTAGCACTTTGAGAAATTAAACGACATAACTTATGGCGGAGTAAGTTTAGCAAAAAAAAAAAAAAAAAAAACCCGTGTAATGTGAGAAAACAATTAAAAAGAATTATATAAGGTTGGGCTCACTCCTTTATTGCAATAGAGTTAGCAGTTCATTGATTATCGTCTTGTTATAATGCAGGAGGATGGCGCGGGCTGCCACGGAGGCAGCGACATTCAGGAAGCAAGGCGCTTAGCTGGGTCCTGAAAGAGGACACAGAGGAGGAGCTGAAAGGTTTTCTAGACGGGAAGGGGGAGGGGAGAATGGGGTCACAGGAAGGCGAGCCGAGCAGCTCTGCCTTCTCCCAGATCCCGCTTTGGTAGAACCTACCAGTTTCAGCTTGCCTAGACCCTGTCCCTCAGCAATTCCGCTCCTAGGTATTCATCCCAGTGAAACGCACACGTGGGTCCATAAGGGGACGTGGATGAGGGTGGTCGCCGAAGCATCCCCTGTGTCCCTTGCTGGAAGACTGGAAAGGTAAAATGGGGTGAATGTGCCATGGAGCAGCCGCGAGAAGCAACAGCTGGATGCACACAGAGCCGCGTGGTTGGATCTTAAAAACTTCGTGCTACACGGCAGTTCCGAGGAACAAACTACTGCCACCCACGCCATATGTAGGGCTCTCCCAGACAAGTCGAAAGAAAGAAGCAGGACACGAAAGAAGACCCACCCTCCGATTTCATGCAGATGAAGTTCAAGAACAAGTTGAAGCTGGAAGAGTGGTTACCTCCAGCAGCGGCAGCGGTTGGGGGAAGGGAATAGTTTCTAGACTGGGAAGGGGCAGGAGGGAATCTTTTAGAGTGCTCGAAGTGTGTCCTGTTTTGATGGTGATGGTGATTACTCACATATATTTATGGATTTAAAAAATCGAGTTTTATACCTAAGACCAGGGCACGTTCCACATTTCACTGTATGCACGTTGTACCTCAATAGGAGAGTACAGGGCAAAAATGTTGTCAAGGGGAAAAGGAGGGCACGAGAAGAAATGACACAATACCATTTATGTAAATAAAAAACCACATGCTTATAAAAGAACTACCATTCTGCAAGAACTAAGCAAAGAGAATGATAGACCCTATCATATGGGCATAGGGTGGGGATGATAGAGAATAAATGAGTGAATGAAGCCAAGAGCATGGCTTTGCACATACTAATTATAACAGGCCATGAGCAGAGTGTGGTTAACCCAGCCCTCTGCCTCTGAGGTAAAAGTTTGTAGAAAATCATTACAAGCAGGGGGTGGGGGGGACAGAGAATCCCAAGCAGGCTCTACATGCGCAGTGCAGAGCCCAATATGGGACTCGAACCCACGAACAACGAGATCATGGCCTGAGCTGAAACTGAGTTGGATGCTTCAGTGAACAAGCTACTCAGACTCCCTGAAAATCACTAGTTTAAGTCAGAAGGTTTTTCTGGGGCACCTGGGTGGCTCAGTCGGTTAAGCATCCAACTTCAGCTCAGGCCATGATCTCACGGTTTGTGGGTTCAAGCCCCACGTCGGGCTCTGTGTGGACAACTAACTCAGAGCCTGGAGCTTGCTTCAGATTCTATATCTCCCTCTCTCTCTGACACTCCCCTGCTCACACTGTCTCTCTCTCTCTCTCAGAAATTAATAAAACATTAAAAAATTAAAAAAAAATCAGAAGGTCTTTGGGCTGGATGTGGTATGTGTAGGGTATTGGGGCCTTTCGATCTGAGGGGTGTGTGTGGAATCAGTCACTGATGACTGCCAGGTTAGGGAGGCCCCTATGTCACGTTTCTATCCTTCTCTGCATTTTGCCAAGCAATGCTGTCACCCCCACTGCCCTAGAGGGCCTCACATATGGTGGGCAGCTCATTGGAGAGGATGGATTGAAGTCAGGTGCCTGCACTTAGCTCAGATCTCCTACTCCCGGCTGGGTGATGGGCGGGGGTTGGGGAGGGGACGTAAAAAAAAAAAAAAGTGTCCACGGTGAGGGTGGTTTGGGGTAGGGTCAGCAAACTTTGAGTGCTGAGGGCCGGTTAGTAAATATTTTCAGCTTTGTAGACCCTACGGTCTTTGTGTTTTTTTTTTCTTAATAAAGTTTTTTTTTAATGTTTTATTTATTTCTAGGAGAGAGAGAGAGAGAGAGAGAGAGAGAGAGACAGCATGAGCAGGGGAGGGTCAGAGAGAGAGGGAGTCACGGACTGAACAGGCTCCAGGCTCTGAGCTGGCAGTCAGCACAGAGCCCGACGCGGGGCTCGAACCCACGAACCGCGAGATCATGACCTAAGTGAAAGTCGGACGCTTAACCGACTAAGCCACCCAGGCACCCCTACGGTCTTTGTTACAGCTGCTCTGGAAACAGTCATAAACGGAAATGAGTGTGCATGGCTGTGTTCCAATAAAACTTTATTTATGGACACTGAAATTCAAAAACAATTTTTTCAACTTTATTTATTTTTGAGAGAAAGCACGAGCGCGGGAAGGGCAGAGAGCGAGGGGAACAGAGGATCTGAGGCGGGCTCCGTGCTGGCAGCAGACAGCCTGATTCAGGGCTCAAACTCATGGACCTGAGATCATGACCTGAGCCAAAGTCGGATGCTTAACCGACTGAGCCACCCAGGTGCCCCTGGACACTGAGATTTGAATATCATAGTTTTCATGTTTCATGAAATATCATCCTTTTATGTCATCATCGTTTAAAAATGTGAGAATGGTTCTTAGCTTGTGGGCTATTTACCAGTAGATGAGGGGCCAGATTTGACCCACAGGCCACAGTTTGCTGACCCTTGGCCTAGAGGATTAAGTAGGCTAGGGCAGTGCTTGGCACATAGCAAGTGCTCCAGAAAGTTTAATTATTATTATTCTCACGCCTTACCGTACAGGTGAGAGAACTGAGGTGCAGAGAGACAAAATGAGTCACCAGAGAATTTGGGGCAGAGCTGGGACTCTGGCCCAGATCTCCCTAGTCTATATTCAGTGTGGTGGATTCAACCCACTTTGAAAAATGCCCCAGGAGGGATAGGTCTGGCTGTACCCATGTCCTGCTGCCAGTCTGACTTAACTACAGTCTTGCCTGATGGGTCAGAGAAGCCCTTGCATCAGTAGTTGCATTTTTTCTTTTCAAAGCCTTTCCTTAGTCTTTGTCTAAACCAAGTGACAGATGCCCGTTTCCTAGTCTTTTGTCCTATGGTGGCAGTGTTATGAATTTCTTGATGTGGACGTCAGTATGGGGCATCAGAGTGAATTTCTGGCTGCATTTATGTAAAGCTCAAAACCAGAAAGAAAAAATAAAGTTTGAAACGAGGCAAAGCTGATCTCTGCTGTTAGGAGCCAGGAGAGTGGTTATCCCGGGAAGGAGGCATGTGGGGGCCTCTGGGATCAGGAAACATTCTGCCTCTTGATCCAAGAATGGACTTTGTAAAAAGGCATCAAATCTACACTTAACGATCTGGGCACGTTTCTGTGTAGCTGTTCTAGTCCAATAAACTGTACATAAAATAGCTCCAAAGGCATCTTAGGAAAAGCAGTGAGCTTTTGGGAAGTCTAGTTTTTTTTTAATGTGTGTGTGTGGGGGGGGTGAGGGGGACAGAGTGCAAGCGGAGGAGGGACAGAGAGAGAGGGAGACACAGAATCCGAAGCAGGCTCCAGGCTCTGAGCTGTCAGCACGGAGCCCGACGCAGGGCTTGAACTCACAAGCCGTGAGATCATGACCTGAGCCGAAGTCAGATGCTTAATCGACTGAGCCACCCAGGTGCCCCTTGGTGAGCCTAGTTTTGGGAACAGGAAGGCAAGGCTGACGTCACCCAAGCCCTGTTACTTTGCTGGGTGAGAAAGGACACTAGTGAGGAGACTGGGAGTGTACCAGCCCACACACACCTCTCTCCCTGATGTGTGCTAGTCTTGCTTCCCCAGAGCATAGAAAATGCGTGAGGGTACGAGTGTGTCTATGTGTGAGCGTGTGTGGCTGTGTGTACATGAGAGTGGTGTGATTGTGCTCGTGGGTCTGTGTGGTATGAGATGTGTGTGTATGTACAAGTGGTTGTGTCGTGTTTGTGAGTGCATGAGTGGGAGGTGTGTGTGAGTGTGTGAGACGTCTGTGTGTGCATGAGCCTGTGTGTGCTGTGAGATGTGTGTATGAACAAGGGTTGGTGATTGTGTATGAGTGAGCGTGTATGTGTGAGTATGTGCTGTGTGTGTGAGATGTGTGTGTGAGTGCGTGTACCTGTGCATGGATGTGATTGTGTGTATGTGTGTATGATACATGTGTGATGTGTATTTGGGTGCAGGTTGAGTGCGATTGTGAGTGTCAGCGTGTGAGTGTGTCAGCAGCACCTTAAAACGAGGCCCAGAAATCTTCCTCTCTCTTTGGCGTTTGGATCTGGGACTCAGCGGAGGCCTGTGGGAACACATGCATGTAGCGTGTGCCATGTGCCGTGCATGGAGGTGCTGGATCTCACCTCTCTGGGGGGAGTGCATCCCTGGCACACATCTGCCGCTGCCCCCCCTTCCCCCCCCGTGAACAGCTGTGATGGGTTTTTGTAATGTGCGTCCCTTGATTGCTGCAGATTTATGCAGACAAAAATGGGTTCTGGTCACCAGCCGATCCTTTTAGCTGTTGCTCATTTGGGTGGATCTCAGGCTCTGTATTTGTTTCTGGAGGGTTTGCTGGAATTCTTTCTGAAATGTGCCAAGCTTCCTGTCTCGGAGAAGAAATTTGTTTAATGTATTAAATTCAGATGGTTTAATTTTCTCATTCACAGGGAGCAAAACACAGATTCTGCATTACAGGGGCCTGAAGGAGAGAGGGGGAGAGAGGGGGATGAAGAAGGGTGAACATGGGGATTCCAGCCAAAGCTGGAAGAGAACTTCACTCCATTGGAAGGAGTTTCACACAGGGACCAAAAGGATCAGGGCCTGTCTTCAGGGCCTTTCTGTGAAAAAGAGCTTACTGTGTTGGCCAGATTTGAAGAAGGACATTCCACCTGCCCTTCCACCCAATGTCACCCTCTTGGACCCCCTGCTGACTGATCTCCCCGAGTTTCAGACTTCAGAAGCCGTCCCGCCCACCGTGATCCACCCCTGCCTACCTCTCTGCCTCCCTTGAACTTGACTGTTCTAGTTCCAAGAGCACACCATGCCCCTGCATGTTTCTTTCCACTGCCCGGAACACCCTCCTTCACCCTCGGCCCACTCGGTGAACGCTTACTTGTCCTTAACTCCGTTTAGACGCTGTGTTTGGCCAGACACTTTTCTCTCTCCTCTCCCCTGCAAATATCTTGACCGTGGGGCTCACCACATGCGGCTGTAATTCTTTGCACATGTGTTTTTCTCCCACATTCCGCCATGGGTTTCTCCTGGGTAGAGACTGTGTCTTGTTCATCTCTGAATCACCGGATCTCAGTGCAATGCTTGCCACAGCGAAGATGCTGGGCGAATAGAAGCTTCCTGAATGACTGAATGAGCACAAAAGTAAGGGTTTGGACAGGAATAACTCCGTAGGCCTCAAGCGCAGACACACACAATGGTCACCGTCCCTCATCATGTCGCCCCTCATGTGCTGAAGCCATCACCGCAAATATTTACCTGTACAAATACATGGCCCCTACCCCTAGCTCGTGGCTGTGGAATTGAATCCTATCAGTTGATTCTTGTTCTGCACACCTTGGCACTTAGCTTTCAGGAAGGATCTGGATAGTGGTGGCTGTGCTTCTGGACAAGGTCTATCTGATTCTAAAGAAATATCTTTTCTTTCCATGTATATATGAAATGCTACTTTTTAAAAAAATGTTTTTTCTTTTTTTAGTCTATTAAGTGAGCATGCATGCAAGTGGGGGAGGGGGAGAGAGAGAGAATCCAAGCAGGCTCGGTGCAGAGCCTGATGTGAGGCTCGAACTCATGAACCTTGAGATCACGAGCTGAGCTGAAGTCGGATGCTTAACCAGCTGAGCCACCCAGGCTCCTCAAGGTCTATCTGATTTTAGAACAGTACAAGCTGAGAGTGAAAGATGGCACTAGAGAGGCATTTTGATTGGGACCAAGCCCAAGCCGGGGGACTTAGTGCTTTGGGGTCCTGGCCAGAAATGGCCAGCTCTGAGTATGGTCACAGGCTGGGATGGGAAGGCCTATGGAGGGGGAAAAGATGAGACCAGTGACCCAGAAGAGAGAAGGAGCAAAGGCTGCCTGGACAGATGCCACCTCTACATGAATGAGTGTTCCCACAGGCGAGTGGCTCTTCCTTTGTGCTCAAGTCCCTGCTCGCCACGAAGGCTCTCATGAGAACACCTACCATACCTGGCACAGAAAATGAATAAATGACTGACTGAATGAATGAATGCATTGTATGAATCAGGCATGATTTTATATCCCCGGGACTCACTTTCCCTCACCTGTAAGTTGAGGGGGTCGAACCAGATGCCTACTGGAGCTTTTCCAGCTCTGCTTCTGTTCCACCCCGATTTGGTCTCTCAGTGACACATGCACTCCACAACATAAATAATCTGCTTACGTTAAATATTAACTTTGCCTCATGCCTCTAGGTGTCCCCTTGGGTTCTTAAGATAGAAGGACGGGGACTCTGGAGTCAGACAACCAAAGGCTTAGTTCTGAGTGTGCCACTAGCTAATTGTATGATTTAGGGCAGCTTTCTTTGGCCTCTGGTGCTTTATCCCTGAAGTAGGAATAATAACCATCCTAGTTTTGGCTCAGAATGGTGAGCGGCGTAAGATAATAAATCCAAAAAAGTTTTGCAACTTGTAAGTTGTTAACGAAGGCATTATTTATGATAGTTGTAGGTGCTCAGTAAATGCTCAGTAAATGAAGGGGTGACTTTCTGGATTTGCTTCTATCTTTATTCAAGGTCTTGCTAACGCTAATTCCTGGTGTGTGTGTGTGTGTGTCTGTGTGCCTGTGTGTGTCTGTGTGTCTGTGTTTGTGCGCATGCACTCGCGTGCATGTGTATTTTAATGACCTTTACCCTAATGCCACAGAGAGCTTGAGGCAGTGCGGCCAGAAGTTCCTTGTCACTCCATAAAGCCCCCCACCTAAGTGCTCCAACTTTGTCCCTCCCATAAGTCAACAGAACAGGTGGGGGTTGGGAGGGGGGAACAAAGGAGCCGTTAGCAGGTAGGAGCAAGCCGGCTCATCTCTGTGCAAGTCACCACCAATAAAACCTAATCAATGCAACCCCTTTTAAGTTGGTTGGATCAGTGACCCAGAAAATAGCTCCCCTGCAGAAAAGGAAATGATAGTCAATAAAGTGAGACGTCAATGGGAAAAATCTATTAAAGTGAGTGAGATATCAGGAGACCTCTGGTGTTAACGGAGACCCTTTGGAATGGAGCCATGGAGGAGAGTGGGTTTTTAACCCTCTGGAGGCCAGAGCCTCGCTTGGCCCTGGGTCTCCCCAAACGGTGTCGAGGAGCCCATGCTGTGCTGAGTTCTCGGGCCGCTTGCTCGTTCCTGCAGCCCCGTGGGTGCCTGGGCTCCCCACTAGACGATCAGCAGGTGGGGCTGGTCTAAGGCTCTGTCTTCTGGGTGCTGGCCTTACGGATGATGTGTGTCTGGCCTAGAAGGAAAGGAGCTGGGGTGTCCCTGCTCCCTCAATTACAGCAGCTGCTCTGACCTTGGTGCAGGGAGCCAGAGGGCAATGCCTCACCCTGACACCATCATCACCCTGCCAGTTAATCAGAGCCTCAGGCTGGCTGACATCACCCGGCCAGTTCGTGGGGCCTCGCTCCTCTGCAGTTCACAAGGAAAAGAAAGCTGTCCCCGAGAAACTGTGCCGCGGTAAGGTAAAGCCTTCCCCTGGCTTGTACCCGAGTTTCAGTGGCTCTTCCCATGATCGAGCAAGGCGGGGGGGTAAGGGCCACCGTAGCTGGCTGGTGGGTTTCACGGGGAAACCGGGGGCAGGAGGGTAAGCTCTCAGAATGGCGTGTGCTTCCTGGGGATGGCGCACAGCCTCCCCGTGTCCTGTGCCCGTCTACACAGCCAGTGCCAAGCCGCATAGCCCGTGTTGTGTGCAGTGGCTGAGCATGTCTCACGGAGTGAGAACCGCTGTCACAGAGCATCCCCATCGCGTCACGCTCCACAGACAGTGATACCGTCTTAGCTAAAGAAGTTTGGATGTGCTGATGTACTGTGGACAAATGTGAAAGTGATAGAGGGAGTTTAAAGGGGGGCACGCCGGTGTGGAGTCGGGGTGGGCTACGCAGGGACGGGCGTAGGGTCAGAAGGTTGCAAGGAGCGAGACCTTGCTATTCTCTGCCTTTTCCCATTTGTCTTCAGATGGAGCCTTTCCCTGGTTAGCTCTGCGTCCAGGGACCACACGCATACTTTATGTTATCATCATCGTTATTGTTATTGTTTAATCTTTGATTTTACAGGCTTCTTCTGGAAGGGGTAGAGTCATGGGGCCACAGTATTTATGCCATCTTAGTGTTGGTGGGCTCTATGGGGGGTACTGGTGGGGTTTTGGTCCATTTGGGACATTTCCGGGGGCCTGCGGGCGGATGTTAATAACAGCCCATAAGAATAAGATAAGATTACAAGGTGAGACAATTACAGACAAATGTCTCCAGCCTGGGGGTAAAGGTCATCACTGCAGCTCTCCATCCGTCTCTCCTGATGATACCCACGTTGTTTGTGGGGTATCAGCTGTTAAGGAGGTAGAGGCGGTTATATTTGGTGGGGATTGATTGTGCAAGCTGTCCTGATGTGTTTAAGGAGGTAAGTGATAAACAACGGTGAAAATATACATTTTGGAGTTGGATTTGTCTTGTTCATGGGAAATATATCAGGAGGAGAAGCCCTTTTCCCAAGAGTGTGAGAACCACATGGGTCTCTGTCTCCGTTCTCTACCCCAGGTTAGCCATGGCCTCCGGGAGGTGGTGGGGAGGGTTCCCCTGGTGGTGACAGAATACCTTGACAAACGTGTCACCTGAGTTCAGTTTCTGGTTCCTCTGAGTCATGAGTTCATGCCTTCTTTAGGATATGAGATTTCTCTCTGGCATCACAAGGAACATTCTGAAAGCTTCTGATGTGCCCTGAGTCAGCCTGGTGAGCCCCGAGCCTTGGGTGAGTTTCCATCAATTCCTGTTTCAGGACAAGAGCAGTGGAGCTCCTTGGAGACCTTGATCTCCAACTTGAGAGGCCTGTGAAGATGGATTCTAAAATACCTGAGAAAAAACAAGGGATGTTCCTGGGGAGACAATTAGAGCTTTGGAGTCTGGTGATTTTTCTTTGAGTTTTGGGGAATCTTTTTCTAGCTGTGTGACTTTGGGAAAGTCGCTTTACCTCTCTGGGCCATAGTCTCCTCATCTGTACAACAAAGACCAATTATATCTGCCTTACAGCATTGTTTTCAGGATCAAACAAGAGAATGTGTGTGTAACATATTTACTGTCGGAACTGGCACATGGTAGGGGCTTGGAAACGGTCATCCTTTTCCACCTCCAAGGTGGGATTGTATTTGTAAGAATGACTGTCCTATGTTACAGACCCTAAGAGATTTTTTCAAAACAGAGCCACTGTTTTGTTTTTTAAAGTTAACTTATTTATTTTGAGAGAGAGAATTACAAGCAGGCTCCGAGCTGTCAGCAGAGCCTGATGTGGGGCTTGAACTCACAAATTGTGAGATCACGGCCTGAGCCAAAACCAAGAGTCAGATGCTTAAACCGACTGGACCACCCAGACGCTGTGTTTGTTTGTTTTAGTGAGCTCTACACCCAATGTGGGGGCTTGAACTTACAACCTGGAGTTCAAGAGTTGCATGCTGGGGCGCCTGGGTGGCTTAGTCGGTTAAGCGTCCGACTTTCCCTTAGGTCATGATCTCGCGGTTTGTGGGTTCGAGCCCCGCGTCCGGCTCTGTGCTGACTGCCGGCTCAGAGCCTGGAGCCTGTTTGTCTGTGACTCCTTCTCTCTCTGACCTTCCCCTGCTCACGCTGTCTCTCTCTCTCCTAGAAATAAATAAAAAAAACATTAAAAAAAAAAAAGAATGGAATTGTCATAAAAAAAAAAGAGTTGCATGCTGTACTGACCGATCGAACTAGCCAGGTGTCCTCAAACAGAGCCACTGTTGATAAGAATGTGTTTCTGCTGTGGGATGGGGTGGTGGGTGGTGGGGTGCAAGGACCCCTTAGGTCTTGGTGGCTTCGACAGGATACCAAACCTCAGGAGGGAATTCTATGTTCCTGCCACAAGGTGGCAGTGTTGGCAAACACACCACATCCGCGCGCCACAGAGCGGCCCAAATCAGAAGAATTTTACCTCCAATTTAAATGATTTTTAGAATGGGAATGCTCTCAGAGATCACTTAATCTCATGAGTCTACATCTTGGGAAGTGGAAGCTCAGAGAGGCGAAGACCTTTCCCCGAAATCACAGAGCAAGTCAGTGGCAGAGCTGGGTTCACCATTGATCTAGGACTTCTGACTTGATTTATTCAGATAACATCCATTTGCCATTTGCAGTTTTCCAGCACATTCCTTGTCTCAGGACTGGAGGGTGGGGGGAGTTAGGTGGGTTCTAGAGCCTGTGGTTTTGGTCTTAGCATCCCTATCTTCAGCGGTACCAGCAGGAGCCCCAAAAAGCTTTCCACAATTACCTGAAGCAAATGGAGGGATCCCAGAGTCCCCAAGATCTTGTCTATATTCTGCACCTCACTTACTGCTCATTAGTGTCCTAGTGAGAGACAACGAGAAAACCATTTTATTCCCTCCTCCTTGTGCAATAGTCTGATATATTTTAAAATCCAGGGTGAACGGGTAGCCCAGCCCTGGTTTACCTGCTGTCTTACAGTATTGGAAGGACTCTGGTCTAGCTGTGTGTGTTAAGTCTCGACCAGCAGCTCATTTGGCTTCTGCTCTATGTTAAGAATTAGGTAAACACTAATGGCCGGACCTTCCTTGGGTGATGTTGGGAGATGATGATTACAAGGCAACTCACAGCTGAGGAAGCTGAGGCTCAGAGGCTCAGAGATGCATAGTAACTCACCCAGGTCACACAGGATTTCCAGATTCTGATGCCTGCTCTTTCTGGGCTGGCCCAGTAGGTGGAAGGGGGGTACTGAGATGGCCTACCTTCATGACTGTGTCAGACCAGATGCTTTGTCCTGGATGGAAAGTCCCTGGGCAGACCTCTCTTTGCCCCTATTCTTTCCCTCCTCAAGTTCGCCCCCTCCCTGCTGCAGTTTCCCCCGAGTTCCTTTCCAGAGCAGTCACTTGCTGAATAGGTTGCTAGTGGAAATGTGGTTTTCAGATTTGGGAAATCTCCATTAAGTCCTTTTATTTAAGGAGGATGTCATTATCGCGCCTCCCCGAGGACTATTACGGTTCTATTAGGCAAGGCCGCAGACTTCCTAGGTACTGTCTGGGGTCTGATTCCTGGGCAGGAAAATGTGAGACAGGAAGAAGGGGAGGGGGGGAGGAGAGAGAACACGGGGGTGGGGGGATGGGGGAGAAGGAAGAGAGGCAGAGAAAGAGCGGAAGAACAGGAGGGAAAGAGAAAGGAGTGGGCGGTGGAGGAGGAGAGGCAGAGTGCACAGGCCCTTTGCTCTGAGGTAAGGGAGAGAGGGCAGAGGCCCTGGGCCCATAGCCACCTGCTAGTCCAGACAGTTTAGGATTAAACTCGAGGGAGATGCCTGCCTTTCCTTCCTGCACCCTTTTTTTTTTCAATTTACATCTAAGTTAGTTAGCATATGAGGCAACAATGACTTCAGGAGTAGTTTTCTTTCTTTCTTTTTTTTTTAAAATGTTTTATTTATTTCTAGGAAAGAGAGAGAGAGACAGCGTGAGCAGGGGAGGGTCAGAGAGAGAGAGAGACACAGACTGAAACAGGCCCCAGGCTCTGAGCTGGCAGTCAGCACAGAGCCCGACGCGGGGCTCGAACCCACGAACCGCGAGATCATGACCTGAGCAAAAGTCAGACGCTTAACCAACTCAGCCACCCAGGTGCCCCCAGGAGTAGTTTTCTTATTGCCCGTTACCCGGCTAGCCCATCCGCCCCCCACGCCCCCTCCAGCCACCCTCTTTTGTTCTCTATATTTAAGAGTCTCTTATGTTTCATCTGCCTCCCTGTTTTTATATTCTTTTTGCTTCCCTTCCCTTATGTTCATCTGTTGTGTATCTTTTTTTTTTTTAAATGTTTTTATTTATTTCTAGGAGAGAGGAAGACAGCGTGAACAGGGGAGGGTCAGAGAGAGGGAGTCACAGACTGAAACAGGCTCCAGGCTCTGAGCTGGCAGTCAGCACAGAGCCCGACGTGGGGCTCAAGCCCACGAACCGTGAGATCATGACCTAAGCGAAAGTCGAACGCTTAACCGACTAAGCCACCCAGGCACCCCAATCTGTTGTGTATCTTAAAGTCTTCATATGAGTGAAGTCATATGATATTTGTCTTTTTCCAACTGACTAATTTCGCTTAGCATAATACCCTCTGGTTCCATCCACGTAGTTGCAAATGGTAAGATTTCATTCTTTTTGACTGCCGAGTAATACTCCATTGTGTGTGTATATCACACCATCTTTATCCATTCATCCATCCATGGACGTTTGGGCTCTTATCATACGTTGGCTATTGTCAATAACACTGCTATAAACACTGGGGTGCAAGTGCCCCTTCGGAACAGCACACCTGTGTCCCTTGGATAAATACCTAGTAGTGCAGTTGCTGGGTCGTAGGGTAGTTCTATCTGAGCAGATAGCGGCCACAGGGGAGTCCAGACCACACAGCCTTCATGCCCTCCACCACCGGCCAGTCCAGCCTCTGGCCTCCAGGTTCAAGTTTGGGAGGGTCCTCTCTGAGGGAGAGAGGAAGAGGTTGCCCAGGGAGCGCAGTTCTGGAAACTGGGTCTGGGCTCAGGGCGTTGGCCTTCCTAACCATTCTGGTGAATATACAGTTCCCCCATTCTCTGCCCTGCTCTCTCTAGAAGGCAGGCTGCAGTCTCTCTGCTCTTTGCTGTCCCCTGGGCACCTAGGACAGTGCCAGACACATGGTACATGCTTGCTACGCATCGATGGAGTGAAGATTGAACAAAGGATGAAGACAATTCCAGCGGTTCCCCATCCTCTCCCTTGTTGGGTTCAAACCCATCTTCTAAACGGATTTTCTCTCTGTTCTCAGTGGAGGCTGGTGACCCTTGATGGTTTCAGGTTATTCTCTGAGACACACACACACACACACACACACACACACACACACACACACACACAGGGTTTAGGGAGGGTCAGGAACCGCATGGCAAGCAGCTGACACTGGCTTGGCCAAATGAGAAAGAGAAAAAAAATCCTTCTCCTGGGACCTGCCTGTTAGGGGGTTACCAGCCGCAGGCTGGAAGTGGTTTTTAACCTCCGGGCAGGAAGCCTGCCGCTCTTCGGACAAACATCCTGGCTGGGAAACCCCCTGGCCTGGGGGTCCCTGGGGCCTGGCAGCCTCCGTCGGAGCCATCCTGGTTTCTTCAGACCTTCTCCCGGCTCCGGGCTGGAGGCCAGCACCCCGCCCCGCCCCCCCCGGCCCTCAGGAGCCCTGGGTGGGAGCTAGCCCAGGCCCCTGGGGTGCCCCTCCCTCGAGCCCCCGTGCAGAAGTGATGAATGAGGCAGACAGGGCCTCTCTTCCCCAGCTGTGTCAACACACCCCTGCCCACCTCAGAGCGGGCCACCAGCTGCAGGTATGGGAAAGAGCCTCGGCCAGGGCTGTGGCCTCCTTCACGCCTGTTGTCCCCTCACCAGGGGCTCCCTTGGGGGGGGGGCCCGGGCCTCCTGCTGGGCCATCAGGGTCGGATGGTGATGATGATGATGATGGTGATGATGACTTTATGGTGCTGACAGCACTTGCTATTTGCAGGGAGCATGGTCCTCCTTTTTCTCAGCTCCTTCCTGCCGTCGGGGCCAGAGGATTGGGTGTGGCGGTCTGTGGGCCACAGGGAGCAACTGGGCTATAGTTGCTAGAATTTATACCACCTCCTCCGGGAAGCTTTCCCTGATCATCCCCTGCAGGCACATCCCCACACTCCAGTCACTAACAGGTATTGTCACTGCGCAGGGAGCGCATCTGTTTCCCTCACTGCTTCCTCAGGGAAGGAGACTGTAGTTCTCTGGGTCTTACTCATCTTTGCATCCGTGGGGCTCTTCCCGCCAGAGCTCCCCTTCTCACAGCAGCCTTCGCGCGTACTATGATAAGTCCTTACCAAGTGAACAAATGCCCTGTAGAGCTGGAATGATCTGGAAATCCAGGGCTTTGGTCTGTCTGTGGTTTTGCAGACTGATTCCCCTGTGTTCGAGCTGGCTCAGACCTGCCCATGACCACACATCCTGCCTCTGGTCCCAGCTCATCCTTGCGGGGCTCCTGGGGGTTCCCACCCAGAGACCCCTGATGGAGCCAATAGTGAACTTGTGCTGCCGGGGATTGGGGGGAGGGGGAACAAGAAGCCAGAGCAGCCACTTGTTGGCTTTTGTTTGTTTAACTAAACTTTTTGTTTGGGAGTAATTTTAGATTTATAGAAAAGTTGCAATGATAGCACAGAGTTCCCATATACCCTTTACCCCGTTTCCCCTCCCGTTAACATCCTACATAACCATGATGCTTTCGTCGCAACTGGGAAGTGGGGGCAGCTGGGTGGCTCAGTCAGTTAAGCATCGGACTCTTGATCTCGGCTCAGGTCATGATCTCACGGTTTGTGAGATCGAACCCCGCAGTGATAGCAGAAAGCCTACTTCCCCTCCCCCCTTTTCAAAATGAATAAAAATAAACTTAAAAGAAAAAAAGAACAACAAAAAACTGAGAAGGTAACACTGGTACCTTACTAGCCATTAAACTCCAGTGTGTATTTGTATTTCTCCAGTGTTTCTATCCGTGTTCTTTCTCTGGCCCAGGATCCAACATTACACCACATTACATTCAGCCCACATGATTCTGAAGATGGCGTTTTACTTAAAAATCCACCCGAGTCTTGCTTTCTTCCTCATCACCTCTCTGGGTTGATTCGATGCGAGAACAAAGGTTCTCCCTGCCAAATATTCCAGTAAATGATTGTCACCACATTTGTTTCTTGTGGCTTTTCGGGCTATCCCACACTCACAGGCACGCGGAGTGCCATTCTGCGGACAGTTTCCGGTCCTTTTCTGGATTCACAACATTAAAATCTGCCGACTGCAAGCCTGCTTTGAACAAGAAACAGAGATTGTTGGCCTGTCTAGGGCTGGGGCAGCAGAGGGGCGGTGGGAGGGCTGGGGCAGCAGAGGGGCGGTGGGAAAGGATGTCTGTGTGTTCGGGGGAGGCTTGGGGGGCGGTGGGGTCTCAGGGTAGTGGCCGGGGGGCTCCCACTCAGAGACCTGCTGCTTGCGCTTCGAGTAGGAGAAATGTCCAGGGACTCTCTTGGTTCCTTGCTCCTTGGCCCCTGCCTCTCTCTCTCTCTCCTGTCTTTTCTCGTGGGGCTCTATTTGCCGCATCACAGTTGGCCTTAGATTTGCTTGCATTTCCGGTCAGCAGGTGGAATAATTAGAGTTAGGTTTTCAATTAAAACGTTACCGGATGTTCTGTTAATAGCAGAGGCGAACATTCTGCCTGCTTGAAGCAAGACAGGATCTTCCTGTGCAGCTAAGGCTTTGGAGGCCCAAAGGGCGGAGGAGAAAGAAGCCGGCGTGCAGGAGGGGCGACCGGTCCCTGAAGGTCCCTGCTCCTTGGCCCCTTCCACAGTCCAGCCCCCTTCTGGCGTGGAGGTCTCTAACTAACATCCATAGATGTCATTTTCCCTGCTCGCTGGTCTCTCTTGGTTCCAAGCAGGGACAGGCTGGTGGGCTGTGGGAGGAAGGGGCTGTAAAGCATTTGGAGTGTGCTTCTGGGATCTTCCTCCTTTCGAAAAGATAGCCAGTGATTTCAGGATAGCCCTCCGCAGGCTGGGTGGATTTGGGAGGTGGAGAGGGAGGAGGAGGAGGAGGCTGAGGATGGAGAGAAACCTCAATGACCTTCCCACCCCACTGGGGACAGGGCGCCCCGCTGGGCGGGCCTGAGGCCAGAGATCCAGCACACACACATACCCTCAGGCCTCCACCCCAGGTCTCCCAGGGCCTGACCCTTATTTGAAGGAAGAGGTCTCCTGAAGGACAGTCCCAAGGCAACAGTCAGGAGAGTGCTGGGCACTGGGGTCCCCAGAGATCACAGACACTAGTGCATTAAAGGGGCGACTTCAATTCCTCTCATCTCTGGGTAGAGGGAGCCAAGATGCGTGCAGTGGGAGCAAGGGGCACTCTTGTGTTATGTATTTATTTGTTTGTTTATTTATTTATATTTCTTTAAAATTTTTTTCTTTTATAGTTTATTGTCAACTTTAAATTTTTTAAAAAGTGTATTTATTCTTGAGAGACACAGCGTGAGCGGGGGAGGGCCAGAGAGAGAGGGAGACACAGAATCTGAAGCAGGCTCCAGGCTCTGAGCTGTCAGCACAGAGCCCGATGCGGGGCTCGACCCCACAAACCGTGAGATCATGACCTGAGCCAAAGTCAGGTGCTTAACTGACTGAGCCACCCAGACGCCCTTTGATCTTTGTTTAGAAAGAGAATGCTGGAGGCCGCGGAGAGGATGGATGGGAGCTGGAAGTGTCTGGAAGTAAAAAAGTCGGTTGGGATATTTTGCAATCATCTAAGGGAGAAATGATAAAGGCCTGAATGAAGACAGTGGTGGTAGGGATGGAGAGCAGGGATTGAGGTTAAAGAGATTTCTGAGAGGTGCCTGGATGGCTCAGTTGGTTAAGAGCCTGACTTTTGGTTTCGGTTCAGGTCATGATCCCAGGGTCATGGGATGGAGCTCTGCCTGGGGCTCTGTGCTGAGCATGAAGTCTGCTTGAGATTCTCTCTCTCTCTCTCTCTCTCTCTCTCTCTCTCTCTCACTGCCCCTTTCTCCTACTGGAGTGCCCTTCCTCTCACTCTAAAAATAAATTTCTGATAAGAAGCTACACAACTCGTGACTAAGTAGATATGGAAGATGAGGAAGAGGGAGGAGCTGAAATTGATTTCCAGGTTTCTGAACCAGGCAATTGTGCATTGTGGTCACAGCCAACAAAACAGGGAAATATGGGAGGAGGGGCAGGCTGGGGAGCAGAGGCCAAGGTCAGTTTGGGACTTGTTGATCCTGAGCGAAAGAAAGATGTACAGATGGAATGACCAGATGAGACATGACAGACTCAGGGCTTAGAGATAAGAGTTTAGGTTGGGGATATTTCAGGGCAAGCCAAGGGCGTTTGGACTCAGATGAGCTGAACCAGAGTGTGCATAGAGGGAGACACATTCCATGTTTTCGTGGAATGGTGGGAAGAGGGGAACAGGGTTGAGAGTTCAGTGGGAGGCGGGAGCAGAGGCAGTGAGTGTGGATGGATCCTTCAGGAAGTTCTGGGGAAGGAGAGAGAGGGGGGTGTATGTGGGACTGGCAGGGTCTGAGCAGAGGTAGTGAGAAAATGAGTTTGTCTCATAAAGCATGAGAGACTTGAGTAAGCTTTTAGGATCAAGAGGAAAGATGCAACAGAGAGAGAAGTGAGAGCTCAACTGGGCTGCACGGGCGAGCTGTGCTCAGGCCCCAACTCCTTGTTAAGCTCTTTGTTCCAAAGTCAACACTCATTTTCCCTCGTCATGCTCGGGTTCCCCAGCCAGACCCCCAAAGCTGTGTCATCTGTAATCCACCAGAAGCATCGTACAAGTTATGCACGGGGAATACATCCCTCCTTCCAGCTCAGAGCTGTAGAGAATATCTCACCATTTTAAGGATGCTGAAAGAGGAAACTGGTCTCCTGGGAGTGGGTGAGATGGACCTGTTCTGATCTGGACCGTTTATCTGTAAGGCACAGAGACTTGGCTTACGTGATGCCGAGGGAAGGGGAAATTTATGGCAAGGCTACAGGTAGTCGGGGCTCTAGAACTGGAATGTAGATGACAAGGCCTTGGAGAAGGTGGCAGTGTTTGGCCCCTGCCTTGTGGCTGCTCCATTTCTTTCTGGGCATCGATGACCCTCCCTCCCAGTCCACAGTCTTGGTTTTAGTGGCCTGAATGGACTAAGACAAGGTCCCTGCCTGAAAAGTGCTAGGCAATCAGGCACAATTCTACTTGGATGGAATTCGAGGTCCCGCTCTGCAACCCCTCCCCCGACTCTCTAAATTCCCACACTCTTTTGTCCCTGAAGAGCACACGTCACCGCCTTGTGGTTATTTTTCCACATCAGCCTGACTCTACTATGTTTTAAGGATCTTGAGGTCAAGGATCGCGTCTGATGCAAACCATGCCTGGCACCATCTGGCTAATTATTCAGTGGAGGCCTCTTATTGAATGAATAAATGAATGAATGAATGAATGAATGAACAAACAAATGAATGAATGGTTTTGGTCTCTCTTGGGACCTAGCTCTTCCAAATCTGTAGGTCTGGGTAAACTGTAGGGGTGGGTAGGGGGGTGGGAGTACATTTCTCACATGCTGCTTATCCCCGTCTTATTCCCAGGACAGTGCCTGACACGGGATCTGGGCTCATTGTTGGTGGACTGGATGTACGGAAGGTCCTGAGTCTGGGTTCTGGGCCGGGGCTGACTTAGATATTTGTTTTAATTTTTTTTTTAATGTTTTATTTATTTCTAGGAGAGAGAGAGAGAGAGAGAGAGCATGAGCAGGGGAGGGTCAGAGAGAGGGAGTCACAGAAAACAGGCTCCAGGCTCTGAGCTGGCAGTCAGCACAGAGCCCGATGCGGGGCTCGAACCCACAAACCGCGAGATCATGACTCCAAGCAAAAGTCGGATGCTTAACCGACTAAGCCACCCAGGCGCCCTTAATTTTTTTTTTTTTTTTTTAGTGTTTATTTTTGAGACAGAGAGAGACAGAGCACGAGCGGGGGAGGAGCAGAGAGAGAGGGAGACACAGAATCCAAAGCAGGCTCCAGGCTCCGAGCCATAGCACAGAGCCCATCGTGGGGCTTGAACTCACATACTGTTGAGACGATGAACTGAGCCAAAGCTGGATGCTTAACCGATGGAGCCCCCCAGGCGCCCCATATCTTTGCAATGGAAAGCAACAAATAAGCATTCCTCTCTCCATTTTACAGACAAGGCAACTGAACTTGGAAAGTTTGCACAACCCTTCCCAGGTGCGGGGTAGCATCAGATTTTCCAAGCCACGGGGTGCCGGGTTTTGTAGGACCTCTTGGTTCCGGGTCGCTGGTCCGCATGGGGCCCTCAACACACAGGATCTCAGAGAGATTGCAAGCAGAATTCAAGCGGACATGTTGATCTCTGCAGCCTGGAGGCTTGTCCCTGGGGTTTTAGTCCAGGGAGGGGCCCTCTTTGGCAACCCCTGGTCTAGGGGGAGGGGAGTGAGGCACTTGTCACAGGCTCAGAATGCAGTGGGGTATCAAAAAACCCAGTAAGCAAGAGCGATAAAATGTAACACAGTATAAAAAGAAAAATCAGGCTGCCTGTTTTAAATTTATTTTGTTTTTTTATTTATTTTATTTTTCTTGTTATTATTTTTTATTTCATTAATCATTGTTTTTACTCATTTATTTTATTTTATTTTTTTAAATATTTTTACTTATTTCTAGGAGATAGAGATAGAGAGAGAGAGACAGCGTGAGCAGGGGAGGGTCAGAGAGAGAGGGAGTCACAGACTCTGAAACAGGCTCCGGGCTCTGAGCCGGCAGTAAGCACAGAGCCCAACGCGGGGCTCGAACCCACAAACCTCGAGATCATGACCCAAGCGAAAGTCGGACGCTTAACCGACTAAGCCACCCAGGCGCCCCACTCATTTATTTTTTTAAAGTAATCTCTGCACCCAGCGTGGAGCTCAAACTCATGATCCTGAGATGTAGTGGCGGATGCTCTACTGACTGAGCCCATCAGGTGCCCCTGGTGTTTGTTTTAAAAAAAAATTTTTTTTTAATGTTTTATTTATTTCTGAGAGAGAGAGAGAGCAGCATGAGCAGGGGAGGGTCAGAGAGAGAGGGAGACACAGAATTCGAAACAGGCTCCAGGCTCTGAGCTGGCTGTCAGCACAGAGCCCAACGTGGGGCTTGAACCCACAAACTGTGAGATCATGACCTGAGCTGAAGTCGGACGCTCAACAGACTGAGCTACCCAGGCGCCCCTGCCTGGGTTTTTTTTTTTTAAGTAGAGGTTTTTTTGGACCTAGATTTGGGGTTGGAGTGAGGTGGATGAGGTAGAAGATGGATGGATGGGAGGCTGGATTTCGTCTTTATTTAAAATTTTCTTATTTCGTTTATCATGAATTTTAGCATTCATTTTGATTTAAAAAGTATTTCATTCAAATATTACCTGTCTTGATTTCTGAGCTTTGGGCATCTCCTTAAATTTTGTGCAGTCAAGAGCCTAACTGGAAACTCTGGGTTCCGAGATGGGTCAGGGCCAGGCTGCTGAGACTCACTTCCCCTGGGTGCCTGGCTGCCTGGACGCAGCAGCCACAGGCCTGGATTATTCTGTCCCTCAGAGATTATGGCATGAGGCTTTGCTTTGGGTTCTTTCGGAAGTTAGGTCTCCCCTTGCCCGCTGATGTCTGGTAGCTGAACTCCCATGTGTGGGCCGCTGCAGGTATTCGAAGCGGGATTCTATATAATCTCTAAACCCTGTTCTCCTCTCCGTCCCCACTGTCCTGACTTATCAGCCTCTCCTCTCTTCTGACGGGTCCCTCTGCTCCCAGCCTCACCCCTTGACACCACAGCATCCACAGTGCCACCAAGGTCACCTGGACAAAGTGCACATCTGACCTCGGTGTTCCCCGGCGAAAAAGTCTCCAGCACCCTTGACCTAAGTCCCAACAGCCTGAACAAATCCCCTTCCTGAGCCGGCCCGAGCCTCAGATCCTATCTGTGTCCCAGCACACATGAGACTCCCCGGGGTGTGGGTGTGTGTCTGTTCCCTTTCTTTCCTGCTTCTCTGTCTTCGCACACATGGTTCCTTCCCCTTAGATGCCTGTCCCCTTTCATCTCCTTTCTGAATAAACGCAAGGGGCTTCTCTGTGCTTTGTGACTCGCCGCTGCTTACCTGGGTGATCCATTTGCTCCTCTGCCCTTACAGGGCTATGCCCCCCACCAAACTGGGAACTCCTTAAGGGCAGGTCACGCCCATTTTGTATTCCCTCTGCCGAATCTCCCCCCCCCCCCATACAGGGCCTGGCACAAAACAAATGAATGAATGAATGCACGAAGGCAAAGGGCATAATTTTGTTCACCCTTTTAGAATTTGCCACACAGCAAGATGTTGAGCAGAGCCCTAATCCTGAGTATTATTCTAGAGCTCATAGCATCAGATTTGGAAGTCTGTGTGTGTGTAGGGGGGATCCGAGTGCCCCAGCATCAGGGAGGACAGATGAAGAGCATCACTTTGCGAGAGCTTGGGCTACTCTGGGGGAGGAAATTAAAACTAAATTGAATTAATTAGTGTTCATATTGAACCCTACTTCTTGAGTGTGCTAAATCTGATTAAACAAACAACAGAAAGAATCGCTTTGCTTTTTTTTTTTTTTTCTAGTAAGAGAAAAGAAAAAACAAAACAAAACAAAGATGTTGACTTAAGATATGGCCCAGGGCTGGGGGCCAAGGTGGGGACCTGGTGAAGGCTCCTGTTGTTCGGGGTCGGAGGTCGCCGGAGCAGCCGCTGCCTGGGGATCAAGCTCAAGGTTCTGGAGTGATGGAAAAATCTGGCCTGACGCTTTTCCTCAGCGGACCCTTAACTCGCTAACAGGAGCCAGCTGAGCGAACACAAACAGAGGCTCTGGAACTCGCACAGGTCTCGGCTTCCTCTGAAATTTCCAGGCCTCTTTTTTCCTGTCGGATTCCAGACAGATGAAATTTTCCTGGCCCCAGCCCTGTCCCTGGCAGCGTCTCCCCTCTGAATCACCATAAATCAGGGCTGGGGGCGAGCAGAGGGATTTTCTTGATGGACAGGCTGCTGCCCTGGTGAAATGGGGGCTCCATTTCCTCAGCTAAAAATAGCTCTGGGGTGCCTGTCCGAGCCCGCTTCATCCCAAGGTCCTGTAGTATCTGTTTTGACTTCTAAATATTCGTGTCTGCCCTATGATTATTATTTCACCGGGAGGGACTGTGGACATGCAGATGGGAGCCTTGGGGGGCTCGGTGGTCCTAAGCGACACCATTGTTCGTGGGATCACGAGGCAGGGGGGCTGTGCATTCCTCAGAGCCTTCATCATCCGCGGGGCCCCCAATTAATTTCAATACAAACACCGGATTTGGCCTCCCCCACGCCTTTGCAGCCATAACACATGAGGTCATGCCGTTTTCTGGTCAAGTTTTGGGGTGAGGGGGGGAGCTTCCAGGCCTCTGGGGGCGTGTGTCCTGCATGGCTCAGACCTCGCTCTTTACTGTAAGGGGTCCACTTGCACACCTGAATTCTCTTTCTCACCTTCCTTCTATCAAAATTCTGAAATCTTCTATTTCTCTCCGCCTTTCTTTTCCCGGCCCCTCTACTATCATCTGCAGAGTTGCCAACCTGTCATTCCTCAAATTTTTGGCAACACCCAGAGCCCCTCACCTCTTACGCATTTGCATCCGCGGGTTCATCTACCTGGGGCCAGCTTTATACCCCTTCCTCTGGCTCTTTGTTCTTGAAGATTCCACTGCAGGAGTTTCTTCCTTCAGGAAGCCTTCCCCATCCCGCCATTCAGGGCTGAGTCTCGCTCTCCCTTCCGTATTCTTATAGCTCATTGATTCTCAAACATTGTCGCCTGCATCAGAATCACCTGGAGGATTTGTCAAACTGCAGAGAGTTAGGCTCACCTCCAGTTTCTGAGTCAATAGATCTGGAGCGGGACTTGCGAATTTTGACAGAGGGAGAGAGGCAGAGAGAGAGAATCCCAAGCAGGCTCAAGCTGTCAGCCCAGAGCTCGATGCGGGGCTTTATCTCATGAAGTGTGAGATCGTGACCTGAAGCCAAAATAAAGGGTAGGCAGCTTAACTAACTGAGCCACCCAGCTGCCCCAACATTAAAAAAAGTGTTTATTTATTTATTGAGAGAGGGGGAAAGAGAGGGCGAGAGATAGCTAGCTAGCTAGAGAGAGAGAGAGAGAGAGAGAGAGAGAGAGAATCCTAAGCAGGTTCTGTGCTATCAGCTCAGAGCCCAATGAGGGGCTTGATCTTAGGAACCAAGATATCATGACCTGAGTCGAAATCAAGAGTCACCCACCTTGGGGCACCTGGGTGGTTCAGTCCATTAAGTGTCTGATTTCGACTCAGGTCATGATCTCATGATTCATGGGTTGGAGCCTCGTGTCGGGCTCTGTGCTGACAGCTAGCTCAGAGTCTGGAGCCTGTTTCACATTCTGTGTCTCCCTCTCTCTCTGACCCTCTCCTGCTCACGCTGTCTCTCTCTCTCTCTTTCTCAGAAATAAATAAAACATAAAAAAAGAGTCACCCCCAAACTTAACCAATTGAGCCACCCAAGTGCCCCCCAATTTGCATTTTTTCTTTTTTTAAATTTATTTCTGAGAGAGAGAGACAGCAGGGGAGGGTCAGAGAGAGAGGGAGACACAGAATCCAAAACAGGCTCCAGGCTCTGAGCTAGCTGTCGGCACAGAGCCTGGTGCAGGACTCAAACCCACGAACCCACGAACTGTGAGAGCATGACCTGAGCTGAAGCCAGATGCTTAACCAACTGAGCCACCCAGGCGCCCCCAGTTTGCATTTCTAACGAGATCCCTGGAGATACTGATGCTGCTAGTCCCCAGCGACCACCTCCATTGATAGAACTGCTGGGTTGCAGTGTTTATTTGCCCTTTCTTTCTACTAGGAGGGCGGGGCTGCCTTTTCCACCTCTACATCCCAATGCCTGGCACAGTCGGTGGCACAGTGAAGCTGCCCTCTGGAGTTTGCCGATTGAATGAAATCCAGCGCTGACTTTCTGGCTGCTGCGCTCAGTTGAGGGAAGGAGGGCAGCAGACAGACGCTTCCCTTTTAAGGACTCGCTTGCTGTCTTCCGTAAGGGCCTGCTGGGCAGGAGGGTTGGTGAGCGCATGAGTGGGAATCACCCCAGTCCGGGGGAATGAGTGCACACCCCTCTCCCAGGAGGCCCCAGACAGAAGGGCTACTGATTCAGCTGCCAGCCGGAGATGCTAGGAGGGGGGATGGACAAACCAGCGTTTCAGTTTGATTTCCTCCCTCTGGGAAGGTCTTCTTCTGGGAATGTCTGCCTCCGGGATGACAGAAGGATCCTGGGGACCCTGTCCCTTCTCTTGAGCTGGCTCAGAATCCCAGCCACCTTTCTGATTACTATATGCTCCAGACACAACATCGGCTGAGATCTCACCCCCTGTCCCAAACATCCTATGTCTCAGACATCTTTGTAGCTGCCCCTTCCTGTTTCACACTTAGGTCGGAGGTCGGTGTTTTCTGTAGTTTCTCCTCCTCCTCCTCCTCCTCCTCCTCTTCCTTCTTCTTCTTCTTCTTCACATTTTAAAAATCTTTGTTTATTTTTGAGAGAAAGAGAGACAGAATACAAGCAGGGGTGGAACAGAGAGAGAGGGAGACACAGGATCTGAAGCAGGCTCCAGGCTCCAAGCTGTCAGCACACAGCCCGACGTGGGGCTCGAACTCACGAACCACGAGATCGTGACCTGAGTGAAGTCAGACGCCTCACCAACTGAGCCACCCAGGCGCCCCCCCGACCCCTGTAGCTTCTTTAATGCACCTTTTCTTTCAGACCCCCACACCTTTGCTCACTCACGCCACTCGGGGCTCTGCTTGCTCCTTCCTTGCTGGTGGCCATCCAACTCATCCATTCGAGGCTGAGCCCAAATGTGGCTGCCTCCGTGCAGGTCAGAGGCTCAGTGTCTCCTCTGGGCTCCCACATGGTGGCAATATCACGGCCTGTTCCGTTAGTCTAGATGGTTCCTGCCCCAGGTGACGGGTCTTGTTAGCCCTTCTCCCTCTGTTCTCCTGACTGGTTTGCAGCGGGCACTCAGGACACTTGGAGTTGGAGCATACCTGCTCATCTTGGAGAACATGGTGAGGGGGACCAGCTCGGGGCATGGCTCATCCTTTAATGGCCAAAGCCGCTTGGCGGACCAAGGGGTCTCCATTGCACGCACGCCCCTGTCTAGCCACAGGCGCGGCTGAACGGGATGACAGATTGGGGTGGAAAGGGCCAGTGCCCAGCAGCTGGTGTGGCTCAGAGAGCGGGGATCCTGAGGCCAGTGGGAGAGGGGGGTTGAAAGCCTGGTTCTGCTTCTTACCACCTCTGTCAACTTGAGCATGTTGCCTGTCGTGGAGCCTGTTTCTTCTTCTGTAAAATGGAGACAATAACCCTCACTTCCAAGGCTGTGGTAAGGAATAAAGAAGATAACGTGTGCCAGGTTTCCGGCCTTCGCATGGCTGCCTCCCCCTTCTTCACCTGAGCTTCAGAGCAGGGTCCATAAACTTTCTCTTTGTAAGTCCCAGAAGTGGTCAGCTTTCCACAGATCCCCTCCTTAATTTTCGCAGAGCAGCGGGGGACAGAAGCCTGAGAAAGGCCGGGAGCAGGCTGTTCAGCCCAGGCTGACTTCAGCTGGAAAACCAGCCCTCAGACAGGAGGGAGGAAAAATTATTAAAGGATTAAATCCCGAATAATCCTATAAGCCCCAGGAGGCTCAGGAAGCAATAAGCCACAGACTTAAAATCTGATCTGTGAAGTCACGGGGGCGGAATCGGCATCCGAAGGCTGGGAGTGGGTTTCAAGTGCGCAACGCGGTCAGACCTCTTCTAAAAAGTGGCCTCATTTTCATAGCTGGGACAGCGTTTTTCTTTCTTTTTTTTTTTCTCATCTTGTCATGGTTTTTAATAACAATGAGTGAGCTGTAGGAGGAGGGGACCGTTAGCTAAAATTGCATAAAAATAAAAATTTAATTAAAACACACAAGTCGTGAAATTCCATCCTTGTAAAGTGAGATGTCTTGGGACCCTGCCCCAACAGCTCTTGCTCCCTGGGCCCCAGGTTCACACTGGCTCCTCCTTGGCCTGGAGAGAGGACGGCAGCCTGGCTTTGTGCTGCCCAGATGAGCGGGGGAGTGTTTCCCGGCCCCTGCTCCACAGTCATGGATGAAGGAGATGGCCAGTGTCCTGGCCAGAGAGGCTGGGGTGGGGGCTGTTTTACGGGACTGGAGGCAGGTCCCTGTGTGGGCGGTGGGAGCACCATGAGCTTTTGGAGCAGGAAGTATCGCTTTCCCATTTTCCCAGGCAGAGAGAAGAGCACAGACCTGCCCACTGGAACCTGGAAGTCATACATTCTAGTCCCAGTGATGTCACAATTCGCTGGACAACTTGTGCAACTCACTTCCCTCCATGGGTTTAAGTTTCCCCATCTGTAAAATGGGTCGATTAGGCTAGATCAGGGATTTTCCGAAGTGTACATTGAGGAGTCTTAAGGATTTCACAAAGCCTCTCTGAGGTCTTCGAGGGTTTCCCTTGAAGCCTTCCCTGCCTCCTCCATTTGTCTGTTTCACAGATTAGGTTTTCTTGTTAAGATTTCATTTGAACAAAGGGTGCGGAGCCTGAAAGTGTTTGAATACCTCTCGGGACACTTCTGGTTGGAACAGCGTGTGATGTGCCCATTAGTGTCTGACCCCAGCTTTCATCTGGCTGTTCCTCCCTCTGGCTCCAGTGCGTGAGGGCTTCTCCATTCCCCACTCCTGTCTCCTTCATTTTTACTATCTTGTTTTCTGAGTCATGGAACTCTTTGAGAATTGGATGAAAACTACCAATGCTCTCTCCAGAAAAATACACATAGAAAAAACAATACCTACATGCTATGAAAATAAAACTATTTTAGCATCCAGATTCCTTTGGGGAAAGAAAATGCCTTCATCTGAGAAAATCATGTGCCATGGCTGTGGGCCTCAGGTCAGGGTATGAAAGTTGGGAGTGGAACAAAGGGAAAACTAACTTGCTCTGCATGAGAAAATGGTTCACCAGCTAGCAGGTACTTCCCCCTTTCTGCTCTGGTTGGTCTAGATGTGGAAATCAGCCCATGACTTCAAGACCAAAGAATGTGTCATGGACTTGGCTCAAGGTCTGAGGACCAGCAAGGAAGAGAAGATGGAAACCCTTTCTGTACTTGGTCTTTTGGTAGCAAGTGATGGAACATCAACTCGGATTTCTTAAGATGAAAAAAAAAAACCCAGGGAAAATGAAATATATTGGCTCGTTTCACTGGGAAGTTGGCAGGGGGCCATGAATCCGTTGGGTTCATTCACTTTCCTGTAGAGAGGCCTCTCCCATGCATTTGGGAAGATGGCCCCCATATCCCCAGGCCTACCTCACACCATCTGGGGTATCTGGGGATGGGGTACCTTAATTAGATTGGGCCATGCCTGGGTCATGTGCTTACCCCTGGCTAATGGGCTAGGATACTATATATGGCAACATTTCCAGAAACATGGAATTGGGGAAAAGTAGTTTGCTGTTGTTTCTGTTCGTATTTTTAAGATTTCATTTTTTTAAGGGGCTCCTGGGTGGCTCAGTCGGTTAAGCATCTGACTCTTGGTTTCAGCCCAGGTCATGGTCTCGTGGTTCATGAGTTTGAGCCCCATGTAGGGCTCTGTGCACTGACGGTATGAAGCTTGCTTAGGATTCTCTCTCTCTCTCCCTCTCTCTCTGCCCCTGCCTCACTCATGCACACTCACTGTCTCTCTCAAAATAAATAAATAAAAATTAAAAAAATTCATTTTTAAGTAATCTCTGTACCTGATATGGGGCTTGAACTCACAACCCCCAGATTAAGAGCTGCAGGCTCCACCAACTGAGGCAGTCAGGCACCCCAGCAGTTCTCTGTTTTTCCTGGATGGCAAAAAGGACACTGAGCAGATACACACACACACACACACACACACACACACACACACACAGGGGCAACATCGAAACAAAACAAATGTCTAATCTGCCTTGGTGGTCTTCGAACCTTTACCTGTATAACATGATGGGTAAATGAATGATTTAACGAATGATTAATGAACGATTCTGTATGTGTGTTGAGGTCATGGAGGGAGGCTGATTTCTCCCTCTAGGTCAATCCAGAGTAGAACAAGGACTGTACCAGTGGCACAGAGTGATGAGCTGATCCACAATTCGAACTAATTTGGAAGACGGTGGAGTCTGTGGGCACGTCATAAGCTAGAGCCCAGTATTCCTGGAGGGGCTGGGAGGGGTACATGTGGAATGAGATGGGCACTGACTTTATTCAAACTCAAAGGATTGGGTGTCTTAGCTGGACACACCTGGATCACACGCACATAAAATAGTGCATGCAGTCCTGGGGATTCAGGATGCCCCGAAACCCATCCAGTGGAGAGCCACCATCTTGGACCCTGCCCCTTTCTGGCCTTTACTCTTTGTCTTCATGCTCATTGATGTGCTTTGTTTCACAAAGCAGATTTCAAGGCTGAGGCCCCAACCCTAACCCTTGGCTGCCTCTAACTCCACTCTGAGGTGTAATACCTACACTCCCATGAGAATTTTCTGGGCTGTGCTCAAAGGGCTACTGGGCAAGCCTGTCTTCTGCATTTGTACCAGTTTTCCTCCTGCTCAGGATGAGGTAGCCGTCCTAAGAGACTAAAAAGGCCCTGCTCCCCCCTCTCCTCTCATCCCCACTGCTGAGAACGTGTCCTTCCTGATGATGTAATCTCTGGCACCCAGGCATCAGACAGAATGAGCCGCTGCGGGTCACCGGCCACCAGCAGTTGCTAGGAGCCGCCTTCGCATGGTCCTGGGCCTCAGCTGCTGCGGGATTTACTGCTACCTGCTTTTCTGGGATCTGACAACTGCCAAAAGGGTTGGAGAAAGGATTTTGAATTGGTCCCAAGGAAATAATTCAAAAGACGCAAGCAAGAAGGGGTCCCTTGATATGGTAGTGACACTGATGAGCCACACCCTACACATCCGGTAATGAGAACAAGCAGCATCTTGCCCTTCACGGCACATAACTCCGCGTGCCCTCTTAAAATTGCATCGTGTGCTAGGTAGGCCCTTGGCCCAGGTTTGCATGATGAACGAGAGGCAGAGCAAGACTTGAGGCCTGAGCTTTTCCTTTTCTTTTTTTTTTTTTTAATTTTTCTTTTTTTATTTCTAGGAGAGAGAGAGAGCATGAGCAGGGGAGGGTCAGAGAGAGAGGGAGTCACAGACTGAAACAGGCTCCAGGCTCTGAGCTGGCAGTCAGCACAGAGCCCGACGCGGGGCTCGAACCCACGAACCGCGAGATCATGACCTAAGTGAAAGTCGGACGCCTAACCGACTAAGCCACCCAGGCGCCCCAAGGCCTGAGCTTTTTCAACTCCCTCCTTCAACTAGGTTCCTTCCGCTTGGTTTTACCACTTGTCTTACACAACTTAGGTGAACTAAGAATGCCCTTGCTGTCTTACTTGGTGCCAGGCACTGAACCAGACCTGCTGCCTGTGTGCTCCTGTCAAATTTTCCCCTGACCCTGTGAGATGGACATTATTTTAAACTATTTTAGTTATTTATTTATTTAGAGCACCAGGGAGGCACAGAGAAAGAGGGGGAGAGAGAGAGAGAGAGAGAGAGAGAGAGAGAGATCCCAAGCAGGCTCTATGCTGTCAGCCCAGAGCCCCATGCGAGGTCCCGAACCCATGAACTGTGAGATCATGACCTTGAGACAAAATCAAGAGTTGGATCCTTAACTGAGCCACCTGGGTGCCCTGGCTTGATGGCCGAGCGTGTGTCTTCCTTTCTGGCACCAAAGCACCTAGTAAGTGCCCAATGACGGAACAGTACCTGGGAGTCACAGCTGTTTCTGTAGCACTTTCTGGAATCTAGCACACACTTTGAACCGGGCCTCAGGTTTCTGGATAGCTAGGAGGGCTGTGGGTAGAGGCTGAAAGCAAAAGGAAGCAAGGAAAGCTAATCTGGTTCTTGTGGTCTGCATAACCCGGTGCTGAGCTCCTCCTCACCCAGCAGCTTGTGTAGACCTGACTATGGTGTTTGCCCTTGCAATAGATTTCCACACCTCTTTTTGCAGGGCAGGTTTTTTTTTTTAAGTTTATTTATTTGTTATTGATTGATTGACTGATTTTTATTATAGTTTATTGTCAAGTTGGTTTCCATATAACACCCAGTGCTCATCACAAGTGCCCTCCTCCATGCCCCTTCTCCCCCACCCCTCATCAACGCTCAGTTTGTTCTCAGTTTTTTTTTTAAATTTTAAATGTTTTATTTATTTTTGAGAGAGAGAGAGAGACAGAAACAGCATGAGCAGGGGAGGGTAGAGAGAGAGGGAGACACAGAATCTGAAACAGGCTCCAGGCTCTGAGCTGTCAGCACAGAGCCTGACGTGGGGCTCCAACCCACGAACCATGTGATCATGACCTGAGCCGAAGTCGGACGCTTAATGGACTGAGCCACCCAGGTGACCCTGTTCTCAGTTTTTAAGAGAGTCTCTTATGGTTTGCCTCCCTCCTTCTCCATAACTATTTTTTTCCCCCTTGTTGTCCCCTATGGTTCTCTGTTAAGTTTCTCCTGTTCCACATATGAATGAAAACATATGGTATCTGTCCTTCTCTGCCTGACTTATTTCACTTAGCATAACACCCTCCAGTTCCATCCATGTTGCTCCAAATGGCCAGATTTCATTCTTTCTCGTTGTCATGTAGTGTTCCATTGTATATATGAACTACATCTACTTGATCCATTCAACAGTTGATGGACATTTAGGTTCTTTCCATGCTTTGGCTGTTGTGGAGAGTGCTGCTATGAACATTGGGGTACATGTACCCCTGTGCATCAGCACTTCTGTATCCCTTGGGTAAATTCCTAGCAGTGCTATTGCTGGATCATAGGGGAGTTCTATTGTTAATTTTTGAGGAACCTCCACACTGTTTTCCAGAGGGGCTGCACCAGTTTGCATTCCCACCAACAGTGTAAGAGGGTGCCCATTTCTCCACGTCCTTGCCAGCATCTGTAGTCTCCTGATTTGTTCATTTTAGCTACTCTGACCGGCGTGAGGTAGTATCTCAGTGTGGTTTTGATTTGTATTTCCCTGATGATGAGGAAGTTTATTGAGAGGGAGAGAGACAAAGCGCGAGCAGGGGAGGGGCAGAGAGAGAGGGAGACACAGAATCTGAAGCAGGCTCCAGGCCCTGAGCTGTCAGCACAAAGCCCGATGCAGGGTCGAATTCAGAAATCATGAGATCATGACCTGAGCTGAAGTCAGATGCTTCACCGACTGAGCCACCCAAGCACCCCAAGATTTCCACACCTCTAAACAACTCAGTTCTCCACCGTCACTGCCCAGGTGCCCCACAGATTTACCTCAGTTCTGACACTCTGGAGACAGCATCAGATCCCAAAGATTAAGGGCTCAGGCCCACAAGACTGCTGCTCCCACCCACAGCCCCCACTTTAGACCCCAAATGCAAGTCCAGATTGTCACCTGTGCTTCTGACTTACCGGCTATAGCTCAGAGGTTCCCATGATCCCCTCCTTGGATTCAATTCATCTGCTAGAGCGGCTCACAGAACTCAGGGAAACATTTTACTTACTAGATTACTGTTTATTATAAAAGGATATATAACTTAGGAAGAGCCAGAGGGGAAAGGTGCGTAGGGCACGGAACGGGGGCAGGATTGTGGAACTTCCACGCCCTCTGAGCCAACCACTCTCCCCGAATCTTCACGCTTACCTACCCAGAAGCTCTCCGAACCCCACCCTCTCGGTTTTTGTTTTTTGTTTTTGGTTTTTTATGGAGGCTTCATTTACATGGGCACAATTGCTGAAATCATTGGCTTTTGATGTCTAAACTCAATCTCCAGGCCCTCTCTCCTCCCTAGAGGTCAGGAGAGGTGGGACTGAAAGTTTCAGTCCTCCAATCACATGGTTGGTTCTTCTGGTGAGCAGCCCCCCATCTTTAGGTGAGCAGCCCCCCATCTTTAGGTGACCCAGGGGCTTCCCCAAAGCACCTCATTAACACAACAAAAGCCTTGTCAAGCTTTCTGGGAAATTCTACAGGTTTTAGGAGCTCTGAGCCTGGAAGGGGACAAAGACCAGATATATATATATATATATATATATATATATCTTCTTATAAATCACAGTGTCATGTGATATAGTGTCATCATTTATTTATATATCTGTCCCTCTCCTTAGACTGGAAGTGTCTCAAGGTTTCTGTCGCCCCGGCACTTGGACTCATGCCTGGCACATGACAAGTGGCTTGTATATGATTGCTGAGTAAATGAGTTAATGAAGAGAGGAAGTAAGAGGCAGGATGGGGTAAGAGGCAGGATGGGGACAAGCTCAGGGATTAGAGGGGTCCTAGCCTCTGTGTCATGCAGTTTTGCAGCAATAATGCCCTGTAGAAAGCCATTGCCAAACAACCGGTGTTCATGTATTTCTCGGCTCACAGCTGCCTCAGCTGCGTCTCACCTGTATTTGGCTCCAGGCTGAGAGGCTGGGGTATGTTCGTGTGTTTCTTCCTTTTCTTGGGCAAGCTGCTCTTTGGGACAGGGTCTTCTCGCGGCAACAGCAGGAGTGGAAACATAGGGTCCCCCTTCAGGCTGTGCCTTGGAACTGGCATGTTGTCACTTCGGCTCATAATCCATTGGTCCAAACTGGTCCAAACTGGTCGTATGTCCAAGCCCAACATGACCGGGTTGGAGACAGATCTGCTGCCCATTCTCCTGCCTAAAGGTCACAAGGTGGGTGAGAGGAAATAGCTGAAGAACAATCTACTATGGCCTTCTTTTTTTTATTTTTATTTTTAAAGTTTATTCTCATTTATTTTGAGAGAGAGAGAGAGAGCAGATGCAGGCAGTGCAGAGAGAGGGAGAGAAGAGAATCCCAAGCAGGCTCTGTGCTGTCAGCACAGAGCCCGACGTGGGACTCGAACCCAAGAACTGCGAGATCATGACCTGAGCTGAAATCAAGAGTCAGACGCTTAAACGACTGAGCCACCCAGACGCCCCTACTACAGCCTTCTTTATTATTTAAAACAATTTTTTAATATTTATTTATTTTTGAGACAGAGACAGAGCATGGGTCGAGGAGGGGCACAGAGAGAGGGAGACAGAATCTGAAACAGGCTCCAGGCTCTGAGCTGTCAGCACAGAGCCTGATGCAGGGCTCGAACTCGTCAACTGAGAGATCATGACCTGAGTGGAAGTAGGACGCTCAACCGACCAAGCCACCCAGGTGGCCCCTCTACAGCCTTCTTTAAAACAAAGCCCAGAACCTGCTTTATGCCTGCACCGAGGGTGAACTTATAGAAGTGCCCGCTGGCCCCAGAGTTCTGCCTGTGGCCCGCATACCAACTTCCTCTTGGGGTTTCTGGCAGAAAGTGACAATTGTCCCCATTATCCATTGCCCCTTTCTTCTTCTTAGTAGTAGAACACTCCAGATTTTATTTACTTGAGCACATGGTGTCACTGGAGGCCACACTTCCCAGCCTTCTTTGCAGTGACATGTGGCCACGTGACTAAGCTGTGGCCAATGGGATGCAGCCGAAAAGCCGCGGGCACCTTCTGATGCCAGCTGTATGAGGAGGAACGCAGGGAAACATTTCCCCTCCAGCCCTCTCTCCTCCATGCTTTGGTGAATCACAGATGGAAAATCAATGCTGGCTGGAGAGTGTTTCAGGCCCTTGCCAGAGGCAGCCAAAATGCCAGTTGGGGCTCCGTCCCAATAGGTGACTCACTCCACGGGCCCTGCACCTTTTCACCCTCACCTTTCCGAATTTCCAATGGGTACAACTTCACGGCCACCGTATGGAGTGTCTTGCTCCCCGACTTCGGCCTTCTTCTGTCCAACCTGCACCATCTTGCTCCCTGCCCTCTGTGGCCTGGGCTCCTGGCCACACTCCTGTTTCTTTCTTGGCCAAGACCAGGGAAGTTCCCTCTAGGCCCCGGAACTTCTTAATTCTGGCTTCAGTTCACAGAGACTTGTGTCAGCCCTAGGCCGGGTCAAGATTCTGGTGATGAAGACAACAGATGACCTGTGACCCAGATTTCCCAGAGTCCTGTGGGAATTTGACATTCGTAAATCCCCAAAATCTCATTAATGCCCTCATTGTACAATAGCCTTTGCTTCCACAAGAAGGAAGGGAGGGAGGAAATACTGAATGAGCACCTACTGTGTCTTAGGTATTTTCCCAAATGTTTATGTATTTATTTTTATTTTTCAAAATTTATTTATTTTTGAGAAAGAAAAAGTTCAAGTGTGGGCACACACATGTGTGTGCAAAGCAGAGGGGCAGAGACAGAGGGGGAAAGAGGATCTGAAGTGAGTTCCACGCTGGCAGCAGAGAGCCTGATGAGGGGCTCGAACCCATGAACCATGGGATCGTGACCAGAGCAGACGCCAAACCGACTGAGACACCCAGGCGTCCGTAATGCTTATTTATTTTTGAGAGAGAAAACAAGAGCAGGGGAGGGGCAGAGAGAGAGGGGGGATAGACAGAGGGTTTGAAGCAGGCTCTGCGTTGATAGCAGAGAGCCCGAAGTGGGGCTCAAACTCACAAACCGGGAGATCATGACCTGAGGGAAAGTTGGACGCTTACCTGACTGAGCTACTCAGGCGCCTCCCCCATTTGCTTCCAAGATAATATGGAGGCCCAGAGAGGTGAAGACCCTTGGCCAACACACACAGCCAGTAACTGGTGGGGCTGGGATTTGAACTGGGATTTGAACCGTCGTCTCCAAACAAGAATGTGCTCAGACCCTCAAGTGTGTCTAGGGAGAGCGTTTGGTCGAGAAGATAGAGGGATCAAATGGGGGCAGGGCCCACCTAACAGAGGTGCGAGATGATGGGCAGGAAGGTGATAGATGGAGGAGGGAGGTGAAGGGAAAGTCAAAGGGTTCTGCTCTGATAAGGGCCTTAGGATTTAAAGCGTGGAGCCTTTTTTCCACACTTGCCCTGAGGCAAACTCCTGTCCCCGCATGTGATGAGCTCACCTCTCTGTTGGCACTGACCCGCCTCTCCTCCTGGCCCTGGCTGGGACACACCAGCATTTCTGCAGGAGGAATAAAGCAATAACAGGAATCTCATTTTTCTCCCTAAAATAAGCCTTCTCTGTTCTGCCAGCAAGCATAGAGCTACTCGTGCCAGGAGTCCTGCGGGAAGCCCGTTCCCAAGCCTGATGCTGGCTTCCCGGGAGCTCCCAGCCAAGCAGAGCAGCCCTCTGGTGACCTGAGCTCCTGGTGACACATCCCCAAGGTCTTTGTCAGCCCTCGAGGGTCACTCAGCTCTCCAACACCATGCCAGCCCCTCCGAGGTAGAGGGATGCCGCTGTCACCATGTGGGCCTCCGGCCTCAGCATTTCTTTAGGACCTAAGCGATTTCCTACAAGGAAAGGATCATTGGAAAAACCATCTTGAACAGGAAGAATTTAATTTTTTCTGCAACAGGCTTTTTTCCTCTTAAAAAAAAATAAGCGTCCTCATTTACCTAAAGGTCTGAGCGCCTGGAAATTTCTTCCCTGTGTGCACATTATCCACTTCCTGGCTGGAGGGATGGAAGGACTCGCAGAATTTGGAAGATATGAACCAGATTCATAATGGACCCCGCAGTATAAACATGTCTCAAGTGCAGACAGAAATGCCACCAGCTCCTATTTGGTTTAATGTAAAACATACACCAGTTGTGTCTGTCTTACCATTTTACAAATAAACAAGGTGAGGAGATAGATGCTGAAATCGTCCCCCGGGAGCCAGGTGCCTCCGTTCCTTGCATTTTCCAGGCTTTGTCTGCCCATAAACGACTCAGGAAAGAATGCTTAATGTAGCCTCGTGCAGCATGGCCAAAAGGCAGAGCAAATGGGTCAGGCCCAGCCAAATGGTCTACAGCCATTCCTGCCCTTCGCCGCGATGCCCCAAACGGCCGGGGGCTCCAATCCCCTTGGAGCGCTTTACCAGCGGGATGGTCCGGTCAGTGGGATATATGCAGGTGCATCAGAAGACCTGGGTTCTAATGTCACCTCTGCCCCCGCGGCCAGCAGGCTGCGAGATTCCAGGCAACTGGCTGCACCCCTTTGCCTCCAGCTCGGTTTCCTCGGCTGTGAAATGGAGCAACAATCCCAGATCTGTGTATCTCACCTTATGGTGACGAGTGCCTCATGAGACAAGGTGGGTTGATACCCTTGCTTAAGAGGTAAATGATCAGAGGAATGGCCGTTTCCCCATTTTAATTCAAAATCAGTACTTTCAGGATGCCTGGGTGGCTCAGTCAGTTGAGCATCCCATTCTCGATCTCTACTCAGGTTTTAACCTCAGGGTTGTGAGTTTAAACCCTGCGTTGGGCTCTGTGCTGGGCATGGAGCCTACTTAAAAAATAAAGAAGTAAAACAAAATCAATATTTCCTACCACTGTTCTTTCAAACCCAGAGGTAGAGGGATGCGTCACCGTCAGAAATTCTAGCCATGTTGAGGCAGGATCACTGACTCAGGGGCCAGAATGACTAATTTGGCTCGATTGCTAGTTTGGTGTGGGGAATAGTGGCAAACCAATGAGCTGGCTGGATTGACCAGAGGGTTCAGTCAGAACACACTGCCTGGTGGCTCTGGTAGGGACACAGCCCACATTTAGGCAGGGAAGGACCATAGATCAGATATTGGGTGAGTGGGGTGCACTGTGGAGCCAAGCTGCCTGTGTCTTGCTGGGTGACATGGGGCAAATTCCTGACCCTCCTATGTCCCGAATTCCTCATCTGCCGAATGGGGAATAGCAGAAGGCCTCTCAAAGGCTCCCAAAGGCAAGGATTAAATGACATCATGTGTGTGAAGTGTTTTGGATAACGCTGGGTCCTCAGAAGGTCCTCTGCAAGTGTTAGCTGAGACTTGTGTCGGGAACTCTGGGCACTAACAGTGAAATGTTCCCAGAGAACAAAAGAAATTCAGACGAGGAAATCGAGGCCCATAAATGGGACATGACCCCGTGAAGGTCATACAAGTTCAACCACCACTTGACGGATATTTCCCAGGCATTGCGATCATCGTAGCAACTGCACAGTTAACATTTATTTTCTCAATTCCATGCACAGTGCTAAGCGTATCTTGTGCTTTATCTAATCAAACCCTCACCATCACTCTGTGAGGAAAACATCATTATCCCCATTTTACAGATGAGAAAATTGAGGCTCAGAGAGGGCTAGGACTTTGCCTGAGCTCAAACGGCTGGTAGCGGGGATTAGTAAGAGCTGGTTGTACGTCTGGGGTCTCAGAGTTCATGTTCTTCTTGCCCAGAATGCTCACCACCCCTTCAGCCAGCCCAGGCGTGTGGTTCTGGATTCTTGGTCCAGATTCTGGAGCTCTCTGCCTTGCCCCCTGTGGCCTCTTCCTCTCTGCTCCAGGCTCACCAGAGCGTGGGTGTGCCGTCTCACCTGATGTGGGGACGTGGGACAGGAGGCTTGGAGCCCCGCCTTGGGCCTGGATCTCCCCTCCAGGTGGCTGTCGCCATGGCTCCAAGTGTCCTTGTCCAGCCCTTCACCGTGCTTGCTCAGTGCTTGGAATGTACCCCTCCCCCTGCCGAGGTTTTGGCCATATTCTTATCTAAGGCTCTAACGGTTCTGTTTTCGGACAATAAATTAGAAGCCTCTCAGCCTCTCAGAGATGTAGGAAGGGAGATGCTTGCAGACTCCGAGGCCTGAAGAGGCCTTGGACCTCACCCAGGGGTTCCTGGCATCCTGGTTCACGGGTCCCCAAGGGCATCTGCTCGCGCACTTCTCTGGCTGGCTGGGGCATGAATTATCCCCAGATTTGTCCCAGGGAAAATAGAAAGGTGGGGGGTGGAGAATCAGAGAGAGAAAGCGAGGGAAGAAGTACTAAACCCTTGAGGAGAGAATAATAATCCCTCCTACTTGCTGGCACTTCAGAACAGTCCCTACCACCTTGCTCAGGCCAAAGGGGCCCCTGACCTGAGCGCCTATTCCTCTACCCACGCCCCTGTCCATGGGGACGAGCAGTGTGCGGGGCCCGGAGATCGTGCCCACCTAGAGCCAACAGCCCCTTCTCCACTGTGTTGGATGTTCCTGGGACTGGGGAGCCCCCTTCCAAGATCTGCACAAGCTTCTTCCCTGAACCCACTGTCCCCAGATATATTCTTAGTGTGTGTGCCTCTGGGTCCACAGCTGTTTGCAGCCTGTGTGTGGGGGGGGGCCGGGGGGGTGCACAGGTTAGACCTTAGGGCTGGGCTAGCCTTATGGGTCTGCATGGAGCCCTTGCTATGCAGGATGGAGTTTGTGATGGGAAGAGAAGGGGGGGACTGGTCGGCGGGCCAGGGGGCCATAGGCCGCTTTCCCTGTGCCGTGGTGTTTCGTGTTGAACTTCAAGGGCTCCAGGAGCTCCAAATATAGACCGGGCCTTCCAGGTTCTTGTGACAGAATATTTATCAAAGTCGGCGGACACAACATATTTCATTCAAGAGTCTGTTAGTGTTTAGCTCTCTAGGATTTAGATATACACAGGTGAGCCTTCCTCTATGCTGTCGCCCCAGGCCCGGCCCGCATCGTTGGTGGGGAGGACCCTGGTTTCCAAAGCACGTCTCATGTCCCCTCCTGCCTTGGTTCGTCACCCCAGCAAACCCATGAGCTGGCTCTGATCATCTTTACTTCCACACGAAGACTGAGGCTTAGGACACTTGAGTGAGAAGTGGCTGAAGTCAGATGGGAGAGCAGGACCCTCCAATGCCACGTCTGGCTTCTGCTACTCCCTGGACCCCCTTCCTGCCTAGAGGGGGCTCTTTCTCCTTTAGGAGGGGGTGCCTTGCTCCTCTGTGGGCGCCCAGGGCCGGGGTGAGTCAGGTGGAAGGGGACGCACGCAGGCTGGTGACATCATAACAGGACAGACTCACCCCTGCAGAGGAGGCTCTGAACTGCAGTCAACCTAGAAAAGCACCCACTTGGAAGAAAGAAAAATGAGAGCCTTGTCACCCTTCAGGGTGGCAGTTCCTGATTGTTTCAAAACCGTGTAAGCTCATCAAGCTCTCCCTCCCCCCCCCCCCCCCCGCCAAGGCTCCCCTCTCCCAATTTAGAGTTTTCCATTGTAGAGAAGGGAAGAAATGCAGCTCTAATCTTCTTTGTTCCATGATTTCATCTCCCTCTCTCTCTCTTCCCAGGGGACTCCCGGCAAACAGCTGGAGCAGGGAAGGTGGGGCAGGGAGGGGAGCCAGCACTCTTTTCATGGTCTGGGGGTGTCTTGCCAGGGAGGGGGGGGGAGTTGGGGCTGGAGGGAGGGGAGCAGGAAGGGATAACCTCCCCCTCCCCCAACAGCCAACAGGAGCTGGAAACCTGGGAGACTTCCATAGGGCCACCCTCCCCTCCCCTCCCCTCCCCCCCAGCTCACACAGCCACTGATTTCACCTCCTTGACTCTGTCCCCAATGATCCATCACGAGCGCTGCCTGAGTGCAAGCGTCATCGTCTCTCACCGGATTTTGCAACAGCTGCCTAAGTGGCGTGGCAGAGCAGACTCGGTATTGTCTGCCTCGGGGCCATCCTCCACCAGCCGCCCAAGTGAGCCCCCAGGTCACCGCTCAGCGGCTCCGCATCAGCCAGAGGATAAAATCCAAGCTCCCGCGTGGCGCTCGGGGGCCCGTTTTCTCCTGACGTCCTCTCCATCCGGCAGTTACCGGCCGGATGGTTCTCTTGGCACTGTGCTACCAGTCCAGCTGCACCCCTGGTGCTGCTGTCCTTTGCCTCCCACATGTTGCTCCTGCTGGTGTTCCTCCTGCGGGACATCTTCACACACGCACACATGCACACACACGCGCACACACGCATGTGCACATGCCGGCTCTACCGACGCGCTGGAAGGGGTTCCTATAGCCCTGAGCTTATCTCCACGTATACTTCCAACTTTTCAAAAAATCATGCACTTTTGGGGCACCTGGGTCGCCGATGTCAGCTCAGGCCATGATCTCGTGGTCCGTGAGTTCAAGCCCCGCGTTGGGCTGTGAGCTGACGGCTGGGAGCCTGGAGCCCGCATTGGATTCTGTGTCTCCCTCTCTCTCGGCCCCTCCCCCGCTTGCACTCTCTCTCTTTCTGTTTCTCTGTGTCTCTCAAAAATAAATAAACATTAAAAATAAATAAATCATGCACTTTTCTCTCCCCCACTAAGCCCCTGGAGGGGAGGATCTTCTCCACGTTCTACTTTTGGGCTTTCCCAGGCCCTAGTAGAGCCCTATCCCCAACCATCGTGCCCGGCAAGCCGTCTACTCTCTAACCGTTGGTCACCCAGTCCCTCCCGCTGCCCGACGGGACCCCTCTGCAGAGCCCTTCTCTTCTCCCTTTGAAAGAGGGCAGATGAATGTGCACACATCACTTTTGCTCCCTCCCAAACCAAAATCACACTAAAACAACAATTTTTTTTTTCCAGGCATAAACCCCCAAGAACAAAGAGACCAGGGGAGGAAATCACACACAACAGAAGAAAACTCAATTTTACTTACATCAGCTGAGGCGAAAGCTGAAAACCAACCTGAGTTTTACTGCCCCGATTTCAGGAAGGGTGACACTGGGACCCCCTGGAACCTCTGGGGACCTAAGAGACTGTTCAACAGAGGCAGACTGGTTGGCAATCTGAGAAACAGTGTTAGATCCCTGCCGCCCGTCAAAGAGCTAGTGACTCAGGACTTCTCAGGGCCTTTAATGAGTTGATGTGCGATGTACATTGAGACTGTCCAGAAATGGGATTCACTAGGCAGCATGTTATAAACATTTTTATCCTTGAAATACTTTTTTTTCCCCTCACCTTTTAATGTTTTGAGGGACACAACTTGGGCAATGCTGTTACAACTTTCTTGTGGCTGGGAAGGTGGGCAGGAACATATATCAGAGGTTAGTTCAAGGCATCATTTGAGTAACCTCTTCACTCAGGTCAACTAAATCCAATAATTCATTAGTTCATTATTCATTCATTCATTCATTCATCAAAGTTATTAAATGACAGGCTGGGCGTGCTGTGGAAACAAAGATAAATAAGATACTGTTCCCACCCTCAGGGGGCTGACCCCTGGTGGGGAAGTAATTCACTGTCTGCTCCCACATGAACTCATTCAGGCAACAGAAGGATCTAGTCTTTTCCCCTCCTCTCTCTAGGGGCACCTGGGTGGCTCAGTTGGTTGAGCGTCTGACTTCTGCTCAGGTCATGATCTCACGGTTCGTGGGTTCGAGCCCCACATTGGGCTCTGTGCTGACAGCTCAGAGCCTGGAGCCTGTTTCGGATTCTGTGTCTCCCTCTCTCTCTGACCCTCCCCTGCTCACGCTGTCTCTCTCTCTCTCTCAGAAATAAATAAAACATTAAAAAAATATTTAGAACCACTTTCTTCTAGACTATTCAGGGCAAGTGTGCTGCCTCTGCGGGCTCCTGAGTCACGTAGCCCTCCGTGTGCCTTCCCTCTCAGCTCTGCTCTGGTTCTCCCTCCCTCAACCTGCCCAGTTCTGCCTGGACCTTCCTCTTCTCTGTTGCTGGTCACCGGGAGCTCCACTAACAGAGCTGGTACGTCTTTTACAGACTTTCACTCTGGGCTTGAGTTAATCTGGGGTTTCCAGAGAGGAAGGCACTTGAAATTGAAAAATCATCCATTGCTAGACCAGGGGTCAATACGCTTTTTCTGCAAAGGGCCAAATAGTAAACACGTAGGCTTTTATGGACCAAGAGACAAAACCAAGCATATTATATGTATACTTATACAACAATAGAGAAAGCAAATTTCCATAATTTTTAAACATTTATTTATTTTTGAGAGACAGAGAGAATAAGAGTGGGGGAAGGGCAGAGAGAGAGGGAGACACAGAATCCAAAGCAGGCTCCAGGCTCTGAGCTATCAGCGCAGAGCCTGATGCAGGGCTCGAACCCACGAACTGTGAGATCATGACCTAACAGAAGTGGGATGCTTAACCAACTGAGCTACCCAGGCGCTCCTCCACAATCTTTTTTTTAAAGTTTATTCATTTGTTTTTGAGAGAGAAAGAGAGCTCAAGGGAGAGGCAGACAGAGGGGGAGAGAGAGAATCCCAAGCAGGCTCTACACTATCAGCACAGAGCCCGATGCAGGGCCTGAACTCATGAATCGTGAAATCATGACATGAGCAGAAACCAAGAGTAGCTTGCTTAACTGACTGAGTGACATTTTTTTATATTTTTAAATGTTTATTTATTATTCGGAGAGAAAGAGTGTGTGCACCTATGGGGGAGGGGCAGGGAGCGAGGGGACAGAGGGTCCAAAGCAGGCTCTGTGCTGACATCAGAGAGCCCGATGCAGGGCTCACACTCACATATCATGAGATCATGACCTGAGCCAAAGTTGGATGCCTAACCGACTGGGCCATCCAGGCACCCCATGCCACAATTTTTTATTAATGACATGCAAAGCACAATAATAATTGAGTAAATTTCTTTGTAATACAGGTCTACTAATGAGAAGAATGCACTTATTTGAGGGTGGTGGTAAAACATTTTGCCTAATCAGTGCTCAAAGTCAGTGTTCCCTATCATGAAATTGATTGCAAATGATCATTTGTAAAAATCATTTTTAGCTCACAGGCCTCACGAAAATGGGGGGTAGGTGGGTTTGGCCTGTGGACCCCAGGTGGTGAGCTCTGGCCTAGACATTCATCAGCTGGTCCCTGCCTCCCTAACCTGCTCCCAAGCCGGCTGTCCATCATCCAGTTGCCTTATGGCTTTTCTTCTCCTCTTTTCCCCATCTACCCCTCCCCCATCCCCCAGTGTTTCTTTATTATGCAGTGCTTTTAAATCTTGTTAGGTTAAATGTTTCCTCTCTAGGCTAGGGGTCTGCAAGCTATGCTTGTTGTCTGTTAGTGCATAGTCTGTGAGCTAAGATTATAGGTATTTTAAAACAGCTTTATTGAGATACTATTCATGTACCTTACAACTAACCCATTTAAAGCGTACACTTCAGTAGTTGGTAGTATATTCACCGATATGTGCGACCATCACCAGGCTCAGTTTTAGAATATTTTCATCACTCCAAAGAGAAACCTGCACTCTTTACCAGACACCTCCCTACTCACCCCTTCCCCGAGTCTTAAGTCATTACTCATCTACTTCCTGTCTCTATTAAGAATGGTTTTTACATTTTTAAGTGTTTTTTTTTTAATCAAAAGAGGAATAATATTTTGTGGGGTGCTTGGGGCACTCAGTCAGTTCTACGCCTGGCTCTTAATCTCAGCTCAGGTCTTGATTTCAGGGTCATGAGTTTCAAGCCCCACATCAGGCTCTACACTGGGTGTGGAGCTTTCCTAAGGGAAAAAAAAAAAAAGAAAAAAGGAAGCAGGGGCGCCTGGGTAACTCAGTTAAGGAACTGACTTTGGCGCAAGGTGTGATCTCATGGTTTGTGGGTTTGAGCCTCACATCGGGCTCTGTGCTGACCGCAGAGAGCCTGCTTCAGACCCTCTGTCTCTCTCTCCCTCTGCCTCTCTCCTGCTTAAACTCTCTCTCTCAAAAATAAATAAACATTAAAAAAAAAAAAGAGCATTTCATGACACGGGAAAATGATATGAAATTCATATCTCAATGTCCATAAATAAAGTTTTGCTGGTGCACAGCCACACCCCTTCATTTCCATACTGTTTAATGTTTGTTCCAGAGACCCTGTGGTCTACAAGCCCAAAGTATGGACTATCTGGCCCTTTATAGAAGTTTTCTGGTCTCTAATCCAGGCTTGTGCTCTGGGTGGGGGTTACGGACACGGGAGGGACCTGGGAGGGGGAAAGCTTTTCTCTCCGAGCCCAATGGGCCCATTAGAAGAGCATTTCTCATCGGTAGAGGACTCGAGCTGCCCTCTTGGGCCAGTGGCTGCTAGCCTTCCTGTGCGGAGCCTGGGCCCCATTCCCAGGTTCACATAGGTCCAGGGTGGGGACCAGGAAGCTTTTCAATCAGCACCTGGTGGTTCTGGGGCAGGTGGACCCCAGAGACCCTGTGAAGTCCTGTCCCCCACCAGCGTGCTTGGACAGTCAGACAATAGCCCCTCTCGTGAGAACAAAGGTGTTTTCTTCCTGTTCCAGAGGCAGTGACCTTGAAGGGTCGTGTGTGCATGATGGAGTAGGAGCCCAGAGGAGGGCTACGGAGTCGGGGGAGGAGCACCCCCCCCCCACCCCCCGACAGTGGTCCTGAAGAGATCCATCTGATCTCCTGAACAAGCGTGTAAGATGTAAGGGACCAGATACGGGCAGTTTCTCCCACACCAGGCAGGTGAAAGCCATGGAAGCAGATTCTGACCAAACGCTGAGCTTTTTGGGGGAGGGCCTCAAAAGACCTTTGTCACTTCTTAAACTTTTTTTTTTTAATGTTTTATTTATTTCTAGGAGAGAGAGAGAGACAGCGTGAGCAGGGAAGGGTCAGAGAGAGAGGGAGTCACAGACTGAAACAGGCTCCAGGCTCTGAGCTGGCAGTCAGCACAGAGCCCGACGCGGGGCTCGAACCCACGAACCGCGAGATCATGACCTAAGCGAAAGTCACGCTTAACCGACTAAGCCACCCAGGCACCCCATTTTTTTAAACTTTTTTTAATGTTTTATTTATTTCTAGGAGAGAGAGAGAGACAGCGTGAGCAGGGAAGAGTCAGAGAGAGAGGGAGTCACAGACTGAAACAGGACATTTGTCACTTCTTCTGGGGCCACGGATGTGAGGGCGAAAGATCACATCTGCTCAGGCCTCTGGCAGAATGGCTGCCTCTCCTGGGTCCCAGCGGCTGGGGAACTAGTGGTTTGCCAGGCAGCCTCTTCAGAGGGAATTCCCTTCTTCTTCCTCTGTCTTATGAAACACGTCAAAAGTACAGAAAAACAGAAAGGCTAGTATAATACAACAGTCAACATTTTGCCACCTTCACTTCATTTTCTCTCTTCTCTCTGACTAGATTTGTTAGAGAGATTTTTACTTTTATTTTATTTTAAAGTTTATTTGTTATTATTATTTTAGTGTTTATTTTTGAGAGAGTGAGTGCGAGTGGGGGAGGGGCAGAGAGAGACAGAGATAGAGACACACACACACACACACACAGAATCTGAGGCAGGCTATAGGCTCTGAGCTGTCGCTGCAGAGCCAGACGCGGGGCTCGAACTCACGGACTGTGAGATCATGACCTAAGCTGAAGTCAGATGCTTAACCAATTGAGCCACCCGGGCGCCCCATCGTATGACCTTTTGAAACTGGTTCCTTTCACTGAGTACAATACCTTTGAGTTTATCCATGTCATGGAGTCTATCGGTAGCTTTTGCTTTTTTAGCGCTGAGTAGTACTCCATGGTAGGGATGTACCACAGTTTGCTTATCCATTCACTTCCTGAAGGATATTTGGGTTGTTTCCAGTTTTTGGTAATCATGAGTAGAGCTGCTATAAACATTGTGAAAGGTTTTCATGTGAACATAGATTTCATTTCTCTAGGGTAGAAACCAGAGTGCAATTGCTAGCTCATACTGTAAGTACATGTATGTTTAACTTTATAGGAAACTGCCAAACCATTTCAACTATTTCAAAGGATTACAAACACCATTGATAATTCAGTCTAAAATGCTTGAGCATACATTTCTGAATGGACTTCATCTCCCAAATCACAATGCTAGCTTAAACAAGTGTTTCTAATACCTGTTTGTTTTTTATTTATTTTATTTTATTTTTATCTTTTTAAAGATTTTATTTTATTAAATTTTTTAAGTTTATTTATTTATTTTGAGACAGAGACAGAGAGAACAAGCAGGAGAGGGGCAGAGAGAGAGAGAATCCCAAGCAGGCTCTGCACCGTCAGTGGAGAGCCTGATGTGGGGCTTGGACCCACAAACTATGAGATTATGACCTGAGCTGAAACCAAGAGTTGGATGCTTAACTGACTGAGACACTCAGGCACCCCTAAAGATTTTATTTTTTATTATTTTTATTTATTATTTTATTTTTTAAGAGAGAGAGAGGGTGCAAGTGAGCAAGGGACAGAAAGAGAGAGAGAGATAGAGACACAGAGAGAATCCCACAAGGGGCAGACAGACAGAGAGAGAGAGAGAGAGAGAGAGAGAGGTGGGGCTTACCAGGTGGGGCTTGTGGTTTTTGTTTTTATTTTTGTTTTTTTACTTGAAGCAGGACTCCAGCTCACCTGATATGGGGCTCAAACTCATGAACTGTGAGATCATGATCTGAGCCGAAGTCAGATACTTAACAACTGAGCCACCCTGGAGACCTAAAGAATTTTTTTTTTAATTTAAAAATTTTTTATGTTTCTTATTTATTTCTGAGAGAGAGAGAGAGAGAAAGAGATAGATAGAGAGAGAGAGAGACAGAGTGAGCAGGGGAGGGTTAGAGAGAGAGGGAGACACAGAATCTGAAACAGGCTGTCAGCACAGAGCCCAACGTTGGGCTCTAACCCACGAACCGTGAGATCATGACCTGAGCCGAAGTCGGACGCTTAATGGACTGAGTCACCCAGGTTCCCCTAAAGAATTTATTTTTAAGTAATCCTTATAGCCATCAGGTGGCTTGACCTCACTACCCTGAGATCAAGAATTGCATGTTCTACAGAATGAGCCAGCCAGGCACCCCTCCAATACCTGTTTTTGTTTTTAAGCAGGCTTCACGCCCAGTGTGGGGCTTGAAATTATAACCCTGAGATCAAAACCTGAGCTGAGGTCGAGAATTGGATACCCAACGGACTGAGCCACCCGGGCGCCCCTCCAATACCTGGTGTTTTTTTTTTGTTTGTTTTTGTTTTTTGTTACCTGTTTGTTTTTTAAACAACTTCTTGATAGTGTGGCAGGATTTAAGAGGCTGAGCCCTGAGGCAGAAGGCTGAGTATTGTAGGTAGACCAGCAAACCCACGGACACACAGATGAGAAGTTCCAGGGCCCCAACCTGCCATGGGCACAGCGGGGACCAGAGAACGGGCATCCCAGAAGCCACCTGAGAGGACAGAGCCCTTGAAGTCCACATGCACGCCCCCTTTCCTCTGGGTGAGAGGCTGGCTCTGTGGTACGAACCCAGGGTACATGGGGAAGAAGACAGAAGCACAGAGGTTAAAGTTCTCTGCAGCCTGTCAGAATGAGGGCTGAAAATAGACACTGAGCTGAGTTACAGAAAATCAAGCTTTCCTTCTTCTGGTCTGAAGTTTGTGGTCTGAGAGTTAGGCCCTCCTGCAAAGGAAGATGGCAGAGCTGGGACCGGAAGCCAGGTGTTTTGACTCTAAAATCATAGCTGTTCTCCTTCACTTGCCGTCCCTTGTGTTACAGCTATCTGTCCTGTGCCTCCTTCCTCAGTAGTTGGGAATGTTCAGCTTCAGAGGCTAAAGTCTAGCTCGTAGCAGGTGTTTTATAGAAGCGTATTGATTTAGTATAAAAGTAACTGGTGGGGGATGTCGTGGTGACTTGTGGTCTTGAGGCAGGATGGTGATGACTGATCAGCTGATGTTCAATAGGGAGATTACAAGAGCTGATTGAAAAGCCAGGGAGTGAAGGATGGGTTGGTCTCTGCTTGGCCGCTGTGCTGTGTGTGACCCTGGTCATGTTTGGGCCTCTATTTCTCGGAGGTGATACCTAAATGCTTTTGCCTCTAACATCCTTGATCTGTGGATGGACCACGAGGGTGCTCTGTGGGGAATGTGGAACCGGGGTGAGGGGCTTGGGAACAGACCTCTCACTTGATTTTGCAGTCCTGGATTGCAATCCTCTTCCCAAGAGGGAGAAGAAGGGGGCGCCTGGGTGGCTCAGTCGGTTAGGTGTCTGACTCTTGATTTCAGTTCAAGTCATCATCTCATGGTTTGTGAGTTTGAGCCCCTCATCAAACTCTGTGCTGGCAGCATGGAGCCTGCTTGGGATTTTCTGTCTCCTTCTCTCTGCCTCTCTCACTCAAAAATAAATAAATAAACATTTTTTTTAAAGGGGAGGAAGAGGAGGAAAAGGAGGAGGGGAAGGGAATGAGTAAGGACTGTGTGTGGGTCATTCTTCCAGACTCATGGAGCTAGAGGGAGGAGACCTGATTTTATAGAGAAGTAAGAGAGAACCAGAAAGGTGAAGTTACTGGGCCCAAGATCACAGAGTTCAAGTTGGCTACTCAACTTTAAAGACGATTTCGTGACTCCCAGGTCAGAGATCAATTGACAACACTTCACAGTTCCACTGGGTTCTGACTCTATTCCTGGAATATGGCGGCAGTAAAGCTTAGCCCCCAAATGGCAATGGCACTGTCCACTGATGACCACACATCTACTTTAGGAAACATCCTATCAGCCTCAGCACAGAGAAGGTGAGCAGAGGGAAGGACTTGGTACTTCTGAGAATTTTCATTGCCTCCAGACTGCTTTCTCTTAACACCTGCCTCCTTTCTTTCGTTCTTTTTTTTTAAAGGGATAATCCCATCTTTTTTTTTTTTTAATTTTTATTTATTTCTAGGAGAGAGAGAGACAGCGTGAGCAGGGGAGGGTCAGAGAGAGAGAGGGAGATACAGACTCTGAAATAGGCTCCAGGCTCTGAGCTGGCAGTCAGCACAGAGCCCGACGCGGGGCTCGAACCCAAGAACCGCGAGATCATGACCTAAGTGAAAGTTGGACGCTTAACCAACTAAGCCACCCAGGCGCCCCCACCTGCCTCCTTTCTTTCCGACCCCACATCTTTGGGTCCTGCCCCAGAAAATCAGTGGGATGATAGAACGTGGATGTGGTGCTTTCAGAATCCTGGGCTCTTAAATGTACTCCAGGACTTTGTCTCATGAAGGAGAAGAGCTTTGGTGGGCCCAGTCATTCTAGGGCGAGGGTCACTGTGTGTCGCAGTGGCCCAGTCCCAAGCTGCAGTCTAACAGACTTGACTTTGACACCAACTCTGCCCCTTGAGGGCTGCGTTTCCATGCCTGGTCACACTGTGCCTTGGTACACTGATCTGCAAAATGGAGACAGTAGTTACATCTCCTTTGTGGTGTTATTGTGAGGATTACATGAAATGACTTGGCCCAGAGGGACCATTTGAATGTTGACATTCTTTTTTTTCCTCAGTTTTATTGAGATATAATTGACACAGCACTGTGTAAGTCGAAGGTGTACAGTATAATGACTTGACATATATACCGTGAAACAATCTCCACAATAAGTTTCGTTAATGCCTACCATAACATATAGATTAAAAAAATATATGTACATATATATTTTTTCCTTGTGATGAGAACTTTTAGGATCTACTCTCAACAACTCAAATTTTATTTATTTATTTATTTATTTATTTATTTATTTTTATATATTTTTTTATTTATTTCTAGGAGAGAGAGAGACAGCGTGAGCAGGGGAAGGTCAGAGAGAGAGGGAGATACAGACTCTGAAATAGGCTCCAGGCTCTGAGCTGGCAGTCAGCACAGAGCCCGACGCGGGGCTCGAACCCACAAACCGCGGGATCATGACCCAAGCGAAAGTCGGAAGCTTAACCAACCAAGCCACCCAGGCGCCCCACAAATAGGGGCTTTTTAAAATCCTACCACTTCTGTGAAGCTGGGAAGAAAAAGGGGCTTTTATTCCCATTCTGCAGAAAGAATGCTGGGGTCCAGAGAGGACCTGAGAGTTGCTGACGGTCCCCCAGCAGACCTGTGGCAGAACCAGGTGCGGAAGGTACGGGTTCTCCCTCTCTGCTTCCACCCACCCTGAACACTCTACATTTAAAAATTTATTTATTTATTTTGGTGGGGAGGGGCAGAGAGAGGGAAAGAGAATCCCACACAGGCTCCAAGGCTGTCAGTGCAGAGCCTGACATGGGGCTCAATCTCACCAATCTGTGAGATCATGACCTGAGCCAAATTCAAGAGTTGGATGCCCAGCCGACTGAGCCACCCAGGCGCCCCTGCACAGAATATTTTTTAACCCGGGAGAACAGCGTTCCCTGGTGGTGGGGACATGGGTTTGTCTCCTGCCCCGTGTGTGACCCACCTCGGTACCTTGCAGTGTAGACAGTTTTTCTGCCTGGCTGAGATCTTGTGGAGGCTGTGGATACCACCTGAGACACTGTGAGGGCCAGTGGCGGCTGGAGTGGACACGGGCTCCCTCGAAGGGCATGATGGGAAGAATGCCCCGGGGTCTCCCAGCCTCATATATCCAGCAAGGGCAGCAGACAAGATCTTCTGGAAGGAGGGGGGGGGGGGGAGGAAGGAAAAAAAAGCCTCCCATCTGTTGAGTATTAACCTCTGAACCATTTAGCCAAACATTGGCTTCTTTTGTCATTTGATAAGGTGTATCCAGCAAAGGGAGATGAGAAAATTGGGAGATTATTCTTTTAAATGACATCAGCAGGGAGTTTGTTCCTGCTGCAGAGCTCAGAGGGTCCCGTCTGAGCCACACATCACCACCAGCACACTCAAGGACAGATTTGAGTGCTTTCCTCTGCCTGGGCGTTCAGGCATTCACAGGGATATATATATATATATATAAAAAAAAAAAAAAAGCAAGAGGGATTTGAAAATAAAGCCCATGCACGCAGGCTGTCTGCCCTGGGCCAGCGCCTCAGGGAGGGTGATTATAGAGGAAGGAATGGTTTGTGTCACCGTCACATGGAAATGTCCGACGGCTTTTCTACAGAGACAACACCTCTCAGTCTTCCAGGGACTCTGTGTGCAGACTTCCGGAGCTGTCGGGGACCTCCGAGGCCATCTTGTCCGTCCCAGCCCCCTTGAGTCGAGTTTCTCGGTGGGATGGGCCAACGAGCAGTCTAGACAGATAGGGACTTCCAGGGCTGGCCAGCTGGCTTCTGTTGGCAGATCTGACCTGTCGAGAGGACATCAAGCCCTGGACAGGAGTGGGGAGCCCAGCTTTGACTGCTCTCTCTGGTCCGGCTCTCCTTCCGGGCACTCTCCTGACCCTCAACTGACGGGAGCAGGTTATCTGCCCAGGCCCACCCTGGCATCCTGGGAGGTGAACTGAGTCCTGGAGGGAGTCAGGAACTTGTCATAAGTGCCTTGTGTGACCCTGAACTAGCCTCTTCTCTGTGGCCCTCAGTTTCCTCATGGGTCAAAGGAGCTAGATGAGATGATCTCCAAGATCCAGTCATTTCTACCACATGGTGATCTTTGCTCATAACATTTCCTTCAATAGGGAGGAAACACGCATTTTCTACTTCTGCCAGTGACCCACAGTGGGTGTGTAGGAAGTCTTTTCTGCCATCCTTTTTAGACTTGTCTCCCTGAAGCTTTGTTCTTTTTCTCCTTGGTTGCCAAGCTAATAGGGTCTCACCTGCCTCCTTCCCTGGACTCACTAGTCTTGTATCTCATACGTTGCTTCTTTGGGGAAAGAGAAGAAAGGCAACCCACTCTCCCTAAGCACTGACTGAGCCCAGGCTCTGGACTGGGCTCTTTCATACACGTTAGCTCATTTAACCTTGGCAGCAGCTCAGAAACATGGATGAGTCTCATTTCATATGGGGAAACCAAGGCTCAGAAACCGTGGCTTGGCCAAGCTCCCATGCTAGGAAGAGGTGAGACAGGATTCAGATCAGCTTGATTTTAAAGGCCCGATTCTTGTCACAGCATCATATAACACCTTTCCTGTATCATTTGGCCATCTGGATTCTTCCGGGGTAAGATTCCTTCCTGGGTGAGGCTCCAGGCTCTTTGAGGACAGGGGAGACAGAATGGTAGAGCAGGCAAAGCATGGACTCTTGCTTCAACGACCTACCTCCTCATAGACAGGAAGAGGAAGGGAAGTAATGCATCTTTGAAACTGGTCGAGACATGAAAATCATTAACTGGAGCCCAAGGGTCCACCGCATGTGACCTCACACCAATTCCATTTTCCGTCTCAGGCCATACCCAGCTCTGCTGGCCAAACTGCTTCACTAGAGATGGCTCCATAATGAGTCCCACAAAACAGCCCAAACGGCATGACGCAAGGAGCCATGACTTCCAACACAGGGTGAGTGTGTGACCTTGGGTAAGGCCCTCCAACTCTTAGAACTTGGTTTCTTCATCTGCATAATGAGCTTGATCTTCCACACGCCTCAACTGGCAGCAACCTTGAAGAGATTTCATTGGCTCTGACCTAAAAAATGCCTTTTTAAAAAAAGGTTTATTTATTTATTTGGAGAGAGAGCGAGCAAGAGAGCACGAGTTTGCAAGTGGGGGAGGGGCAGAGAGGGAGGGAGAGAGAATCCCAAGAATTCAAACCGTGAGATCGTGACCTGTGCCAGAGTCAGGCACTTAATCAACTGAGCCACTCAGGTGCCCCTAAAAAGTAAGCCAGCCCCTTACTTCTGTCACAATGCCTATCCCAAGGGTCACTGTAGCACAGACCTGGTAGACATTTGTATACGAGTCATTAATCTTCGGACAGCCCTTTAAAGTTTACTGAATATTTCCATATTCTATATTCTTTAATTCTCCGGACAGACCTGTCAGAAGGCAGGCTGCCTTTGCTCTAGGCCTTAGTTTACAGTCAAGGAAACTGAGGCTCATCTTTTATGCTGGTGGACTGAGGAATCGGGGCTACTTTTGCTGACAGCCCTCTGTCTTCTTGTCGTTTGGAGAGAGCAGACCTGGAAGGCCAGCTGCGGCCCAGATGTGGAAGCCTGGCCCGCCACAAAGGAGGCGGGTGGGTGGGAACATCCTGCCATTTCCTCTCTTGAAGACAAATGGCTCAGGGGCCACTGGACGCTCTGGAGGCTGTGGCTGGATTAGGAGGCTCCCCAGAGCCTCTGTGAGGCGGGAGCTGTGCTGGTCTTGAAAACAGCTCCTACATGTGAGATGGCCTCTAGAAGGAGGCAGTCAGAGGGCCAGGGCTCCGAGAGCTGCCTTCCTTCTCCTCACAGCATGACTCTCTAAACAATTCTGTTAAGGGCCTACATCCTAATGGCGGCCCTCGTGCTGGTATGGGCAGAGGCAGCCATGATGAAAGAGGGAGCCATCTTGGTCAGCATTTTGTTTGTTCAGTTGTTTTTTTTTGGGGGGGAGGGGAGGCAGCATTTTGAACTCTTTCTTCTGGCCATGGAGTGAACAGACAGACACACATTGACACACAGAGAAAACATGCACACACTCACGCCGCCATACACAGATGTGCACATACAAACACACACGTACACACCATGAACATGCGTGTACACACACGCATGTTCATCCACACCTCCCAGGAGCAACTGTGGGCTCCCTTGAGCCCTCAGAGCCCCCTTAAGCCCCTCAGGGGAGGAGGGGAGGAAGCTGGGTGTCATATATCATTTCTCTCCAAACACGCAGTGTCCTCTCTGCCCAAAGTGGGGGTAGGGATGGTCGGCAACCATGAGCGGGTCTTGGGAAGGAGCCCCTCTGGCCCATATTTCACAGACACCCCAGACAGAGCCTGCTGTCAGGAGCGCTGTCTAATTTCCTCCCCTGACTGCGGGCCCAGATCCCCCCAACAAAGAGGGGCATTGTGTCCTCCTCCCTGCCCCCGGCATCTGCTCCACAGAGATCTGTCCAGGGATGCACAGAGGGGATTTGGGGGGTGAAGGCACCGCATCCCCCAGAAGGGCCACAAATTCTTGAGCAGAAAGAGCCCTGTCTGGGCTGAGGGATCCCCCAGCCTCCTAGCAGTCCTCTGTGGTACCCCAAACCCCCAGGCTTTGGAATAGCCTCTCCTCAGGTCTTTCAGGGAAGAGGTGGGTGAGGACAACGTTTAAGGGGTAGTGGCTGAAGATGAAAAAGCATTTTAAAGGGATTGGGCCTCCCTACCCTCTCTCAGAAGAAATGCAGCCTTTAGCCCTTGGTCTCCCCTTCCTGGGGGGACTCGCAGGTTTGTCGGGGGGTGGCCTTCAGGGCGGGCTGCTGGGAAGAGGCAGCTAGGCTTGGTTTTTCCTGCTTGAGCTCTTTCACGGGCTGGACATTCAGGAAAGGGAACGGGGGTCCTGGGGGGCAGTGTGAGTCCTGAGGCAAGACAGAGTGAGGGGAGAGTGGCTGGTGAGAGGGGTCTATGGGGTTGAGAGATGCAGCAGGACTTCCCAGAATGCCCCCAAACAGTGCTCTGGGGTGTCCGCTTTCTGATTCCCTCCTGGGGACACCTCCTGAGTGGCGGCTCCTCTCCAGATGCCAGACCACTGGGTCAAGTCCTGAGCGGGACCTCTCATGGGGAGCATGTGTGTGTTGGCCGAGGGGATGCTTTAATAGCTGAATTGCTATTATAGGGTGCACTTGGGGGTGCTGCTTGTGACCACAGCGTGAAAGTGGACAGGGCTTTGCTCTGGGCCAGCACATCAGACGCAAATATGGACCTGCATCATCTGAGCCCTTGATCTCCATCACCTTTGCTGAGGGCTTCTCAGCAGTGCTTCTGATCTGGACAGCGTGGTGCTTGGCTGAAGCATCTGTACATTTTTTGTGCTCAAGGCAGAGCAAGGTATTAGAATGCTCTGTTTTTTTTACGTGTCAGGAAATTGGCCCAGAGAGGGTAAAGGGCTTGCTTAAAGGCACACAGCAAACAAGAAAGAGAGCAGGCCTCCATCTCCCTACTTTGCAGTTTTGTTGTTCCTGGGTAGAAAATGCTGTCTAGAATGGTGTGTGTGTGTGTGTGTGTGTGTGTGTGTGTGTGTGTGTGTGTGTATGCACGCATGCATATGAGAGAGAGAGAGAGAACTTTACTGAGGGCCCACTCTGAACCAGTCCCTGTACTAAGCACGTTACAGACCTGACACCACTGTCCTGGAGACAGGCTGCCTCCGTCTCCACTCACCATGCCCAAGACAGAACACAGTTGATGCTCAAGAAATGTTTTCATGGAATGGATGAATGAAGTGAATCCCTCCATCAACCTGTGAGTAAAATACGATCTCTCCATTATAGAGGCATTTTCCAGCAAATGTTTTCAAGTACCATACCTTCTGCAGGCCACTGGGGTGAGAAAACTAGGCTCAGAGAAGTTAAGTGACTCGATGAAAGCCACACAGCAGAGGGCCTGTGTCAAAGCTTCAGTCTGTCAGTCTCAGAGGCCCGTGGGGGGGGGCAGTGGGGGGGGTTAGGGAGCAGTGGAGGAGGGAAGGTGATAAGGAGGGAGGGATTCCTCCTCCAGCAATGCAGAGAATATTAAAGGAAAACAATGTGAAGAGAGCATGGTCCCACCAGGCGGGCGGCCAGCTCAAATGCAGGCCTCCTGCTTTCTGGCCAGGTGTGCCGGGTGCTTTAGACAAGAGTTGTGTTACTGGAAAACTGGTTTTAAATCACTTTTTAAAACACAAATAAAACCATCCTTTATAGGCACTGGGGAACGCCTGCAGCTTGATGGGAGGCTACAGCACATTTTCTTCTGGGTCACGAGGGATTCTTTATAGACTTTGAATTTGCCCTACTGGCTTTTCTCAAAGCATGGTCGATCTGCTGGATGGTCGAGAAAGCCGACCGTAGGGCTCTAGCCAAGATGAGCACAGCTCTCCGTGGGGGCTCTCCGACCCAGCTGAGTCTGCTCCCTTCCCAACAACACTGGAGTTAAGCCCAGTCATGGGCCCCAGCTCTGGGGACAGGCTGGAGTCCTGAGCCAGCAGCTCCGGTTAGGAAATTAATAAAGAAAGAGAAGCTCTTGCAGCCAGGCCCACGGTGAGAGACGAGTTAGGTCATGTCTCTTTCTGTTCAATCGGATATTAGTCCCGACCCTGATGTCACCTCTGAGCTATTAAGCATCACCCTCAGAAATGAGCGTGAACTGCTCACCAGGCTCTTATCAGGCATACTTCTGAGCTTGCTGTTGTCACAGGCCAGGCTGTGATGCCGTTTCTTTGCCAATTGCAGGTCAAGGAGGAGAAGTTCATTTAGACTTCAGACAGGGCTCAGGGCTAGCTGTGGGGAGCAGGGAGTGAGTGACAGAGAATCTTGGTCCTCTGGCTAGAATCAGAGATAGTTCCCTTGGGCCACAGAAACAGGGTGGGTGTCCAGTGTCCCTCTTTTTTTGTGGCATGCTGGACTTGGGCTCAAAAGGCCTGGACTGCATCAAGCCAGCCAGTCTAACCTACTTCTGGGCCATAGCTTCCCCTATGTGGGCTGTGTGGCCAGCAATGGGCACTTGTGAGCTGAGAAGCCAGGTGATACCACTAATTTAACAATTCCTCATCTGTCCATCCATCCATCCATCCATCCACCTACCCACCCAACCATCCATCCACCCATCTGTCTATCCATCGTTTATCCATCCATCCATTCATCCATCCATCCATGGACTTGCTTGTCCATCCATGCAATGACTATCTATGAGCATTTATTATGTGCTGGACATCATGCCAGCAGCTAGAAGAGAAACACACCCCCTTCACTCCCTCCAGCTTGGAAACCAGATCACAAATGAATAAGCAAACACCAAATTCAAGAATTATAAATCATGACAATAGTCATAAAGGAACAAACACGGGTGGGAAGACAGAGATAAAAGGATGGTGGTGACCAGGGATGATGTTACAGTAGAGAAGAGTGTGGACTGAGTATCGAGAAGGGTGTCAAGATATTTTTGAAGGTGTCTATTCAGGGTTTACAGCAAACGGGAATGGGAAGGTACAACCAGTGAGAGAAAGAACATAGTGACAGCCCTGTGCTGTGGTGGCCAAGCGAGAGCACGATTGGCAATTGCTGTGTTGGTGACTATAAAGGATTGGCTGTTGCAGGTGCTACTGCCTGGCTGAGAATATATAGTTTTCAATGGAAAATATGTCCACTCAATGGAAGGAAAGAAAGCCACCCACTGTGAGCTCTTCTGGTTGCTGGAAGTATGGTGTTTTAGGGGTACAGATAGGAAAGAGTGGATTGCTGCCTGACACCCATTCTTTTCTTTGAATAGAAGAGCCATCAGAAGTGCATTCATCCATCCCAGGGCAGATTTATGAGGCTCCTTTCACTTGGAAATGGATCCCCTGCTTGCTCCCACTCACACTTCCTCTCTGCTCTCTCTGAAGGGCAGCCACACACTAGCTCATCCGTCCTCGATGCCCTCTCAAGGGTGGAGAAACCCATTACTGAAAAGTTATGGGAATTCTTGGCTGTTTGGATTCCTACCAAGTCGCCATCTATGTCACAGTCACTGTTTCACATCAGGGAGTTGCCAGTGGGTGGCCTTGCTTCTCTTGCACAGCTTTGCACCCAAGACAAAGCAGAAGATTTTTATTCACTTGAGGAGCAGCCGGGCCCAGCTACTGTTCACTGGTCTTTCAAATGCCAATGCTGAACCTAGAGGGAGAGCAGGGAGCGCAGGAAGCGTAGGAAAGAAATCAGAAAACACTTGATTGATGTGTGAATCCACCTTTCTGTTCCTCCTCAACAGACTCCTTAACTGTGTTGACTGGGGAAATTTACATCCTCACATTGAAAGAGACCTTTTTTTTCCTATTGATTTTAGAAATTGGTTAATGTTGCTGCCTGATGTTGAAAATTAGTTGGACCAGGGGCGCCTGGGTGGCTTAGTCGGTTAAGCATCCGACTTTCCGACTTTCGCTTAGGTCATGATCTCGCAGTTCGTGGGTTCGAGCCCCGCGTCGGGCTCTGTGCTGACTGCCGGCTCAGAGCCTGGAGCCTGCTTCAGTCTGTGGCTCCCTCTCTCTCTGACCTTCCCCTGCTCACGCTGTCTCTCTCTCTCTCTCCTAGAAATAAATAAAACATTAAAAAAAAAAAAGAAAATTAGTTTGACCAGGTCTACACATTAAAACTTGCTCTGGGTTCCTTTCCAGTTGTCGCTTTAAGTACTCCTGGATTGCCCAAGTCGTTGGGAGGGGAGTGAGCAGAGGAAGGTTGGAGAGAAATCACGCGTGGAGCCAGTGTGTGTATACAGAAGGGTGAGCTGTGTTGCCGGAGCACAGAGTTTGTGGCAGGGGTTGTGGGACGAGGTGATAGAGGCAGGCAGGGGCCAGGGCATGGGAACCTTGTAGGCCTGTGAAGGGTTTTGGGCTTTATTTTGTAGGTGATGGTATGTCATTGATTTATAGGTTTAAAATCTGGGTGACAAAGTTGGGTCTTGTGTGTGTGTGATTGTTTTAGGGGATAGACTTTGAGGAGTCTCAGATCAGAAGGAGGGAGAGCTACTGGAGGCTTTAATCCAAGTTGTTGACAGCCTGGACCAAGGCTGTGGTGGTGGGAAGGAGATGCAGTGGGAATGGGGAGTGCCTACCTACACAGGAAGTAAAATGAGCAAGACCTAGCAATTGACTGGCTCCGCGAAGAAAACGCTATCAACAACGGGTCCCATGTATCTAGTATGAGTGAATGGGTAGGTTGTGGCATCACTAATGAACACAGAGGATTTGGAATACAGAATACCAAGTTCAGAAATCAGGGTAGTGGAGATTTTCCCTTAAATGTTTTGAGTTTGAGATGCCTGTAGTCACCCAGGTGGTATGAGCAATAGGGAGTAGAATATGAAAATGTAAGCTCCCAGTTCCCAGTAGAGGTGTGTTGGCCTGGTGCCAGAATGCCTGGATTCAAATCCGAGCTTCATCCTTGGCGGTCAGATTTCCCAAGGCGGCTCAGCAGTGACAAGTGATCCCCACATCTTAATGGCTTACAATGAACTTGTAAATCCTCACTGACATATATGAAGGCTATGGGTCGACTTTGGCTTCGCCTCACATCTTTCTCATTCCGGAACCCAGGCTCATGGTGGAACCCTCAACCCAGCCTTGTGTAGAGGAAAAAGAGCCATGACAGAGACGCACGGTTACTCTAAAACTTCTGCTTAAGCCAGGCACCCAGCAACTCTGCTCACATTCTATTGGCCAAAGTCAGCCACATAGAAAGCCTGAGGTCAATGAAGTGGGGGAAAATACACTTTTCCCATGGGAGGTGCAGTATGTGGCCATGATCAGGAAGCCATATTCCCCTAGTGGAGAAGGGAGAAAATAATTGGGTCCAACCACACGGTCTCCCACAACCACTAACCAGCTATAAAACCTTGGCGGGTTGCTCTACTTCTCCCTGCTTTCATTACCTCATAAGTAAAACAGGAATACTGGTACTACCTCTTAGTATTATTACATAAAGCACTTAGAACAGTGCCCAACATGGTACAGAGTAAACACTATATAAATGTAGGTGGATGGAAGGGAGGAGGGAAGGGAGGCCTCTCTTTCAATGGTTACAGAGTTTCAGTTTGGGAAGATGAAAACGTTCTAGAAAGGGATAGTGACAACGGTTGTACAGTGGGACAGTACTTAATGACACACAACTGTATGCTTAAAAGTAGTTAAAATTTTATGTTGCGCATATTTTACTCTAGTAAAAAAATGTGGGTAGATGGGATCGACTGGGCAGAATGTGAAGAGTGGGGAAGGCAGTGGGCCGAAGGAGGAAAGCTCAGGAACCAGCAGTGGGGGCTGGGGGGGCAAAAGCACTGAGAAAGGAGTCTGCATGGAGACAGAGAAGGAACATTCTGGATAGATGAGGAAAAACAGGAAAGGCTGATAATCTCTGAAGCCACAGAGACAGGGGTAGGTGAGAGTGCTGAAGTGCCTGAGGATGTCTGTTCTGCTTGTCATTGAACCTGAACCTTTTCTTTGGCATCTTGATTTTGGTAGGTCTGCTTTCCTCTGCCAGCTCCTGATGATGTCATTTCTGGTCAATGCCCACGTTGGGCCCCAGCTGACTCAAGGCTGAATTTTGGCCTGATCTCCTCTCTCGGCTCCCTCCCTCCCTTCTCCGTAGCCAGTCTTAGTTTGTCCATTGTTGACATCTCGGTGAAACAAATCCTTTTTAACTAAAAAGATGTAGGACTGAGGACATTGCTTCTTGTGGCATTTTTATTCCTATTGATGTATATTGTTTTACCCTGAAAAACAAAACCTCCAGACTCTGAATTTCAAAATTAGGGGTGCTTGTGGCACCTGGGTGGCAGTGTTGGTTAAGCGTCCAACTCTTGATTTTGGCTCAGGTCATGATCTCTCGGTTCATGCGCTGATAGCATGGAGCTTGCTTGGGATTCTCTCCTTCCCCTCTCTCTGTCTCTCTCCACCCCCCCCCCCACTCTCCCTCTCTCTCTCTCAAAATACATAAATAAACATCAAAAAAATTCGGGGTGTTTAGTTGTGGTCAAGATTCCTTTATTAACAAAAGAATCCATCTTTTGTTTACAGAACTTCAATTATTTGATAAGCCATAGGTTAGGGAAACGAACAGCTAAAAAATTTACAAGGGGAAATGAAGAAAATGAGGTTGCACGGAAAGACATTTCTTTTTACAGCCATTACATTTGCACCCCCACATTTTGAAGAACCGAAAGGGGGGGTACCTTGGTCTAAGTGATTTCTTCCCCTTTTTCTTTGTGTCTAGACATTGTCACGGCGATCACCACATGAGCGTCATGAGCACAAAGAGAGAGTGTGTGGTTCTTAGCTCTGCAAGGAGAAAGGCCTGGGAACTTTGTTTTTTTATCTGCTTTATTTCTCCCAGAGTTTTCTTACTAAGTGAATTAACCTTGCACAGCTAACTTGATGTCATCTTAAGAAAATATTTTATGAAATATGCTTTAGAAAAAAATTAACCCATGCTCTAACCAGCCAACTCCTTTGGCAATCATTTTCCCCAGCGTATGTCCTTGCGGGATGGGGAGGTGGGGCTCTTTTTACATGTGAGTGATTAAATCTACACACAAGAGCTCCAAACTCTTGCTGACCTCCCTCTGCAACACCAGCTGGTGTTGGGAGGCAGAGTACGAGGCAGGCTGAGGTCTCCCTCCAAGGCTCCAGTGGCCCCAGGCTGTTTGGCCAGCAGTCCCCAGGGGGGTCACCCCAGAAGATCTGGGTGGTTCCGTATAGAAACTTAGCAGCTCCTCCTGTAATGACAGCAACTGTGAGACACATCGGAAGGGCTCGGACCCATCCCATGGAGAAAGAGGGATTGTTTTTTGGTCCCCGTTGGCAGACGGCGTCCTAAGAAAGCACAGGGTACTTCCACTCAAGGGATCTACATTTCTTTCTAGGTCCTCATTCATTGGCCCTAGTGTGATCCTTTACTTTCCAGCCCTCGACTCAATAATGTGAGCATCTGGGTAGGTTTTCAATCCCAAAGCTGTGGATTGAAAAGGAATAGCTGCTCAACGGCCCCAACCGCATCCCTGAATGGACTCTGAAGAAGTGTCCTGGGTCCCTTCTCAGCCACCCAAGTCAGTGCGGATGGGCTAGCGCGGGCTCCACTGTGCCAGGCTGGTTTTACGACAGTTTTCTTCCAGCCAGTGCCATAGACTTGCCCACTCAGACAACAGATTTGGGAGACAAGGACTGAATTTCTGTCCTTAACCCTCTTCACACGGATTCCCCCTGGGGTTTGGGGACAACTTGAAGACCCCCAAAGTCTCAGCTATGGAACCCAGAAAGGAAGGGTGGTCCAGGGTGTGTGCGCGTGTCCAAGTCATTTCCTTTCTTTTGGAACATTTGCTTTCACGGGTCACTAGCTGGTCCCAGGCTCCTCTGCCAGCAGGCCGGGGGGAGTCCAGAACCTGGAGGAGGTCTGGCTGGTGTAGGAGGAAGGTGGCAGCGGCAGGTGTGCGCAGCAGCCAAGACACCCGGAGCGGTGGTGTGCCCAGAGCTGTTCCCCAGAGTCGCTCGGGTCCAGTCCAGTCATGCCGCTGTTTGATTCCGCAAGAAATGTGGGAAGCGACGGCCTTGGGGAAGGGGCTGCTAAGGCAGAGCAAAACTGGATAGAACTTTCTGGGAAACTCCAAGGCTCCCAGAAATGCTGGACAGCTTCGTTTAAGAGTCACTGCAAGACGTGGAGAGGTTGCCCTGGGGTGGGTGGGAGGAGGTGAAGGTGGGTTGGGGTGAGGACTGGGGTGAGGGGAGTTGGGTAAGGGGGCTCCGTCCTCAGTCTTTTGTTCCTCCATGGAGAATCTCACTCTGAACTTGGAGAGGCGGCAGAGTCCCCATCCTCTGGGTCCTGCCCGGTGGGGGAGATTGGCTGACCCCCTTTCACACGCTTCCACTTCATCCTTCGGTTCTGGAACCACACTTTGACCTGGCAGAGGAAGCAAAGGAGCTTGGTCACTTCAGGGCAGCTGCAACTACCTCCCCCATATTGACGTTCAAGCCAGCAGGCTGAAGTTCCAGGGACCCTGGCTTGAACCTCTGCTTGCCCTGCCCCCACTTCTCCAAAGGTACCAGGAACTGAGATGACGGGGAGGACACATGAAGCTGTTCAGAGCCCTGTCTCGTGTCTCTTGATAAAGAAAGCCAGACAGTCTGGGGAAAAGGTCTAAAAGTCACTCGAGAGTCACCTGGGTGGCTCAGTTGGTTAAGCGTCCGACTTCGGCTCAGGTCATGATCTCATGGTTCATGGGTTTGAGCCCTGCGTCAGGCTCTGTGCTGACAGCTCAGAGCCTGGAGCCTGCTTCCGATTCTGTCTCTCTCTCTCTGACCCTCCCCTGCTCATACTCTGTCTCTCTCTCAAAAATAAATAAGCATACTATAAATAAATAAAGTATATTTCTTATATTTTATAATTTTTGTTAAGTCTTTAGAATAACCGAGGGGGTGCTTGGGTGGCTCAGTTGGTTAAACGTCTGACTTTGGCTCAGGTCATGATCTCATGGTTCGTGAGTTCGAGCCCTGCATCGGGCTCTGTGCTGACAGCTAGCTCAGAGCCTGGAGCCTGCTTCAGGTTCTGTGTCTCCCTCTCTCTCTGACCCTCCCTTGCTCACGCTGTCTCTCTCTCTCAAAAAAAAAAAAGTCATAAAAGTCACTCGGCATTGGCCCCACCCCCTTTCACATGCTCCGCCCCTCCTGTGGCAACATGCCTGCCTTTCCCCTTCCGTTACCCAAAGCCTGGGAGCAGAGGATCACCAGCCTCATCCCTGGGCACATTTTTTTTAATGTTTATTATTTATTTTTTGAGAGAGACAGAGAGAGAGTGGGGGAGGGCAGAGAGAGAGGGAGACACAGAATCTGAAGCAAGTTCCAGGCTCTGAGCTGCCAGCAGAGAGCCCGACGTGGGGTTCAAACTCACCAACCATAAGATCATGACCCGAGCCAAAGTCAGACGCTTAGCCAACTGAGCCACCCAGGTGCCCCCCTAGGCATAGTTATAAAGCACTTGTCAGCTTAGATAGCTCCGGGCTGCGTGGGCCCTCAGCAGAGCTTCAGCATTACCTGCAGGGTGTGGTTATGACCCTGTTTTAGAGATGGAGACGTGGAGATGTTAGGAGATACGTGCCATAGGTCACAGGGGTAGGAAGTGGTAGAGGCAAGGCTTGAATCTTAGTTTTCTAAACCTAGCACTCTGGCAGACCCCTTCACCAACTGAAAGTTGCTATCAAATATTATTATTATAATACTTTACTCCATGTTAGAGGGTGGGTGTGGATGGAATGTTCTAAGGGAAAGCCCAGAACAAAGGACCTAGGAAGTTATTTTTAGAGTGTGTCCAGAAACCAGCTAGAGAACTTACTAAAAATGTAGATTCCTGGTCCCATTTATTATTAATGCCAAATTGCTCTCCAGCGTTACAAAATCTGCCTTTTTTTTTACTTTTAAATTTAAAAAAATTAAATTTTTAAAAAAATTTCTGAGAGAGACAGCATGAGCAGGGAAGGGTCAGAGAGAGAGGAAGACACAGAATCTGAAGCAGGCTCTGAGCTAGTTGTCAGCCCAGAGCCTGACGCGGGGCTTGAGTCCACGAACTGTGAGATCATGACCTGAGTCGAAGTCGGATGCTTAACCAACTGAGCCACCCAGGCGCCCCCTTTTTTAAAAAAAAATTTTTTAGGGGCGCCTGGGTGGCTTAGTCGGTTAAGCGTCTGACTTTCGCTTAGGTCATGATCTCACAGTTTGTGGGCTTGAGCCCCACATCGGGCTCTGTGCTGACTGCCAGCTCAGAGCCTGGGTCCTGTTTCAGAGACTGTGTCTCCCTTTCTCTCTGACCCTCCCCTGCTCTCTCTCTCTCTCTCTCTCTCTCCTAGAAATAAAAACAAAATTTTTAATGTTTGACTTTAAAATTTTTGTTTAATGTTTACTTTTTTTGAGAAAGAGAGAGTGGGACCCGGGGAGAGGCAGAGAAAGAGAGAGGGAGAGAGAGAATCCCAAACAGGCTCCACACATGGCTCGACCCAGGGCTCTGTGTAGGGCTCAGTCTCACAAACCATGAGACCATGGCCTGAGCCAAAACTAAGAGTTAGATGCTTAACTGACAGACCACTCAGGCAGCCCTTGAGTTTTTAATTTTGTTTTTACAGCAATCTCTGCACCTAACATGGGGATTGAACTCATGATCCCAAGATCAAGAGTCACATGCTCTTGGGACTGATCCCGTAGGTGCCCCTTAGAGTCTGCGTTTTAAACAAGGGCCTAGGTGATTTCAAGGCACACTTTTGGAATAACCAAATTAGAGGTTGCAACTCTGACTGCACGTGAGAACCATCTAGAAGACCTTTGAAAAGTTCTGATGTCCCAGACCAATGAAAACAATCTCTAGGGGTGGAGCTCAGACATCAATGTTATTAAAATCTCTGCAGGTGATTCTCAGGTAGAGTCCCAGTTGAGAACCACTGCACTAGGCAGAGAGAGGAGGAAAAAGAGAAGGTTCGGGAATGTGCAGGGGAAAGTGAGGGGGATGAGAAAGCAGAGGAAAGGAGGGCCCCCTGGGCTGTACCTGCCGTTCCGAGAGGTCCAGGTTCACAGCGATCTCGTATCTCCGGAGCCGGGTCAGGTAGTTATGGTGAGCAAACTCGGCCTCGAGCTCCCGAAGCTGCTCCTTGGTGAAGGCTGTCCTCTCCTTTCGAGCCTTGCTACTGCCATCGGGCTTCCCTCGGCTCTCCTGGTTGTCTGGGGAGAAAGCATCCCAAACAGGAAGATGTGAGCCGCAGAGGTCTCTGTTCCCTTTCTTTTGTCCTTAAGAGTCGGGGCATCCTTTCCTCATCTCTCTCTTTCTCTCTCTCTCTCTTTTTTTTTTAAAATTTTATGCTTTATTTTTTATATTTGAGAGAGAGACACAAACAGAGCACAAGCAGGAGAGGGGCAGAGAGATGGAGACAGAATCTGAAGCAGGCTCCAAGCTCTGAACTTTCAGCACAGAGCCCAACGGGGGGCTCCAACTCATGAGCAGTGAGATCATGACCTGAGCCGAAGTTGGACACCCAAATGACCGAGCCACCCACGTGCCCCATCATCTCTCGCATCCACATTGCCCCTTTATTTTCCCTTCTAGTGGCTTAACCCGTTGAGAACTGGGGAATCTTTTGGTTCCCAGCTTCAGGTGCATCCCTCCCCCCAAACTTTTTTATCCCCAAAGCTTAAAGAGCTTGGCTGTTTAATGATTCCTTCCTTCCTTCCTTCCTTCCTTCCGAGGGAGAATTTTTTATAATTTTCTTAAAGTTTCTTTATTTATTATTGAGAGAGAGAGAGCACAAGATGGGGAGGAGCAGAGAGAGAGAGGGAGACACAGAATCCAAAGCAGGCTCCAGGTTCTGAGTGGCCAGCACAGTGGGGCCCGAACTCACCAAGCATGAGATCATGACCTGAGCCAAAGTTGGTCGCTTAACCAGCTGAGCTACCCAGACTCCCTGTTTAATGATTTCTACTTTCCAGCCCCCCTCTGCCACTCCCCCGCTTGACATTAGTAGTGGCTCTAAGCTTGTGCGGCAAGAAGTTCTAAAACAGAGGCTCTCTGTCCATCAGCTGAGAACTATCAGAAATGCCTATCTTCGGGTCTCATCCCACGCCTCCTGAATCAGAAACTCTGGAGGTTGGGCCCAAACGGTCTGTGTCAACAAGACTTCAAGGTGATTCTGACTCAAGGTCAAGTGTACAAACCGCTGCTCTAAGACTTCTCGTCTCCAAGGATGCCTGGGTGGCAGCAGCAGGGCCAGGAAGCTGGTCAGACTTGCAGGATCTCGGTCCCTACCCACGACCCCGCTGAATCAGAATCACATTTTAGCAAGATCCCTAGGGAGTTGTGTTGCATGTAAATTGAGAAGTGATGCCTTAAGGTTCTTTCCCCCTTTGATCCCAGGAGGGGCCAAGTCTGGAAAGTTCTGGGCTCTGAGTTAGACACAGCAGGGGCTCAATCATAACTGCTAACAGTGGTGTGGGAAGCAAGCACCTAACACCTGTCAGCCACTTAATCCTCACAATAATTCAGCCAGGTGAATTCTTGTATTGGTCCCCACGTATAGACCAAAAAACTAAGCATGGAGAAGTTAAGCGTGTTGTGCAAGTTCATCCAGTTCATCCGGCCGGAGAGTGGCAGAGGCAGAAATCAAACCCAGGCATTTTGACTCACATACTGGTCAAGTAAAACCCTTGTAGGAAGGATTTACAAACTGCAGAGTGCTGTACAAACCACAGGGATTATATATTATCTCCTGAGCAGGGGGGAGGTGCAGCTCTACCTTCACTTTAGTGGTGGGGCTGGAAGGAGACGCAAACACTGACACAGGTGACCCTGTGTGCCACTGTCCCGTAAATCGCTACAGGAGCCACTTTTCCGGCAGGGCTCTAAAATGTAAAAGTATTTTGTTTCATTGTCCTTTTAAAGACCAGGAGGCCTTGGTTCAGAATTGGGTGTTTTACTGAAAGCTATGCCCCCACCTCCTGCTCTCTTGAGAACCCCATCTCTGTTGGGGGGGGGACAGGGGTTGGGGGGAGGGCTTTTAGACATTATGGGGGAGGGCAGGGAAGCTGCCCACTCTCCCCACCGAGCAGCTACATTGTGAGCAGGTGGGCAGGTAGGGACCCCTCCTCAACCTCATTCCAGTCGGGAACTTCAGGCTGCGGGTGTTGTTCCCACAGTTCCTTCTCCTGTTTTCCATTCAGCCCTCCCGGGTTACGGGTTCAGTCCCGCCCCTACCTCCCCCATCCCCCACCAGCACGGGTTAAAACGGTCAGGGTGGTGAGGGGGCGCCCTGCGGGAAACCGAGAAGGCAAAGGGCAGGGGCGCGCCCCCCAGGGACTCCCTGGTGCTTGGCCGCCTGCGGGCCGCGCCCAGGGGGCAGGAAGCCTTTGTACTTACTGACTGTCCCGGGGGCTCTGGAGGAGGCAGGCCCAGACCCCTCCGGAAGCCCGCGTGGGCTGGGGGGGAAGGACGCACAGCCCCGGCCGGGGATCCCCGCGAGTCCTAAAGCCTTGGCAGCCTCCGGCCTGGGGGGCGGGGGGCGGGAGGACAGCCTTTCCGGAGCACATGGAGCACATCCCTGCGGCCTCTTCCCATCTCCGCCTGACCCAGTGCTTAGAGTGTTTCCCAGCTCTTCGTCTCACAAAGAGTGGGTCTGAAACCAAGCTGACTTGCGCCAAGATTTGAGTCCTAGGGCTCCTTGCTGGGGCCTTTGAGAAAGTCACTTAACCTCTCTGGGCTTCAGTTGCCTCCTGGAGAAGTAATGCACCTACCTCCCAGCGCTTCGGGAAGTCCCGACCAGCTTCTGTGCATGGCAAATGCATTTGAAACTTTAAAGTGTGTGACACATTAAAAAGTATTCTTCCAATTCTTCCGCTCCGCAAGATGCCATCCGAGGGGCTGGGATGGTAACGGCTGTGGCTTCTTTTAGGCTTCTATGTTCTCAGATGCATTTCATCCTTTCCACAAAACACCTCTATGTGAAGGCACTATTTTTGTCCCCTTTAGCACTGTCATGTGGATTTGTGTGACAATCTGATTAATAGGACTCTCTTTCTCCCTTCAGGGATGAAACTGCCTTTTCCCCACATGCTACTGTACCTGGCACAGTATTTGCCAAACATTTGCTGAATCCTACTCAGTGTACAGAGGAGGAAGCAGCCTCAGAGAGGCCCAGGAACTTGCTTAGTGTGCCCAGCAGTTTTTGGGGGGAGGGGAGGAGTGCAGGACGGAGATGGGGACCCAGATTCATCTGACTGGAGGTATGGTGGTCAGTGCTTGGCCCCAGGCTCTTCTTCTGCATCTGGGATGGCTGGACATGGACTGGCAACTCTGCCTGTGTCCACACCTGGGGCTCTTGGAGGCCCCGTTCTGGATTGATGCCCGCACCCACACTCCCCTTCTCCCAGGCCTGCTCAAGGGTGCCCGGGTTCCTATGGAATCCTGGAAAACAGCTCCCACCCCCGGCCCCGCCCCTGCCCAGTCCTGCACATAATCCTCCCAGGAGACCGAGAGAGATGAGGGGAGGTAGGGAGAGGACCCCTTTGAGTTGGTCTTGGGCTGGTTCTTGGACCCCTCTCTGCCCACCTCCCCTCTCCTCTTATAGTCCCGATTTAGGCCCTGGGCCTCAGCATGGGAAATAGTAACAGGACAGAGACGCCGGAGCTGGGGAGTGAGTGAGCCATTCTGTGAACGGGGAAGAAGACCTTTCATCAGTGTTAGAAATGACAGAAGGGCCTGGATTACGGGAGGCAGAAGTGGAAGTTCTGGGTCTCTGTTCAGCATTTTCATCAAGACAGAAAAAGAAGGATGAAGATAAACATTTCATGCCATTTCCGTCTAGGGGGTGTTTAGTCTGCCGGCTCACGTGCTCAGTTCACACGCGCACTGTCCTCAGGGTAGTTTGACCCCAAGAGAGTATACCTTTCTTGGGGTGCCTCCTTCCCACCCTGGGCCTCAGTTTCCCTGTGGGTAGGAGCATGGGGATGGGCTGGGTCTTTGCTCCCCTGAGGAGCTGGTGTCAGAGTCCTTCCCCCGGCATCCTCTTCTCTCCCTACTCTCTCTTCTGTTAAGAACCCCTGGCCTTGAACTTGAGGCTCCTCCAGTTTCAAATATTCTTGTCTGGGCCCCTAGTTCTTCCCTTCAGTCAGATCCAAGGTCTTGCTCTATGCTCTGTGCCAAGGCCTTCCTCGGCCGAGGTCCTCAGCCTGAAGGTCAAGGCCATGCCAGGGAGTTTCTGCCTCCTGATGTGCAAAGCTCCCTGCCCTGAGCTGAATGGAGGAGCTGGGTCTGAGGACCCCTTGGAGAATTTGGGCCTTAGCAAGCTCTAAGAAAGAGCTCTCTGACCTTGGGCAATTTTCTTAAGTTCTCTGAACTTCCATTTCTTCTTTTGAGAAACAAGAATATCTACTTCCACGGCTGCCGAGGGGGTAAAATACCATTGGTAACGAGGGTTAACCCCTAGCACAGCGTCTGGTGTGTCGGTGAGGCTCCATCTGAACGAACCACGAGAAGAGAAGAGGTTCTTCCGGAGATGAAATTGCAGACGTGATTCACGGTGGAGGTTAGGGAAGAAGCTCAGCAAGGTACTTTGCCTCCAGGGCTGGGTGGAAGGGATGCCTTTTCAGTATTTGGCCTTTTAACTGTTTTCCCTTCTTCACGACTTCTCTGCGTCTCTGCTTGGATCTGTGTCTCTGGCTACTATTATGTCAGCCTTGTGGGGGGTGGCGGGAAGGGGGGGAGTGTCCCAGGATTGCCCACGGATGGGCTGGTGCTCTGCTGACCGGCCTCTGTGGCTCAGGAGGCGCGGTTCCCCCTCCAGCCCCTGCACAACCCTCCCAGCCAGCAGGGCCATGATGGGCCTTTGTGCCCAGAGAAGTGGCAAACAGGATGTATGTGTGTCTGCGGTTTCCACTGTGAGCTTTTACACCATCCAAGGTAAATTGTTTCATACTTAGTTGTTAGTTGTGGCAGACAGCTTTATCCGAGCCACAAGGAAGTTCAGACAGACTCTGGGGAACACGCCTTTTTGGAGGCCTGTATCCCTACTGCCCAGTTGTCACAGCCATTTTTTGTAAATTTCTATCTGCATGCTGTGCATTCAAATAACACTTTGCCCTTGACAATGGGTCTCTTTTCCCCAGAGATAAACATCTTTGGGGCTTTCGCATATAGTACAGAATCATAGAACAGTAGCACTAGAAGAGGCTTAGAGCTATCTCTGGTCACCTTTCCATTTACAGGGGAGCCTAGAGGAGGTGAGAGAGGCCCAAGACACAGCTAGTTAGTGTCAGGGCTGCACCCTAAACCCAGATTGCCTTCACAGGAAGCTCTTTCCACATATTAGTCTGCTTTCTATTGTGTCCTCCTAATTATTGTGTAGGGCAGGTAAGGTACCCATCAGCCCATTGAACAGATGAAGAAATGAAGACCCAGAGACTAAATGGCTTGCTGGAATTCGCCTGGTACCGGTGTGGGGCTACAGCCATGATGTCACACTGCCCTGGGGGGATGGTGAGCATGGAGGCTGTGCTCACTCCAGGGACACGTCCATGTGCATCCACGTCTGTCTCCTGGGGACTCCCCAGGGACAAGAAAAGGAGGGAATCCCTGGGGCATGACATCAGTAGGTGAAAGCTTGGCAAAGCCTCTGAAAATGGCGTCTGTGATTTCCTGGGCTGTCACAGTGCGGGCTTTTGATGTCCCTGTTAGTTCTGATACTTTCAACATCAGAAGGAGTCAGAGCTCATCGAAGTAGACAGGACCCAGCTAAAGCCAGCCCAGGACAAGTTGCACTTTTGTTCCCAGCATGTCCTTGGCTTCCTGAGATTGGCCTGCCTGTCTCACTGGGCCCCAGTGAGCTCCACCCACCTCAGCGTCTGGGTCCTTTCTCTCTCCTATAGGTGCCTAAAAAGACAATGGGGAGGGTTCTCAGCCTCTTTGAGGAGTCTGGGGGCGGTCAGGGGGATTCAAAGTGTGTTTTCTGGGAGGGGATCAGATTGTTCTGGAATGGAAATGCCTGGTGCTATAGTCTGCTATAGACTCAGGAGGGTATGCGGCAGTGAGGGAGAGTGGAACGGACGGGCAATGAGATGGAGTGGGGGGGGGGGTGCAGGGGCCAGGGGACCAGAGGGGTGAAGGAGAAGGGAGGCGGTGGAAATGAGGGTGGGGAACAGCAGGAAGCCTTTGGGATGGGTGGGGGGAGGCACAGGCAGCTCTGGGCTCTGCATGTGTTTATAAGTTCCAGATGTCGCCCTCAGCTGTCACCAAAGGAAGTGTGGGCTTCAGGACCAGGCCCCACTGCTCACACTCTTCCCCCCACCAACTGTGTTCAAGGAACACAAGGAAACCATGAAATAGAAAGGGCTGGGGAGGGGGCGGGGGAAGAACCCTGGCCAGAGGCCCGGGAAGCCCAGCTCGGTGAGCGGAAAGGGCACTGGGGGAAAGGGGCTGCCTCGGGGGTGTGCAGGAGCCTCGCACCCTGCCCTCAGAAAGAAAGATATGTTCTGCGTTTGGAATCATCCCCACGCCCCTGGGCTCAGATGTCCTGACTTATTCAAGCCAGAGAAATAGGCGAGTAGGGCGGGGCTCCTGAGCCCCTACCCCGGTAGGGCTGAGGTTGCCCCTCGGTGACCTTTTTACAGCCCCTGTGCTCTTTGGACCCTTTTGTCTTAGATGCTGGTCAGAACTGTGCCGCCCTCGTGGATACTGGCTTCCTGCAGAACTTCCAGACTGTATCCGGGCGGGGCCCGAGGGCACGCAGGCTCGGGGTTTGTGCTGCTGCCTCTGAGTTCAGACAGTGGCCACGGACTCGTGTCCTGATTTGGGTCCTGATCTCTGCCTGCCTGTCGGAGCAGGAGCTCTACCCACGGGGAATATGGGGTTCCTAACTCTCCTTCCACACTGGCCGCTCTGGCTTCTACGGCTTCTTCCTCGCTGGGGGCTCTGGAGTTGGAGTTGGAACGAGGGGGGCTGCGGTCGTTGTGTGCCCCTCAAACCACGCCCCGCCCAGCACCGCAGTGGCCCTAGACCAGTGAGCCCGCAGGGACAAGGCAGAAGCAGCCGGTGGCAGGCTTCGAAGGCTCCCTCGGGCTTTGGGTCCCTGCCCTGCCAGGTTTTGAGCACAGGTGACCTGGGAGGCGGCCAGGATCAAGGAAGGCTTTGAAAAGAGAAGAGTGCTCATCTGTGGGTTTGGGAACAGTGGGTCAAAGGGTGGCCGAGCGCTGGCTGCGTCTTTGCATCGACGATCTTGTCTCGTCCCCTAGCAACCCTGTGAGGTGAACCTGTGATCCTCATTTTTCAGAGGAGACTGGGACTTAGCGAGGTGTCACACTCGTCGGAGCTCACCCGGACGGGAAGCTGTGGATCTAGGACCTGGTCCAGCTGTGCCCTGTTAGTGTGCTTAACATTAGCCCCTGAACCCTCCCACCCTCTCCCCTTTACTAGGCTGCAGCCTAGCAGGCAGGGCGGGCATGGGTGCGACAACACCCGGCGTGGTACTCTGTGACCCAAGTGACACCGAGGTTGGCCATTTATCTCATTATTACCTCATTTCCTTCTTCCTCTGTCAAACAGCCCACTTCTTTAAAGATTCCTGGGGCACCTGGGTGGCTCAGTCGGTTAAGAGTCTGACTCTTGGTTTCGGCTCGGGTCATATCTCACAGTTTTGTCAGTTCGAGCCCCATGTCAGGTTCTGTGCTCACAGCACAGAGCCTGCTTGGGAATTCTCTCTCTCTCTCTCTCTCTCTCTCTCTGTGTGTGTGTGTCCCTCCTCAACTTGTGCTATCTCTGTCTCTCTTAAAATAAATAAATCAACCTTAAAAAAATATACAGATTCATTCCTAAAAGTGTCTCTCCTTGTAGGTGTAAGGGAAGAGTGTAGGGATCTTTCTGTAGCCAGAAACAAGGCTCTGAGTGGAAAAGCTCTTGTGGCTGACAGGACCCAGGGCTAGGAACGTTCTGAGGTCATGCACCCCTGAGATGCTGCTTTCACTAAGGGGGTTTGTAACTGGAACATCGGTGCCACAGTTAGAACCTTATCCCCATACCTCGTGTTTATGGGCTGAATTGCACCCCCCACCGTATGTTGAAGTCCTAACTCCCAGGACCTCAAAATGTGGCTGAATTTGGAGATAGTGTCTTCAAAGAGATGGTTAGGTTAAAACGAAGCCATTAGGGGGGCGCCTGGGTGGCTCAGTCGGTTGGGCATCCGACTTCGGCTCAGGTCATGATCTCACGGTTCGTGGGTTCGAGCCCCGTGTCGGGTTCTGTGCTGACAGCTAGCTCAGAGACTGGAGCCTGCTTCAGATTCTGTGTCTCCCTCTCTCTCTGGCCCTCCCCTGCATGTGCTCTGTCTCTCTCTCTCTCTCAAAAATAAAAACATTGAAAAAAAAAACCCGAAGGCATTAGGATGGACGCTGATCCGGTCAGACTGGTGTCTTTGTAAGAAGAGATTAGGACACAGGGAGACACCAAAGACGCCCACACACAGAGGAAAGACCACGTGAAACCAGGGCAGAAAGACGGCCATCTGTAAGCCAAGGGGAGAAGCCTCTAGAGAACCCAAACCTGCTGACATCTTGATCTTTGGCTTCTCGTTTCCAGAACTATGAGAAAATGAGGGTCTGTTGTTTAAGCCGACCTGTCTGTGGTATTTTGTTACCGCAACCCGAGCCGACCAAGACACCCTTAAATCCCCACAGCCAGTGTTTGGCGCTGAGGAGAGGGAGCAAGGCCAGGAGGGATGCTTGGCAGGGCCGATGCTAGTCCGCAAGAGACATCTCTGCAAATTAGAAAAAGGTGCCCTTTCCTCTAGCCTAGAAACACAGCCACGCGGCCATGTGACAGCTGGGCCCTCTGGCTGCCCCACCGTAGCAGCCCCCTAACTGTCTGGCTGTGCTGGGTCCTCCTTACTGCTCAGCCACAAAAGCTCCACTTGCTTCCCAGCCCTGGTGGCCCTGGTACTTGGGAGCTGACCTGAGTAACATGTGCGGGACTCCACAGGGTCAGTCCAGCCTGCGTGTGGCTGCTCATGTGTCTTTCTGACCCCGGCACTAGCCCTGACCCTGGGCTGGTTTTATGATTGACGTCTGGCTGTCTGCGTACTTTTTCATGAGTGAGACTGTAAAAGTCCTGATGCATTTTACAGAAGTTCATCACACATGGTGGAAACTGCCCCCCACACCACCCGCAGGGCCAGGCAGCAGAGCCACTCTCAGAGAGAAGGTGAGAAAGGAATGAATGAATGAATGAACGAATGAATGCCAGGCTGTAATAGAGGGTATTGACCAGACATTGAATGAGCTCCTCCTGTGGTAAATATTCTAGTAGGTGCTAGGAAGTTTGCATGGGGGAAGCGGGTATCTTTCTGGCCCTCCAGACACCTCAGTTTTAGGGAGAAGGGCAGCCATATGCTATAGCTCTGTGAATGAAAGGCAAAGTGGGTTTGATGCAGAAATGGAGGTACAAAAAAGGCATGTTCTATGTATTGGGAGAAGGGGGTCAATAAAGGATCATTGGACACTCACCAAACTAGAAACAGAAGGAAATTATCTCAATAAAGGCCATCCATATATGAGAATCCCACAGCCAACATCATACTCAGTTGTGAAAACCTGAAAGCTTTTCCTCTAAGATCAGGAAGAAGCAAGGATGCTCACTGTTGGTAATTTTCTCTTTTCTTTTTTTAAAAGTAGGCTTCACACCCAGAATGGGGCCCAGTATAAAGCCCAGCGTAGAGCCCAGTGCAGAGTTCAACACTGGGCTTGAACTCAAGTCCCTGAGATCAAGACCTGAGCTGAGATCAAGAGTCGAACATGTAACCGACTGAGTGACCCAGATGCCTCTCACTGTTGCTACTTCTCTTCAACATAAAACTGTAGGTCCTATGGGGCACCTGGGTGGCTCAGTCCGTTAAGTGTCCGACTTCAGCTCGGGTCATGATCTCACAATTTGTTGGGTTTGAGCCTCACATCGGGCTCTGTGATGACAGCTAGCTCAGAGCCTGGAGCTTGCTTCAGATTCTGTGTGTGTCTCTCTCTCTGCCCCTCCCCTGCTCATGCTCTGCCTCTCTCTGTTTCTCAGTAATAAATAAATGTTAAAAAAATAATACTGTAAATCCTAGTCAGAGCAATCAGACCAAAAAAATGAAATAAATAAAAGGCATCTAAATTGGAAAGGAAGAAATAAAATGATCTGTTTACAAATGACAGGATCAAAAGACTTGCACACTAAAAACTACAAAACATTGTTGACAGAAGTGAAAGAAGACACAAATAAATGGAAAAGACATCCTACGTTTATAGATTGGAAGATTTAATCATGTTACAATGCCCTTACTTACTCAATCCCTATCAAAATCCCAATGGCTTTTTTGCAAAAATAGAAGAAAAAAAATCATCCTAAAACTCATATAGAAACTCAAAGGACCTGAACGGCCAAAAACAATCGTGAGAAAGAGAAACAAAGAGGGAGGCCTCACACTTTCTGATTTTAAAACATATTACAAATATGCAGTAATCACAACAGTATGGCACTGGCATAAATTCAGACCTGTGGAAAGATGGGACAGAATGAAGTCAACCCTCACATATATGGTCAAATGAGCTTCAGCGAAGGTGCTGAGGCTACATGATAGGGAAAGGATGAACTTCCATAAATGACGTGGGGGAAAACATGCAAAAGGATGAAGTTGGAGCCTTAACTTACAGCATCTAAAAAAAATTTAAATTAGTTTAAAGACCAAACATGAGATTTAAAACGGTGAAACCCCTAGAAGAAAACCTGGGGAAAAGTCTTCATGACATTAGGTTTGGCAATGATTTCTTGAATATAACACTAGATGCACAGGCAACAAAAGCAAAGAGAAATGGGATTCCATCAAGCTTAAAAATGACTGCAGCTGGGGCGCCTGGGTGGCTTAGTCGGTTAAGCGTCCGACTTTTGCTTAGGTCATGATCTCGCGGTTTGTGGGTTCGAGCCACGCGTTGGGCTCTGTGCTGACTGCCAGCTCAGAGCCTGGAGCCTGTTTCAGAGTCTGTCACTCCCTCTCTCTCTGATCCTCCCCTGCTCACGCTGTCTCTCTCTCTCTCCTAGAAATAAATAAAACATTAAAAAAAAATGACTGCAGCAAAGGGAGCAATCAACAGAATGCAAAGGCAAACTACAAAGCAGGAGAAAATAGTTGCAAACCATATACTGATAAGGGATTCATATCCAGAATATATAAAGAACTCTTACAAGTCAACAGCACAAGGCAAACAATCCAACTAATAAATGGGCAAAGGGCTTGAGTAGACATTTCTCCAGAGAAGATCTACCACTGGCCAACAAGCGTATGCAAAGATGCTCAAGATCGCCAAGCATTAGGGAATGCAAATCAAAACTATGATGAGATATCATCTCATGTCTGTTAGGAAGGCTACCGTCAAACCAACCAACCAAACCAAACCAAATCAAAAACCCAGAAAAGAACAAGTGTTGGTGAGGTTGTGCAGAAATCAGAACTCTTGTGCACCATTGGCGAGATTATAAAATGGTGCTACAGAAGAGGGTATCGAGGTTCCTCAACAAATTAAAACTGGAATTACCATAGGATCCAACAATTCCACTTCTGAGTATATATACAAAGAATTCAAAAGCAGAATCTTCAAGAGATATTTGCACACCAATGTTCATTGCAGAATTATTCATAATAGCTGACTTGGAAGCAACCCAAGTGTCTGTTCATCAACAGGTGAATAGAGGGGTGCCTGGCTGGCTCAGTCGGTTAAGCATCCGACTTCGGCTCAGGTCATGATCTTGCAGTTCGTGGGTTCGAGCCTCGCGTCAGGCTCTGTGCTGACAGCTCGGTGCCTGGAGCCTGTTTCAGATTCTGCGTCTCCCTCTCTCTCTGACCCTTCCCAGCTCACGCTGTGTGCATGTCTCTCTCTCAGAAATAAAACATTAAAAAATTTTTTTTAAAAAACCCCAAAACCCCCCAAAACAGGTGAATGGATGTAGAAAGTGTGGTATATACATACAATGGGATATTTTTCCGCCTTAAAAAAAAAAGGAAAGCCTGTTATTTACTACAACATGGAGGAACCTGGGGGACATTATGCTAAGTAAAATAAGTCAGTCACAGAAAGACCAATACTGCATGATTTCACTTGCATGAAATATCAAAAGTAGTCTAACTCTTTCTTTAGATCAGTCTTTAATAATGCTTGCTATTAAAAGGCAAAGTGAAATGGGTTTATCTTTGTCCTGAATGGACTCCATGTTCTATTTGGATTTACTCATCATCTAGTATAATCGTACAGTCCCACATTAGCCCATTCATTCCCTGGCCACCAACCCCTGCACAGAAGCAGAAAGTAGAATGCTATTTGTCAGCTCTGGGGAGAGGGAAAAGGAGAGAGCTGTTTTTCAGTGGATTTAGGGTTTCGGTTTTGCAAGATGAAAAAGTTCTAGAGATCTGTTCCAGGACAATGTGTATATATTTAACACTACTGTGCAGTACACTTAAAAATGATCACGATTTGGGGCACCTGGCTGGCTTAGTCAGAGGAGCATGTGACTCTTGATCTCGGGGTTGTGAGTTTGAGCTCCACGTGGGAGTATAGAGATTACTTAAATAAATAAAACTTAAAAAAATATTTAAAGAAATGATCACGACGGAAGGGGCGCCTGGGGGGCTCGGTCGGTTAAGCATCCGACTTCAGCTCAGGCCATGATCTCGTGGTTTGTAGGTTTGTAGGTTTGAACCCTGCGTTGGGCTTTGTGCTGACAGCTCAGAGCCTGAAGCCTACTTCAGATTCTGTGTATGTGTGTGTGTGTGTGTGTCTCTCTCTCTCTCTGTCCCCCCCCCACATACTCTGTCTCTCTCTAAAAAATAAACATTGAAGAAAAATGATCATGATGCTAGATTTTATGTATGTGTTTTTTAAATCATAATATTTATTTATTTATTTTTCAAAGATTTTATTTTTAGGTCATCTCTACACCTCTGAGATCAAGAGTCACGTGCTCTACCAGCCCAGCCAGCCAGGTGCCCCTGATCATACTTTTTAAAATGGAGATTTCAAACACTGTCCCATGGTAAGAAATCTCAGAAGAGCTCCTCTGTGAAGTCATAAGCTATATATTTAGAAAATCAGCACGGGGTTCTAGAGGATACTAAAAGTTGCAACTTCTCAATGACAGCTTTCCCTGAAATGATGCAATGTACAAGGGGACCCACAGATTTTTTAAAAAGAGAGGAAAGATTCTTGGAGGTGGTGATTTTGCGAGCTGGATGTTAACATTAGAAGGATTTCAATAGGCAGAGGAGTGGGGGAGGGAGAGGACGCTTGAAGTCAGGGAAAATTCTTCAGCAAATGAGATTGGGAGGAGAAAACAGGGGTGCGGGGGTAGAGGGGTGCGTTTGCAAGGCAAGTGGACTCAGATGGCTCGAGGCAGGGTGGGTGGAGGTGGAGGTGACACGGGTGGCCTGTAGACAGAGAGCAGATGGGAGAAAGGGGTTGATCTGTGGCCGGTTCATAAACCTCAGGGGAGGGGCGCCTGGGTGGCTTAGTCGGTTAAGCGTCCGACTTTCGCTTAGGTCATGATCTCGTGGTTCGTGGGTTCGAGCCACGCGTCGGGCTCTGTGCTGACTGCCAGCTTGGAGCCTGGAGCCTGTTTCAGTCTGTGACTCCCTCTCTCTCTGACCCTCCCCTGCTCAAGCTGTCTCTCTCTCTCTCCTAGAAATAAATTAAAAAAAAAAACAAAACATAAACCTCAGGGGAAACTGGGCGTTCATGTGGCTGGGTAGGGGCGGGAAGAGCTCATACCTTGCAGGGGAGAAGCCAGGGAAGGATGAGCCCTGGGAGGCACGAGTGTTGGAGCTAAAGGAGACAGGACAAAGCGAGTCTGAGGAAGGCAGGGGGAGTACATGAGAGCACCAATGAGCAGGGCTGAGCCCCAGCATGGTGGAGGGGGGAGGTAGAGCCTCTCCCAGGCGGGAGATCAGATTCACCTACAGCCCAGGCGGATCACGCGCGACCTTCCCTTGAACCCCGCCAGGAAATCGCCGCGAAATCCCTCATTCCCATAAATTACAGACGACCACGGTAGCAAGACAGATGGACAGATTGAGGGCAAACAACGGTGGCCTCACAGCTGTCCCTGCCAGCAGGGATCTTGAACACCCATAGGCCCCGGGGCTGGGAGTGTTTGCAGTAAGAACATCACACTGGTTTCCTAAATCAGTTTTGTGCTGTGAACCGACGGAAGGTCTCTGAGTGGGGGCCAGAGAACCCTGCTTTCCCAATCATTTATTTGAGCAAATCAGCTCCACTTCTAGTGGGAGTGATGGGGGCCAGCTGGGCCCAGCAGAAGGAGAAGGGAGAGCAGAGAACGTTCCTCTTGAAACAAACTTCCTGAAGCCTCCACTGCCAGCCAGTACGGGGCCCCTTTGCTAGGCACGACTCACCCCCCAACCTCTGCAGCAGGTCTCTGGGGTCCAAGTTCCTAACTGATGACAACTGGATTTTAGAACCGAGGATATACCTGCAAGACGTTCCCATGTCTTACACCCCAAATGCAGCAGTTTCTGAGTATTTGAAGTATCCATTTCCACTGACCCCCTTATGTTCTGAAGACTGGTTCTGGAAATATAGGTCTAGTAACATTCAGAGCTGCTATTTATTGAACTCACGTGCCGGGCACAGTGCTAATCTCAGGGAACAGTGCATTTACCTTCACAGGGACTCTGTATGAAAGGTGCTTTTGTTACGATCCCATTTTGCAGCTGGGGAAACGGAGGCTCTAAGCAATTAAGAAGTTTTCCAAAGTCATGCAGCCCAAAGTCATGGTGCCACCCTACAACCTGTCTGCCTGCCTTGCGAAGAATTATGGAAAACGTATTTCTGATCTGTGGCTGGTTAATCTTCCGAGATAGTTTAGCAAGGGCACGTGAGGCACTCTCACACTGAGTGCAAGATGCCCAGGAGGTGTCAAAACCCTCAGTAATCAAGAGAAATAGTATGTTAATGCAATGTTTTAAAAAAATCAAAGTTAAGGGGCACCTGGGTGGCTCAGCTGGTAGAGCATCGGACTTCAGCCCAAGTCATGATCTCACGGTTCACGGGTTCAAGTCCTGCGGCAGGCTCTGCACTGACAACTCAGGGCCCGGAGCCTGCTTCGGATTCTGTGTTTCCCTCTCTCCCTGCCCCTCCCCTCGCTTGTATTCTCTCTAAATAAATAAATAAATAAATAAATAAATAAATAAATAAAGTAAAAACGTAAAGTTAATGCAAAAAAAAAAAAAACCCTGCTGAACAAGATACCAGAATTTTATTTTATTTTTATTTTATTTAAAAACATTTTTTTAATGTTTTTATTTATTTCTAGGAGAAAGAGAGAGAGAGAGAGAGCGTGAGCAGGGGAGGATCAGAGAGAGAGGGAGTCACAGACTGAACAGGCTCCAGGCTCTGAGCTGGCAGTCAGCACAGAGTCCGACGCGGGGCCCGAACCCACAAACTGCGAGATCATGACCTAAGCAAAAGTCGGACGCTTAACCGACTAAGCCACCCAGGCGCCCCTAAAAACATTTTAAAAAAATGTTTTATTTATTTCTGAGAGAGAGAGAGACAGCATGAGCAGGGGAGGGTCAGAGAGAGAGGGAGACACAGAATCTGAAACAGCCTCCAGGCTCTGAGCTAACTGTCAGCACAGAGCCTGATGCGGGACTCGAACCCACGAGCTGTGAGATCGTGACCTGAGCTGAAGTCGACACTTAACTGACTGAGCCGCCCAGGCGCCCCAAGATACCAGAATTTTAAACAGAGAATGCAAACCATGACTCAGGATCACTGGAGTGGGACAGGGGTTCTTTATGGGTTTGTCTCTTGTCTGGATTCCAGATTCCTAGACTTGGTTGTGAACCTTGCTCATCTGCTTTCCCTTTTCTTCGGGCTCTTGCGAAGCTGACCTTTCCTGCCTCTACTCCCCTGTAGTTCCATTCCAAAGGAAGACTGAAGCAACTGGCTGGGCCATAAAGAGTTCCGTGCTGAGCAGAGAGTGGGTCAGGGAGGCTGAAGAATGAATGAAACCCAGCTTCGCTGTGCCTAGCCTGACTGCTGCTGTCATTGCTGCTGCTCCTGGGGGGACCTGGAAGGGGAGCCCAGGGCCCATGAGAATCTGCCCCCCAGCAGAGGCTGACTCTGTGAAGAGCTGGGCATTCAATGGAGGGTGTTCTTGTGCTCTTGGGATGGCCACCTGCTTGGCCCGCGAGCTCACTCTCTCATGCAGTGCCACAGGCCACTGTCCCAAAGGGATGATGACACATTTGGGTCTTGCTGAAACACAGAATGATTTTGCCTAAGCCCGGCCCTTTGCCTGTGCTTTCTGATGCCTTGGCTCCCAGTTCCTTGGAAAGCGGCTGCCCTCCCCTGCTCTCCCCGGGTGGCTCAATCAGCTAAGCATCTACTCTTGATTTGGGCTCAGGTCATGATCTCATGGGTCCTGAGATCCAGCTTCGCGTCCGACTCTGTGCTCTTAGTGAAGAACCTGCTTGGGATTCTCTCTCCCCCTCTCTCTGTCCCTTGTCTCTGTCTCTCTCTCAAAATAAATAAATAAACTTAAGAAAAGAAGCGGCTGGGTGCAGAGGGGGAAGATGTGAGCAGAGGTGGAGGAGCTCCCAGGCAGGCGCCACAGAGGGGAGAGCACTTCAGCTGGGCGCAGAGCCAAGTGGCTCAGAGTCCCTTGGCGAGGAGAAGCAGAAAGTGCCCCATCTCGGCACATCTCCAGCGAGGGCTCCAAACAGTTCAGGATTTAACCAGCGGGGGGGATTTAAAGGGCCCTCCTCATAGGCAGCCAGGAGGCCTGGGGTCACTATTATCCATTGTGAGTGTATTGAGGGGCTTCTTTAAGCACAAAGACTCAATATTTCAAAATGAGGATTCTGTTTCAAATCCGCTGAGGGGTGCGGGATTTGGGGTCTAAAGTCCAGGGTTTGAGCTCGGTTCTAGGGTTTCCAGATTTACCAGGGATTGAGTGTTGAGGGGTTCCTTGGAATGCTGGATTTTTTTCCTTCCTTCCTTCCTTCCTTCCTTCCTTCCTTCCTTCCTTCCTTCCTTCTATCTTTTCTTCCTTCCTTCCTTCCTCTCTCTCTGTCTCTCTCTCTTTCTTTCTTTTTTAAAATGTTAATGTTTATTTATTTTTGAGAGAGAGGGAGGGAGAGGCAGAGAGAGAGGGAGACACAGAATCCGAAGCAGGCTCCAGGCTCTGAACTGTCAGCCCAGAGCCCGACTTGGAGCTTGAACCCACGAGCTGTGAGATCATGACCTGAGCCGAGGTCGGACACCTAACCAACTGAGCCACCCAGGTGCCCCTAGATTTTCAATGCTAACCCCAGAAAAGTTCTGGACAAATCCAGATAAGTGGGTTGTTATCTAAACTCCATTCTAGTAGTGTTCCCCTCAAACTCTCTCTCCCTTTCCACACGCATAGGGCAGAGATACTGATAAGACCTGCTGTACTAACTTCACACACTGGTGGGACCCAAAAGACCTACTGTGTGTTTCCTGCAGCACCTCGAAACCCCCCGATCATAGCACATCCAATGCCAGACAGGCAGCTTCTTCTCCCTCTCAGTTTGAGCCCTTTGGGGTGTGAGACCTTTACATTCATGTCTGCATCCCCTGGACCTTGGATGGTGCTTGGTGAAGAGAAGATTCTCGGGAAACTTGAGCTACGTTGAAAGTGCTTCGCAAAGCAAAGCACAGTGTTCTTGTTGGTTGGGTGGAACTCTCCTTTCTACCTGCCCCTGGCTGGCCCGTGAGAAGGTCTTCTAGAGGTTCAGACAGACAGACCCTGCCCCGAGGGCGGCTGTCGGGAGGACACAGTGGGGACAGGAGGCGCCGGCAAGGCCTTGTTCTGGGCAAGGTGGAGACAGGGAGCCAGACAGAAGGGCAGAGGAGGAAACAACAGGTCCCCATCACAGAGCGGAGCTGGACCACAGCTGCCTCTTAACAAACAGGCTGGCTCCATGCTCTGGCCTCTGGGACTCCCGCACTGAGCTGGGCTGCCCCTGCCCTCTGAGGTCCAGCGCTTCCCCTTGGCTGCCTGCCTCTCTGATCTTTCCCAAGGCTGGTGATCCCTCAGGAGGACTCCTCGGAGGGGTGATTTCCCTGGGGGTCACCTAGACCTTAGCGCGCTGAGCTGCCCTTTTGCCCACATGTAGGCAGAGTGATACCTCGTAGGCTGTCTGTCCCACATCTCGGCACTCCATCTCCTCCTTACCCCTTGTGTCTCCCATCCCAGCCCTAGGCTCTGTCCCTAGCCTCCTGGAGACATAAGGTCCTGGCTCTGCTTGACACCATGGGGTCCCAGCCTCGGTCCTAAGCCTTCCAACCCCCATCTCAGCTGACTACCCTGGTGAGCAAACCCTTTGGCTCCGGGACCATTCGGCGCCCGCTGGGGCAAGGTGGGGAGAAGCGGGAGCCAGAGGCAGCCCAAACTCAGGAAAGCCCCCCTGCCAGCCCTTGCCAGCCTGCCTCGTCTCACATACCCCCCAGGCTTCGTGGGTTTTATTTCATTCATTTGCTGGCATAACCTTCCAGGGGCCCAGGGGTGCTGGGCATGTTGACACAGCTCCCATCACCAGAGAATCCCAGAACTCCTGAGTAGAAGAAACCCCAAAGGTAACTCCTGCCTTTGGGTAGATTAGATATTATCGTTTGCAATTCATGGTCAGGCCAGCCAGGCTCAGAGAGGGAAAGCAACCGAGTAAAGGAATGCTCAGCGGCTCCTCAGCCACATACCTGAGCTCTCCTTCTTCCGTCTGGTCGACTTCTTCTCTGTCACGTTGGCGGTGCATCCCGGGACGTTGTAGTCCTCGCCGGGGCCTCCCGTGGTGTCCACCAGGCCTGGGCTGCTGGCACCCATGTCCCTGGAGCTCCCCGCTGGGCCCGGGTTGAGCCTGCGCCGGGCCTCTGAGACAGGGTAGTGCCAGTCAGGGGGCTGCGGGAAAGCGGGGTGCTGCTCGGTGAAGACGCGCTCCTCCCGGGGAAGGCTGTGTGGGGTGGCTGCCAGGCAGGAGGCCGAGAAGTCGGGGTACGCTGCCGTCGCTGTCGCCGGGAAGTCTGGTTTCTGGTGGAAGGAGAACGGCGTTGGTGGGTAGTGGGGCAGCCCTGGGGCCCCACCGCCTTCAGAGTGGGGATTTCGAAGGCAGCCCCAGACTGGGGCCGGGGGGTGGGGGTTCCTCATGCAACTGCTGGCCACGGGGTCCATCTGCCGTCCGCTGCTGCGCGCCTCAGTCTTTGCAAGGTTTTGATTCTTACACGTTTTATATTCAAATTTTTTAAAAATGCAAAAAAAAAAAAAAAAGATACATAAATAAATAAGAGGGGAGAACGTTCAGCGGAAAATTCACCCCAGGAACCAAACCAAGAACGAAAACTGCAGTCTCTCCTTAAAGCACTCACACATGTGGCCGGCTACACATAAGTGTGTGCACACACCTATGTCAGGCTTTACTCCGGGCTTCCTGCCCCTCCCCGACACGCCAGCCTGCCTATCGGGGTCCCCTATACGTGTATTTCTCGCTGGTGACACTAAACATTTTCACTGTCGCAGCCTGCTGAGGGCTTGTCCTGCAGCACGCAACAAATGCCTGCCGAGCGCTGGAGCAGGGCTGTGAGACACACTTTTAAATCCTGCGGTGGGGAGAGAGTGACACATTTCTGAAGTGAAACGTGAGAGAGGAGAGGGAGGGGTTAACCAGCACACACACGATCCCCTCCAACCAAAACCCCGAGCAGGCGACTATTAATCATCAGAAACCTTATATGCACATCTAATGGGATTTGCAGATGGAGACTTTTAAAGAAACATTGTCTGTATTTCTTTTTTTAATTTTAAGGGGAGACAGCAGTGCGCACACACACACCAACTTCTTTAATGTGCCTCCTGTATGCTATGAAGTTATTTTATTGCTCTGTTAACAAAATTCCCCGAGTCTTGGATTTGGAAAAAGCCTTAAGTCAGATCCAGAATCCATCAAGTGCCAAATTCCAGGGAGCGGAGCAGGGAATAAACGCAAGAGACAAGTTTGCTGATTGCATTTGATTTAAAGACCCTTCTCCTGCTGCTTGCACAAAGGAAGGTGGATTAAAAGAAATCTCTTTTTTGCAAGTCTCAGCGGCCCACTAGGGTCTGTAGCAGAAAGAAAGACACACTCCAGAAAAAGATTTTTTCTCTCTGCCCAAAGTGATATTTCCACTTTCTCAGGAACTTAAAAAAACAATCAGATTCTTCCTTCCGTTCTTTAACCCCAACTTACATGCCAATTAGCCACAATCTTCTCTAGGTTGGCTGTGTGTGTGTGTGTGTGTGGGGGTTCAAGTCATTTTTCTCCATGGCAAAGGGAAGGCACTTTGACGAGGTTCTTGAAGTTTCTCCAGGCCCTCTAACCTTCACCCACCTGCTTCCCCTGCCCCACCTTCCAGAAGCCAAGGCTTCTGTGGAATCTGGGGCTTGGAAACAGGAGTCAGGGGGCTTCTTACTCCCAAAGGAGTTCTCCCTGGCAAACGACCACATGATTCTTCCTGGCTGGTCTCTGTCCCAGGACAGCCAACATTTCAAGAGGTCGATCAGTCTATTGAATCCCCGTGCCTTGCTGGTCTTTCAGGAGGGCTGATATAATTTCTGGAAGGATGACATTCCGAGCACACGGGCCAGAGCTCGCCTCCCACCGAATATCTCCACGGCCCAGAGTGGCAGGACCAGATCAGCACGTCACCGTGTGCTGGCTCATTCCAGACACTCCGGGGAGGGCCCGATGGCCTCAGCCGCACAGCCCGGAGCCCGCACACACGTTCTTCATGAAACCGGCACGTGGTTTCTGGAATGGGCAGGGCGTCGTAGTCCAGGAGAGGAGAGGGGATCATTGCCACAAACCAGACTCGTCTCCCTGCTTTGCCCAGACCTTAGCTGTCATGCACGCAATTCTCCTCGGAACCTCATGACTCTGCTATTATGGGTAAATTAAGACTTACGTTCTATATTTTGCCAATGAAAACGAGGCTCCAATAGCTGACGTAGGATAGAATGACACAGCGAAGAAAGGGCAGAACCAGGATGCGCCTTCGGGAGTCCAGTTGCCCAGTCTGGAGCAGCTGGACACAGAGGAAGGACTTTGGGGTTAGACCAGTGTGAGTTCAAATCCTGGGCCTGCCACTTCCTGGCTGTGCACCCTGAGAGAAATCACCTCACCTCTCTGGGCTTATTTCCTCAGCTGGGATGACAGTCCTAGCTAACATTCACCCAGTGATCTCAGCGCCTCTCACATATTCCCCCGAGGGATCCCTACAAAAACACTCTGAGGGAGATGCTCTTTCCATTACCTCTGGTTTTTGTTTTTTTTTTTTTTTTAATGTTTTATTTATTTCTGAGAGATAGAGAGACAGCATGAGCAGGGGAGGGTCAGAGAGAGAGGGAGGCACAGAATCTGAAGCAGGCTCCAGGCTCTGAGCTAGCTGTCAGCACAGAGCCCAACACGGGGCTCAAACCCACAAACTGTGAGATCACAACCTGAGCCGAAGTTGGACGCTTAACCAACTGAGCCACCCAGGCACCCTTCCTCTGGTTTTTTTTGAAAAGAGTATTTATTTTGAGAGAGCGAGCATGTGCGTGCACACAAGCAGGGGAAGGGCAGAGAGAAAGGGAGAGAGAGAGGATCCCAAGTAGGCTCCACCCTGTCAGCAAACAGCCCAGTATGGGGCTCCATCTCACAAACCGCGAAATCATGACTTGAGCCGAAATCAAGAGTCAGACACTTAACTGACCAAGCCACCCAGTCACTCCTCATCCACTCCGTTTTTTTTAAAAAAATATTTTAATGTTTATTTATTTTTGAGAGAGAGAGAAAGAAAGAGACAGAGTGCAAGCAGGGGAGGGGCAGACAGAGAGGGAGACAGAACCGAAAGCAGGCTGCAGGCTCTGAGATGTTAGTGCAGAGCCTGATGCGGGGCTCAAACCCACAGACCGGGAGATCATGACCTGAGATGGAGTCAGACACTTATCGGACCGAGCCACCCAGGTGCCTTTCACTCCCTCCGTTTTTCAGAAGAGGACAGACTGTGTAATGTGCTCAGGGACACGCGGCCCCCAAGTGGAGGATCTAGGATTCGAACCCAGGCAGTCTGGCCCCGCAGCCTCAGAATGCCCACCCCACACACATCTGAGAATGTAAATGAATCATAGGTGAAGTGGAGCTTCAAGTAGGTGATAGATAAATGCACCTCCCTTCCCAGTGTATCTCTTCTTAACTCGAGGATTCCCAAAGGAGACTGTGGACAGCAAGGAGCACTGAAGAAATTCCACTGGCACAGCCTTGGGAGGTCCCTCGAGGGGCTCTGGGCTGTGGGGGCTCTAGAAGGAACCCAGGGGGCTGGGAGGTAGCTCTGGCCGGTCATTTTCCCTAGGAAGACCTTCCCCAGGGGCGGCCCAGCAGCTGTAACCGGACTCCTGCTCCTCCGGCCTCCGAAGCTGGCCCCGGGAGGCTGGCCTCTGCCCCTCGCCCCTGGAAGGGGTGGGCCGAGGGGTCAGCGGGGCAGCAGGAGGGGTGTGGCAGGGATGCAGGGTGCTGGGCTGGGGCTGGCACCCCCCTGCACCCCGAGGCCCTTGCAGCTGCCCGCATCTGTCAGCCACCCCGCGGGGCGCGGCCCGGGGCCCCCCCACTGGCCTCTACATCTTCCTGACAGGCCCCTCTTCTGAGGCCAGGAAAAAACAACAGTCCCTCCCCTCGCGGCAGCCCATTTGTTAGATGAAGGCCGGGCACCGGCACCTTTAACCTCCTCAAAGTCAGCATTTCCCCCCCAAGGCCCCGCGGGCCCTGAGACAGAGATGGATGGAAGTGGCTGTTTGTGGAAAAAAGCCCCGTGGCTACGCGGCCAAGGGGAGCGGGCTTTTCAGGAAGGGAGGGGATCCCGCTTCTGGCTGTTGTTGGGGGCGGCAGGCGGAGGAAGAGGAAGAGCGTGCGTCAGGAGGCCGCTGGCTGGGCCACACCTGAACCATCGCAAGGAACTTTTGGAATTTCCCCCATTGTGCACGAAGACAGGCAGGCGCGTCCTTGGCGCCACGGACCGGCTTCCGTGCGAGCTCGGCCACCCCACCCACCTGGGCCTGGAGCTTCGGGGTGTCCGATGTCTGAGGGACAGCCTGGGGCTCAAGGTGTGGCCTGGCCCTTCATCAGTGGTGCCGTCTCTGGCAAGTCACATCCCTCTTCTGAGCCTCAGTGGTCTCAAAGGGGAGATGACAGTTCCAGCCTCCTGAGGATGCTGTGAGGGTGAACAACCTGATGTCTGTGACAAGAGTTGGCTGACAGTAACAGGTGACACACGTGAGGGTCATCATGCCTTCCCTTTCCTTACTGTGCTGGAACACGGGGCGGGCCACATTTCCACGGAGGCTACAGATGGTCCAGCCTCGCCCCTCAATCTCTTCTTCTTTGATAACATCCCAGAGCATCACACGATCATGGCCTTGGGAACCAGGAGAGCATGGGTTCAAGCCCCAGGGCAGTCATGAATGAACTGAATGGCTGTGAGCAACTCACTTTGTTACTTGAGAGTCAGTTTCCTCCTCTGTAAAGTGGGGATGAACTTATTTCCTTCTCCGTTACGTTGCCACGAGCCATGTTTGAGGTGACCTGGGAAAGCTCTTGCCATTGTCTGGTGTACAGTTTTTAGTAGTAGAATCTGGAAGATGGTGATGAAAATATGTGCGATTGTTGTCTTAGGGAGGTCCAGGAGCCCCTGTGAAATATTTGTAGGCCACCCAGATGGAAAAGATGAAGCCATTAGCATTCACTCACACAGTAGAACACGTGAATCAGACACGATACTGTTCCTCAGCAAGACCTTGAGGGACAGGACAGGAGACAGACACATTTTGAATATGGTGGCGATCGTTCTGAATAAGGATGTTTACTTGTGGGGCTGGCATTTATCTGGAATGTATATGCCCTGTGCCTCTCAGAAGGTTTGGAGGCAGCAGGGTAATTACTGCCCTGTAGGACTTTCATGAGGCTCAAAAATTAGGAGGGTCGGGAGAGAAGTGAACCACAGGGTCCAGTTCTCATAATTCACACATGCACCTGCGAAGCCTGCAAGGTGGGACCAAGACGTTCTACCCCAGGGAACCAACGGTGGGGTCTTTCCCTATATTTCAGGGGGGCCGAGAGAAGGGGAGACACAGAATCTGAAGCAGGCTCCAGGCTCTGAGCTGTCAGCATAGAGCCCGACACAAGGCTCGAACCCACGAACCGCGAGATCATGACCTGAGCCCAAGTTGGGTGCTCAACCGGCTTAGGTGCTCAGGCACTCCCCACGGTCACTCTTTCTGCTTGGTGACCCAGAAGGTCCCCTCATCCAGCTGGCAGTTCATGCTCAACTGTCACGTGGGCATTCCAAGTGGCAGGAAGGAGGAAGAGCCTCTGAGAGTTCCTCATCTCTCTGCCCCACGCAAGGAGGCTTTCTGGAAGTCCTGAAGTCCTGGTCAACCACTGCTCTTCAGCCTCATTGGCCAGCCCTAGTCACCTGGCCACCTGTAGCTGCGGGGGGACTGGCTCCCGTAACCCTGCCTCTACCTCCCCATCAGACCCTGTCCTTCCTCAGAGAAAGGCGTTAAGGTAGAGCAGCTACATAAAATACGAGGGGCACCCAGTTAAGTATGTTCCCTGCACTATCAGGGGCATCCTTGGGCTAGAAATTATTTGTTGCTTATCTGGAATTCAAATTTCACTGGGCGTCCTCCTTCCTGCGCCCTTCCCTGCCCCGCCCAAATCTGGCAACCCTCCCCTAAGGCCAGACTCCTGTCTGGGCTGGAGAAGGCTCTGGCTGCACCTTCTGAGCCAAGATTTTTGCACTTCGACCGAGTTCTCTACGGAGAACATTCCAGGGGGAGGCGAGGCAGTCCGGTAGGTCTGCCCTTGGTTGTGGCCATGGAGCTGGGGGGGGGGGGGGAGGGGGGGATCCCCCAGGAAGGTCTTCTCCCTTGGAGGCCTTTTGAGTGAGACAAAGCAGAGGGGAGGAGGAAGGGCATCCAGGTGGAGGGAGTGAGGATGAAGGTGAGCGCCCTTGGGCAGGAAGTGCTGACAGAGAGGAGGGAGGCCTCTGAGCAAGGCAGGGCGCCAGGCTGGGGGACTCCAGAGCTCCAGAGCCGCCCACTTCCCGGGGTGCGCTTTTCCAGCCCTTGCTTGCGAGGCAGCAGCAGCGGCCGTGCTGATCTTTGGGGGGAAACCAGCTAACCAGATAGGACAGCAAACTGGGGATTTATGTGGTGTGGGAACAGCTCGGGTTTCCCTCACTGTTTATCCAGCAGTATTTTTTAAAACAGAAATCAGCACGCGGGTAACCACAGCTGTGAGTTCCTGGCGGTGTGCGTGGGGCGGGGGGTCCCCTCCACAGTGCTGTGCTCTGCGTGGGCCTGGGAGTTGCTGAAGGAATGTGTCTCTCCCCGGCCAGGGTCCAGGTGGGAAGGTGGTTCTGGGCAGGTCCCTGGTGGCTCTCTCTTCCTTGGGATGAAGGCCAGCATCCCGGGGGGGGGCAGCGGGGATGGGTCAAGGCCTAAAGCCTTGCAGATCACGCAGTCAAGGGGTCACGAACCCACTTGGGGCCAGGCAGGTCAACACAAGCTGGGGAAGCCAGCCAAGCCGGAGGGGGGGTGGAGAGAAAGGGGTGCAGGGAGAGAGAGAGAGGGTCCTCAACAGCTACTTGGCACTGACAGGCTAGCCTTGCAGGGGCGCAGCCCCATTTGTACCATCTAAACAAAGAGAGCCACGATTCTAGGCAATCTCTCCACGTTTAAATGTTGTGAATGAATTTAAAGTGCGGCTGGTTAGTGAAGACAGGCCTCTGGCCATGATTTGTTTCTCAAACTACCAATTCACCATCTCTGGTCTTCCCCAAGTCCGCCTGCTCCCTGTTCTACAGATGATAAAGCTGAGGTTCGGGAGGGCTCATGGGTCACCCAAGGCTGCACAGGGTGCTGCTGGGAAAACCGGGGGTCCAGGAAAGCTGTCCAAGCTCCCAGTTGCGCCGGCCAAGCCCTCAGTCTTACCGAGCAGTTCCCAAGTGCTTTCTGAACATCCCTCGCATGTACAGACAGGCCATTAACAAACGCGCCCATAACCTACCTGATTCTGGCAATGACCTTGGGGGAGCGTAACTAGCATCAATTCCATTTTTCACAGGTGTGGAAACCGAGGCAGGAGAGGCGAGGGGGCACAGATCTGCGATTTTCCACCCCCAAACTTTGTCATCCTTGGGGGATACGGCCCGAGACGGATAAAAAACGCCTCCTGCAAGGAACAGAAAATGGATGGGGTACTTGGGTAAACTGAATATGCTTCGTAACTTAAAGTTAATTGAAAATCCATAGGTTATCAATTTTCCAAGCAAGAGGATAGGAGGTATTTCAAAGAGCAATTATACTAGGCATGGTTTAATCTTTCTTTGATGATTCTGACGGAATGTAATACCTCAGGGTATCGTTATGAACACCAATAATTACTGTGGAGGCCTGGGAGACAAGCTCTGATCAATCCCCACTGGCTGTTTGGGGCTGTTGGAGAAGACTGTAGTCCAAGGGCAGAGAGTGCGCGTCTGTGTTCCATGCCATTCCGCTCGTTCCGTCTTTGTTTCAGGGCCCTGTGGCGGCCAGAAACTTCCCCTTCTTTTCCTGTAAAATGGGGCTAACGCACCATTCTATACTCACTAGACAAGTTCTACCTAACAAAGGGCCTCAGATCTCACAGCATCAGAGCAGGAAGGAACTTCAGATCATGGTAGGTGCTAGCTTTATTTTCACCACGGGGGAGTCTGAGGCCCAGAGAGGTTAGGGCCTCATCCAAGCTCACACAGCCAGCGAGGGCCGCTAGAAGCTGCTTCTGAGACTTCCCCTGAACACCACACTGAGGCTGAAGAGACCTAGGAGAACTGAAAGATTAACAAGGCAACGGACAGAAAGAGAGGCGCCCGGGAGCTCTCTGGTCACAGAAAGGCTGAGGTCAGAGCTCCCCAGCCTCAGGAGAGGGGCTGCTCAAGTCCAGAGAGGAGGCGAACCCGCCCTGAGGTTTATGGTTTCATGAATGCCTGAGCATGTTAAAATGTGGTAATTTCGAGTGTGCGGTTCCCCCAGGGCCTTTCCTCTTTTAATTGAAGAAATAAACAATCTCCCCTAAGGCGTTCGTGGCCAAGGAGAAAGGCAGGTGCAATGTTCACCAAGGACAGCGGCAGTCTGGCAGGACTCTGTCACAGAGAAGTAAAATGTCCGAGGAAACAGAGAGCAAGCGCGCTCTGCCTGAGCCCCGGGAGAAGCGGGTCGCTCACAGGAGGCACAGCCATACACATCAGCATGTGAACATATGCTCACACCTCCTGCCCGAGCCCTGTGAGTCCCTACATCGAGCCCAGATATTTGGGCCACGTGCCACACAAAGTTGAATACAGAAAGGTGCCCACAGGTGTGTCCACGACAGATGCTCTCAGAGATGCTGCTACAGGTACTTATTCACCCTGATGGCAGTACCCATGTCCTCTGGGCAGAAATACCAAAGCCGGGGCAGGCACAGCCACACATGCTCGATCAAGGGACTCCTAGCCACATGCGCGCACAGCTAGGCGTGCGAGGAGGCACATCAGGACAGAAGTGTCCCCACATGCTTCTCCGTCTACGCAAGCGAATGTTTGCCCTCGCCAGGCCCGGTGAGCTATAGTTTTATCAGTCCCAACTCTCAGACAGCAGGGCACAGAGATGAGCTCTGAAGCTCTGCTGTGCACGGGCTCTCTGGTTTTCCCCACCTCCAGGCACACCCACGTATGCGCACACCCATGCGTGTCCTCAGCCTTGGCTTAGCCGGGGTGCTAACTGTGCAGTTACATTTTCCAGGAGCAATAGTATTCGTCTCCTCTGTCCGCTTAACCCGCGTCACAGCTCCCACACTTAGTGTCCATAGTCAACGTCCCTGTTCTTGGACCTTCAAAGCTCCTCAAGCCCTGGCCGACAGGTCTTGCCTTACAGCCTCTGGGGGTGCTTTCACCTACACTGAGAGGGTGACTAAGAAAAACTTGTTCCAGGGTTTGAGACTGGGACGGGTTAGCTCTAGAACAGAACACCGGGCCCTGGGGTGCCATCTGGTGGTCAGAAGCAGAATGGCAGCACATTCTGCAAAGAGCCGGGGCCTAAGCTTCTACCTCTTCCAGAGCGTGAGGACCTGCTGCTGACCCTGCAATGGTGAGGGAGGGATGGGGGTGTCAAGCTTCTATGACTCCTGTGTCCTCACAGCTGCCTGAAGACATGGAAGGCGGGGGGAGAGCTTCCTGAAGGTTACTGAACCACTCTCCTCCACTATACCTTCAGACTTCCATCTGCCCCCACTTCTGTTTTCAGAATTTTAAATGGAAGACACATGAAAGCCAGGGGACTGGACTGGCTGTCCTCACGACAGTCCTGTGCTGTCCCCTGCCAGTGAGACTCGGTGGCACAGCTGGAAGGCAGATGTTATCAGTGCCTGCATTTGCCTCGTTCGTGCCCACACAGGCCCAAGAGATCGCCTGCAACGGTAGCTACCGTAGTGGGCATCTCTGTTATGGAAAAAGGCATTCCTGTCCCACCACATTCAAGGGCCAGGTCTGAGAAGTAGACACGATGATGCATTTTTCTGTTTTAAAATGCTGCAATGTGACCAAAGGAGCTTGGGGGTAATCTCTGCTTTCTTTCTTTTTTTTTTTTAAATTTATTTCTAGGAGAGAGAGAGACAGCGTGAGCAGGGGAGGGTCAGAAAGAGAGAGGGAGTCACAGACCGAAACAGGCTCCAGCCTCTGAGCTGGCAGTCAGCACAGAGCCCGACGCGGGGCTCGAACCCACGAACCGCGAGATCATGACCTAAGCAAAAGTCGGACGCCTAACCGACTAAGCCACCCAGGCGCCCCTAATCTCTGCTTTCTTAGGTAGATCATCAAGGGTGGCCGCATCTTCCTTCCCACCAAATCTCGTGGTGACAGCGGCAAGGGCAGCCTCTCGGACTGGAAGAAGTCCTGGTCTTCACTGCACACAGGGTTGGCTTAGCCAAGGAGCCTCCAGTCAACGTGGATGGTTTGATGCCTCAACCCTTGACTCCACAGCCACTGACGGGGAGCCTTTCTCACTGCAGGCATGGGATGAGGGAGGCATGGTGTGGCCTCGTGGGGTGTGGAGGTGGGGGTGGGGAAGGAGCAGGCAAGGCCTGGGCCATGAGGGGCTCCCGGAGGGCTGTCAGGATGGAAGTGGCATGACGCGATCTCCATGTTGGAAAAATCTAATAGGATTGCCAAGAGTGTTTCCACGCCAGCAAGTTGATAATAACCATCACGCTGCCAGGAGCCAGCGTGTGCTGAGTTCTGTGTGTTTGCATGTCAGGGCCCAACTGGACTCAGAGTCTGAAAGGCTCAGACAGCTGGATTCCCTGGACAGGGCTGGCCTTGGAACGTCCGGGGAGGGTGGGGCCGGAGCAGGGAGGGGAAGGAGGGGTAGGACTCCACAGGCCCAGAGAAGGGAGGAAAATAGGTGAGCTCTAGGAGGGAGTGATGAGGGCGCATAACACAAGCTGAGTCCAAGTCCAAGTCCAAGCTAGCATACTGCTCCCTCTTGCAGTGGGATATGTGTGTGCTATTCCTCAGACACTGCGGGCTGCCCAAGGACAAAGAGGTCGAAGTGCTTGCCGTGGTGATGTGGGAAACTAAGGCAAATGAAAAATTAAATTTTCCTACTGCTCACAGTCCATTGGCAAGTCCTTGAAACAGTCAGAGTGATCTCCCTTGAGGAGCTCAGCTGCCTCCATGATGACACTTTGCTACGGGCAAAAGGGAATCTTGGCTTAACATTATCCTGACCCCCCCACCCCCATCCTGTGAGTCTACTTTAACATATAAAAATTCCTTTAGAGGGGCGCCTGGGTGGCTCAGTCACTTGGGTGTCTGACTTCGGGTCAGGTCATGATCTCGCTGTTCCTGAGTTCGAGCCCGCCTTGGGCTCTGTGCTGACAGCTCTGAGCCTCGGAGCCTGCTTCGGATTCTGTGTTTCCCTCTCTCTCTCTCTGACCCGCCCTCCCTCATGCTCTGTCTCTGTCTCTCTCTCTCAAAAATAAATAAACATTAAAAAAAATCCTTTGGACACTTCCTTTATCTCAACTTCCCCAAGATACATGCTGGCGATCCAACTCCAAGGTTATGGCCCCTGATATACATCTGAAGGGCTCCTTGACTGAGGTTTTACTAAACGGCAACAAATGGCATTTTCCTAACACAGCTAGCCCCACAAAGTTCTGGAAACCTTGCTTCTAAAATTCCTTAGAGACTTGCACTGTTCCTAACCCTCACCCAACCTGTTCCTGACCCTCACCCACTGTGCCTAACCAGCCACTCCTCACAACCCCAGTGCAGCTCTTTCTGCCCTCGGCTCCATTCTCCGTGCTTTTAATAAAATCACCCTTTCTGCACCAACGATGTCTTCAAGAATTCTTTCTTGGCCGTTGGCTCCGAATCCCACCATCACCCCAAAGCCCCATCAGTAGGCGTGTGTGTCAGGAAAGAACAAAGCAAGAATGTGCATGGGGCCAGAGAACAGGAAGGGAAGGTTCAGGGTCCCCAGAGCCAGAGTGCAAAATGGAAAATGTGGATAAGGAGTCCAGAGGGCAAGGGAAGGGGCTGAGGATGTAGGGGTGGGGCGGGGTGGGGGGAGTGTTTGCACAACGGTGCTGGGCTGCCCCAGGGTGGTCTAGGGGAAGGGGCAGGGGGCAAGGGAAGTGGGGAAGGAGGCCCGGTGGGGAGTCAGGGAGTGACATGGCCTGAGGTCAGCTGTTGGGGGGTGTGTGGGGAGGGTGGAAGGCAGTGGGACCGCAAGGGGCTCAGATGGAGGACCCTGAAGGGGGCTTGGAGCACTCGCCATCTCTTCCTGCTCCCTGGGGAAGCAAGTAGGGGTTCAACAGTTCTCTAGGATTTGGCACTGGAATGCTCCTGGGTTGGCAGAAATCTTGAATCACTGCCAGATTCTCTGGGTCTGGGGGTCTCATACATTCAAGGCTGGGGGAAGCCCCTGTATTTGGACCAGAGCCGTCCAGCCTACCCAGAACAGAATCACTGAGCAGGACACTGAACTTGCAGAGCAATCAAATCCCAGGCCAGAGGTCAGAGTCACCTCCCCTCACACCCCACATGCAATGGAACACTCAGGGAGCAGCTGGTGCTCCTCTGGCCATGTCTTGTTCTTTCTTTTTCACAGTCTCCCTCCCACCTTCCTTCCTTCCTTCCTCCCTTCCTTCCTTCCTTCCTTCCTTCCTTCCTTCCTTCCTTCCTTCCTTTCTTTCTTTCTTCCTTTCTTCCTTTCTTTCAGTTTACTTATTTATTTTGAGAGAGAGCAAACATGAGCATGGGAGGGAGAGAGAGAGAGAGAGAGAGAGAGAGAGAGAGAGAGAGACCCCATTCGGGCTTGATCCAGTGCACTGGGAGATCCTTGCATCTTGGAGTCTCCCGTGAGCCTTGCTGACCGGGGCCGGAGGAGATGAAGCCAAACAAACGGGCTGCACAAATCCAAATCCGAGAGGGTCAAGGTGAAAGGTCATAATAGTCACACAAGATTCACAAGCAGCTCCCCTGAAGCTTGAGGCCCCGGGGCAGTCCCTGCAGAGGCTGCCCCCAAGGTCTGGGGGGTGGGGGTGGGGGCATCTGCATCTTTCTTCTGTCAAAGGAGGGCATTGCTCCTGGGGCCCAGGCCACATCAAGTCCATGCAGCTGCAAGAGGCATGGGTCATCTGTTCCCACCCTGGAGAAGGGTTTGTGCTGGGAATCCCTCAACTACCAGGGGAGGCGAGTGGAAGTCAGTGGCTGGGGGCCCTCGCTGGCATGTCCCAAGCATCCTGATTTTCCTCCAGTAGAGGCCAGGTCTGAGAGCCCTCACCAGCCCCATTTTGTTCTACCTAGAAAAAAAGCCCTGTTTCCAGTAATTAGGTTTGATGGCTTAAGCAGTGGGAGGACACAGAACGCCTTGGCCAGGGAGACTCAAGACAATTCCTCCTTAGGGACCGGAGAGGCAGGGCTGGGGGAGCTGGAAGGGAAGTTCACCTCTACTGACCACCAGCCTCAACCCCCACAGACCCTGTGACTTGATATTCTTATTTACCAAAGGAGCTGCACATACTTGCATTTAATTTCTCCTCCCATATTGGTCACCTGGGACATTTCTAGTATTGGATCAGAGACCGCCAGGGGGTCTGCAGGGTGGTCAGTTTTTGGCACCGGTTACCATAGGCCAATTTCTAGAGGATAGATGTGCCCCCTCCCTTGGGTTTCTGAAATGGCGAAGGATGACCCCTTCTTTTCTCCACATATACTGCCTTCAGAGGCTCAGGGGTCTGGGACGCGATAATCCTGCGATTTCAACAGAGGCACGGAGGAACCCTCAGCCTTTCCATCGCCAATGGGGTCCAGAACCCGGGCGGCACGTGCTGTTTGCTGCAGCTGGCCCGCGTATGCCCAGGGGGTGCCGGCGGCGCTGTCCAGGGCACTCTCAGCTTCGGGGTGCCAGAGAAACGCCCTGGCAGTGCTTGGCCCCCATGGGCCCGCAGACTGGCTCCAGCGTGCCTCTGAGAGAGGAGCCGCGGGCCCCAGCGATGGTGCCCTGGGCACTGAAAGGCAAGGCAAGGGAGCTGACCGGCCGGCCCTACGGCCCACAGCCCCCGATCGCCCTCTGTCGGCCTATTCCAGAACTACACCCCTGCAGTGCCTCAGTCTGTGGGCAAACACCAGAAGCACCCGAATCTCGGAAGTGAGGACCCACCTGGACCCTTGCTCCATTTTAGTTCCATGACCTCGGGCAAGAGAATTGACCTCTCAGAGTCCTACCTGTGAAGTGAGAATAATAGTTTCACCTTTCAAGGTTGACATGAGGATTACATAGAACACATGGGAAGCACAGCAGGTGGTTTTTAATGGTAGCTATTACTCATAATGTCCATCTCACAGGTTGGCTGTGAAAGAGATGAGGTTCCAGAAGCTTCCTTAGAAAGGTGAAAGAAGCAAATGTTGATATAAGGCAGCTGGTGTGTTACTGATACTTCCTGAGGCGGTGGTCCCTCTGGGGGCTGTCGGGAACCATTCTCTGTTTTATTATGGACACTGGCCTGTTCTTGGTTTTCTCTCTTTTATTTACTGCTTATTCTGGGGGTGGAGGCGGTGGGGAGGGGATGACTCCAACAAGATAAGATAAAATGCAGCTCACCTCCCAGGGAAGGTGTGAAGACCAGTCCTTCCCAGCTTTCAGGGAAAGGCAATTGTTTTTTCGCTCAAGATTTGGATTTGGCTTTTGAAGGGATTTGGCTTTTGAAGGGCCATCAAGATATGCGGAGAAAGAAAAGTGAAGGAGATTTTCTGTGGAGGGTCAAGAGGGTGTGGGGTGGGACCCCGGGGAAGAATAAAGGGGAGTAAGCAAGGGAGTGCTGGTGAGATGCTGGACTTAGGCGCCGTTGTGGGGAGATGGGCCATGAGGCCCCTTCATGAGTCAGGAAGGGCTGGTGAGCCCACGGTGAGAATCACCAGTGAGGACACTTTTGCCAGAGTCACCATGAGCCTACACCCACGGCTGAGACTGTCCCACGGTCTGTGCCCAGGACCCTGCCGTTGGATGGTCCAATCTGCACCCAGGATGGGAAGTTTGGTCTATCTCCACCCACTACGCGGACCCCCGGAGCCCTAAAGCAAGCTGCAGGTCTGGAGAGGAGTTCCCACACTTGTACTTGGGACGAGGGGTCTGGGGGACATGAGCAACCCTCTTATATCTGGGTCTTCTGCAGAGTCTTACTCAAGTACCGCGCCCCCTGGGAGGAAGGGTCATGACTTTCATTTGAACTGCTCCGAAAGCAGTCCCACCGCAGGGCAAGGCTAGAGGGTGATGGGGGGGGGGGGGACGCAGATGGGTGAGGCTGAGAGAGTGATGAGGGAAGGGAGGGGAGAAGAGAGGAGTGAGGTGGTGAGAGAGAGAGGGAGGGTGTTTATGTTAATGCTCAGAGAGCGTGGGGAGAGGCCAGGCCAACTTGCTGCTCCTGTACCACTTGCCTAGCTCTGTCGGGGAGGGGCGGGCAGATGGTCTCAAGTTGGGCAGCACCAGCGTGGCCTTTCTGCCCCTCCTCTGTCTGTGTTCCTGTGAGAACCGGCGCAGAGAGCCTTTCCTTCAGAGAAGAAAATGGCTGGCTCATGGGGAAAGACACTGCAGAGGGAAGGAAGCACAAGCCTGCTGCCCTGATGATTAATATGATTTAGGAGATACACAGGTCACCCTCTCATGACTGAAAGCCATCCTGAAATGAAGGTTTGCAGCTATTTCTAAGCAGGACTATATGATGAGATAAAATAGCTCAACTCCTGGCCATTAAGTCATGAAGGCCATGGCCATCGTAAATCTCAGTCTCTGCAGCCCTCTCTGTCCCGTGTGGAAGCCCAGCCCAGCCGGTGCCAGCTCTTTCAGGGGGACCCTTATCCATCCTGGCAGGGCCTCTGAGACCCCAGCAGGCTTCTAATGGCACCTGCAAGCCATCCTGCACATTGATTATTTTTTTCCTGGGTGATCTAGAAGACTTCCTCATCTGTACCAGCTCAAATCCTCCACAACTGGCATCAGCCACTTAATATATCTGATCACGTTGGGTAGGTAAGCTTATCTTTCTGAATCCTAATTTCTTCATTTTGGAGTATAAGTAGCAATAGTGCCCTGACAAGGTACTTTTTGAGGATCAAATGAAATGATAATCCTGGGGTGCATCTTGATACAAAACATGCCTTGTGTCTTTTGCAAAGCTTGGCTCAAATTCTGTCCACTCTTCCTGAAGTCCTTCCCCTGTTGTCACCCTGGCCAATCCTTACCCATCCGCAAGGGCCTCTTCCCTGGGGGGGCGGGGGGGAGGGGCTGGGGGGAGGTCTTCCTAATTCACCCCAAGTACAGATAATCTCCTGCTTCTTTCCACGATGGCATTTAGGATCCTTTGATATGGTGGCTTCAAGATTTAGAGGCAAGGTGACTCTGAAGAATGGAAATGGCGGGATTTGCTTTGTGTTTGAGGAGCTAAGAAAGGGAGATGGAGTTAGAGACGGTGGTGGTTAGGGGCAATTTCAGACTGAGAGATTTAGGATTAGGGAAAATGGATTATTAGGATGGGGATATAGCTCCTCTTCCTGGTCCTGGCCAGATGGGGGAAGCTCCTACCTGGGACCTTCCAGACACTGGGTCTGCAATTTCACCGATGGCCACTAGGTGTCAGTGGTGTCCCCAAGGCAGCTGCCCTGAGAGAGCAAGCCCAGGAAACAGAAATCATTGCTTAAAAAAAAAAAAAATCAGTGCCAATCCAATCCCATATTAATGAGGTTAGACCTGCAATTCTTGTCTCTACTGCGCTGCCTGCCACCCCTTGTGACGGTATTTCACTGGCCCCCCACTGGGAGTAGTAACAGTCCTATTTCATAGGGTCCTTGGGAGGATTAAATGACTCAATACAATGTCAAGTGCCAAATCAGGGCCTGGCATGTGGCAAGGGCCCCAGGGCTCTGGAAGCATTAATTAGCTCTTATTGTTACTAGAAAAGGCCCCAACCTACCCGCTTGTTCAATTGCATCAGATGCTAGGTTCGAATATTGTTAAGATCAGACATAAAGAGATGGGTGGGAAGGAGCTAGTGAAAATAGACCTCTCATCCAAGCAAACAGGACCGGCTTCCTGGTGGGGACCAGTGCAGGCATGGAGGGCCCCGTCTTAGAAGGGCCTCACACTTAGTGTAATGCTCTGCTGTTGCCATCTTGATATTTTTTTAAGTTTATTTATTTATTTTTGAAAGAGACAGAGCAGGGGAGGGGCAGGAGAGAGGGAGAGAGAGAGAGAGAGAGAATCCCAAGCAGGTTCTGCAACGTCATCGAAGAGCCAGATGCGGGGCTCGAACTCACAAACCATGAGATCATGACCTGAGCTGAAATCAGGAGTTGGACACTTAACCGACTGAGCCCCCCAGGTGCCCACCATCTCGATATTCTTAACAATGAAGAAGGAACCCTGCATTTCCAAGTTTTGCACTTGGGCCCACAAATAATGTAGGAGTTGCTACAAGCAGATTCCTCCAGATGCAGAAGGCCCCTGCCTTCCTCCTCCTCTGCTCGTGCAGGTCCCCTTCTGCCATCACTGGCAGGTGCCCCACATGCGAGAGTTGCCCCAGCCTTTCCCCCCACGCCAGTATTTTAATTCAAAAGTCCAAACATGTTGCAACGTTGAAAGAATTTGAGACTGACCACCGTGTACCTCTGCCACTTACCGTGAACCCACCAAGAACATTTCCTGGACTTGTTTCACTGTGTATCTCGGGTAAGGCTCTTGCCACCTTATCTTATCTGTGCTCCCTCTCTGGACTGTTCTCAGCTACTGGGCTCTCATCTCTTGCTGGTAGCTGTGAAGCTTCTGGTCCTGCTGTCTGGCCCAAGAAAGATCTCCTGGGCTCCGGGCTCAGATAGTGACCAACTGGAGGGGACGCTGTGGAGGAGAAGGGAAGGAAGACCCTGCTGGGGAAAGGCTGGGGCCAAAGTTCCACCAACCCTGTGGTGTGGAACAGATCAGGATACTTCTAGAATAGCAAGGAAGGTGTCATTCCAGAGTTTGTGGGCTGGGGTTCCTGCTTGTGACCGTAGTTCCTCTTAGTTCCTTATATAGTTTCTTCTGCCTCACATGGTGTTCCAAGCCTTTCTCACCAACACGGTCTGGTGGGCAGACCCAGGCAGCCCTGTGAAGGGGGCCGGAAAGTCATTCTTCTCCCCACTTTGCCTCGAGGGAAGATTGATCTCGGAGGTCCCTTCGGTGACCTTTCCAAGGTCGCAGGGCTCAAAGGGACAGACCAAGGAACCACGTGTAGGTACTTGGACCCCCAAAACAAGCCTCTTTCTTTTGATCTCATGAAGGGAGGGCAACGGTATCACATTCCCTTGGGTAATTTGAGAAAAACCAAACCAAAACAATTAAAAAAAAAAAAAGCCTTTCTCTCTAGGAAAAGAGAGGGTATCTGCACTGTGATTTAGCTCCAAGACCGTGGTTGATCACATTTCAAAGGGTTGGAACTCATTTCTCTACTTTTCCAGCTTGAGCCCAGAGCTCAGAACCGAGCGGGCCTCTCCCCACCCCTCCCACATCCCCGCCCCCTCCTCAGTGCCGGAGGCAGGTGACACCTGTGTTATTGCTAAGGGTTAAAAAGCCCCCGAATCAATAAAACCCATTAATGAGTGTTGGTACCTCGAAGGCTACAGATAAACCCCTTCTACTCAGTGAGTTCAATCCCATAAAACAGCTCTCCCCTTTCGATCCTGGCATTCATTTGATAGAAAATGTGGAGAAATTTTTAAAAGGTGACTTACTAATTGCCTGTAAAATAAAAGGCAGATGGAAGCTTTATTACAGTTGAAGGAAGTCGGGAATATTAAGGTAAAGTGTCAAATAACAATTGATTTTCCTCAGACATAAAGGGGCGATTTATGGCTTCCTAGTTACTACAAATGAGAAATTATTTGAAGTTCTAAAAAGTATGAGGCGAAATAAAGATTAAATAGAAGATGAAATCATAGGGATTTCTCTGGGAGGTGACTTCAGTGCCCCTGGGGGTTTGAATCCATGTGGCTGAGTGAAGGCCCAGGCAGCTGGGGCTTGGCATGGTAGTTTCAAGATTTAGCGGCAAGGCGTCTCTAAGGAGTGTTTGCTTTGTTGGAGGAACTGGGAAGGGGAGATGGGGTGAGAGATGGTAGTGGTTGGGGTGATTTCTGGTGGAGGGATTCAGGGTGAGGGAAGATGGGATTATTAGAGCTGGAATATAGCTCTGCCCACTTTGCTGGCAGGTACGGGGTCTGTGGGAGAGGAAAGGGCCAGTTGGCTTCTCCGGGCCCATGATGGCCATCTTCCAGTCAGGTGGGTGCCTGGCCTTGCTGATCTCTCGACAGCAGCGAGCACATACTCCCCTCCAGGCTGCAGCACTACTCAAGGCCCTGTGGTGACTTCCTGGTCTGGGCCAACCTGGTCTCCACACAGAGAACCAAAGAGGACTCCCTTCCTGGCTGTCAGACCCTGTGTGAAGGCTTATCTTAGCCCAAAGCCGACCTGAGACCAGGATTTAAGGGCGAGCTGTTTATCCAAAAGGTGCTCCCAGAAAACTCCAGTGGGGGGAGAGGGAGGAAGTGAGGCAGGGCAGGGAAGACATCTTATGAAAGAGACTTGGTAGGAGGCTTATTGCCCTATTGGGTACCTCACTGGGGCTTCATCTCACAAGGGGGCACAGGAAGCCAGTGAAGGAGTCAAACCTCAGAGCTATCCCGCCTGAAGGATGAGGGAGCTGGGGTATTTATACACCAACTCCACTCTGTCACTGGGTGAGGCTGTGGGGGGGATTCATCCTCTGGCACTCCCAGGCCCTCAGGGGGTCAGACATTCTGTCTTCTGGGCTCCAACATGATGGGACCCCGGGCACATATGGCCAAGGCCCTCAGAGCTTCCGCCTCTGTGCTTAACGTATTTGTGTTAAGCCTCATAATTCCCATCACATGCACTTCAGAGCCCCCACTTCATGGGAGAGACCCTGGGGATTGGGGGTGTTAAATAACTTCCCGGTCCAAGGAGGGTCCCACCCAGCCAGGAGGGTGCTGACTCCACGGGACTGTCCGCTCCACCATTTCTGGGGAGGAAGACACCCCCAGGGAGCGTGTTAAGCTGCATGTTCCCGGGCCCACCCTCAGTCTCCACTCTGGCAAGGCACCGATGGAGTAAGAGGGGCGTCCAGGAATATGCACTTTAATGAGGTGCCAGCCAGCTTAAGCGGGCCACCTGTCAGGCTTCCAGAACGACTATGCCACAGCCACTGCTGGCCTCCTTTTCACAAGTTTCCACCTTCCTTCCTCCCCTCCACTGGGGTCGTTCCCGGGGACTCCCCCTGGACCCTCACATGTCTGTCCCTGAGGAATCCAGACCCCCAAAGCTCAACTGAGCATGGGTGGCCCCACTCTCTGGCTCCCAAGATCAAGGGGGGCTGTGGGGATGGTGAATGAGAAAAGGATGAGGGGGAAGTGCCCTGGGACGCAGCCACCGTTTCTGCAGTTTCTCAGAGGTAAGAGAAGTCCTTGGGAGGAAGGCTGACGGTGTCATAATGACCCTTGGGGGGTGGCTTCCTCTCCCGAGACTGCGGTGGGGGCTGCAGAAAGGCTGCAAAGAACCAAGGAAATGGGTTCTTTTAAAAGGTGACCATCGCAGCCCAGCATGAAATGGGGGAGTCGCAAACCAGGGGGCAACAGGCGGCAGCCAATGGTCCTGATGTCGTCCCCGCCCGCCCCCCGCATGACAGGTGCCGCCCTCACCAGGGATGACATGGGTGACCTTTAGCGTAGGGAGCCCCCCCTTCTAGCACTGTCTGCAGACACGGCCAGGTGCCATTTCCAGTGACAAACACGGATTTAAAACCTTATGGTTCTAGAGGTAAGCAGTCCTAAAGCCCAGACATCAGTGGGGCTGCGTTCCTTTCGGGAGGCTCTAGGGGAGGACCTATTCCCGTGCCTCTTCCGGCAGCTGGAGGCCCTCGAAGTCCTGGGCTCATGGCCTCATATCCTTCTAGCCTGTCTTGCTGTCACTGTTCTGACTCCATTGCCTCCCTCTTTCCTTTGCGAGGATGCTTTTGATTATATCGGATGTACCCAAGATAATCTCGCATCTTGGACCCTTAATTTAAATTTTTTTTTTTTTACATTTATTTCTAGGAGAGAGAGAGAGAGAGACAGAGCATGAGCAGGGGAGGGTCAGAGAGAGAGGGAGTCACAGACTGAAACAGGCTCCAGGCTCCGAGCTGGCAGTCAGCACAGAGCCCGACGCGGGGCTCGAACCCACGAACCGCGAGATCATGACCCAAGCGAAAGTTGGATGCTTAACTGACTAAGCCACCCAGGCGCCCCCTTGGACCCTTAATTTAATCCCGCCGGGAAAAGTCTCTTTTGCCACGCAAGGGGGACATATTTGCACTAGGGAATTTAGGGGATTCAGAGGTGGTCATCTTTGGGGAGTGGGAATAAGCAACCAAGGGCTCTTGTCTCACACTGGCCTCAACCCGGGTGAGCATGAGTGAGGACGTCCTTTTCCGGGCCTTGATTTCCCCACCTGTGCAATGACGGTGGGCCCCTCTGGGTCCTTCAGTGTTTTTTCATGGGGGAGGCCTGGGGGAGGGTGTATGGTCATTCCGTTGCAGGGCCTGGTGTGCGATGTGGGGCGTGTGTGTGTGTGTGTGTGTGTGTGTGTGTGTGTGTGTTTAATTCTCTACATTTGGATGTGGTCCTAATCCAATAAATGCTTAGGAGATTTCTCTAGAATAGATTAATTTTTACTAGAAAAAAATATAATTGGTTGATGTTAAGGCCACTGCCCTGACAAATCTGCCTTGGCCATATATCTGAGAAAGTAAAAGACCCCATACACTCACACATAAATATGCCGTCCTCCCCACAGGCCCTGGCGAAGCACTCCGGGGAGGTTTCCTTCTGTGATTTATTCTTCATTAATAAGCTCTATGCTATATTAGGATCAGATTTATGACTCTGCCTTTCCAATATTTCTGACATTTCATCTGCAAAGAATTGCAAATGGTATCTTGAAACTTTGCCGCCTCTCCCGGCCGGTGCCCGGGCGCTGTATGACCAAGGGGCAACGAGCAGGATGGAGGGGCCCTGAGGAGCTGGGCACAGAGGTGTGTCTCCAGTGGAAAGGAACATTGAGCTTGATTTTAGGTGACCTTGGGTTTTTGAACAGCTTGGGAAGTGAGCAGTTCAGGCCTGAAGGCTGTGGACCACAATCATGGTAGCAGTGTTATCAGTGAACTTTCTCTGTTTCTTTCTTTCTGTCTTTCTCTTTCCTTCTTTCCTTCTTTCTTTCTTTCTTTCTTTCTTTCTTTCTTTCTTTCTTTCTTTCTTTCTTTCTTTCTTTCTCTTTCTTTCTTTCTCTTTCTTTCTTTCTTTCTTTCTTTCTTTCTTTCTTTCTCTCTTTCTTTCTTTCTTTCTCTCTTTCTCTCTTTCTTTCTCTCTCTCTCTCTTTCTTTCTTCTTTTTAAAAAATGTTTATTTATTTTTGAGAGAGATGGAGAGAGAGTGCAAGTCGGGGAGAGAGGATCCCAAGTGGGCTCTACGCTGACAGCAGCAAGGCCGATGCAGGGCTCAAACTCACAAGTCATGAGATCACGACTGAAGCTGAAGTCAGACACTTAACACTGAGCCACCCAGGCACCCCTGTTGGTAACATTTCTTCTTATTTTTTTAAATGTTTATTTGGGAGAGAGAGGCACAGAGACAGAGTGCGGGCAGGGGAGGGCAGAGAGAGACTGAGATAAATCTGAAGAAGGCTGCAGGCTCTGAGCTGTCAACACAGAGCCCGACATGGGGCTTGAACTCATGAGCCATGAGATCATGACATGAGCCGAAGTCAGATGCTTAACCGACTTAACGTTTAATTAGTCAGGCACTCCTCTATACTTTTTTTTAAAAGATTAGCTCTGATAGCAACATTTCTTAGAGGCCTGCTGCGGTGCCAGGCGTGGTGATTCATTCACTCATTCATTCATTCATTCAATTCATTCATTCGTTAGTTCAACAAATATTTATTGAATACTTACTATGTGCCAATCGCCATGTGTGTTGCTTGGTGATTGGGATACAGCAAAAAACCCAAATGCGGTGAAGACCAAGGTCCTGGCCTTCACGTGGATGGTGTTCTAGCAACGGTAAGGGGCTGCCAAGGAGGAAAGCATGGACATCACAAAAAAGGAAAATAATAGAGTATGTTTACGGGTGAGAAGGGCTTTGGCAAAAAGGGCAAGGTAAAGGGAGCCAAAGCGCGCTGGGTTGCAAAGTTAATTAAGGAGGCACTTGACCCCAGCAACTCAAGGTAATGCGACCCTCCCCATTTCACAGATGAGGAAAGAGGGTCAGGGCAGATGGGAAGGTACATGAGGACCCGTGACAGGAAGCGATGGTTTGCAAAATGCTGTCTCAGCCCTCAGTGTGCATCCTTTCCTGTGCTGCAACCCAGGATCTCAACAATTCTGTCGCCTGGGTCCCCGTCCTCCCACAGACGGTCCAGATGCCACCTTGGGGTGTTTAAAGCTCTCCCTCTCCCCCCACCGTAATTCTATTGTGCTGCCAGGGCTGAGCACCTCCGGCCTCAGGGCCAACCTCAGGCATTAAGGGCAGGGAGAGCTGCCTGCCAACGCCAGCACTGCCTCCGTGTTCTCACCTGTACGGTGTGGGTGAAAACTTTTGTCCCTGGGCCGTGATGAGAGTGGCATGCAGTGACGCTCCAGGCTCCTCAGCCCCTTCACCCCGCCCCTCGCTCCCAGCTGGCCCCCTGGACCCCAGAGTGGCTCTGATTATCCCACTCCTGTGTCACAGCTTTGAGGCCGCTTGCTCAGAGATACAGAGCTCCCGCGGGGCAGGGGGACGCGGGCTGGGGACCTCCAATGCCACCAGAGCCAGCTGTCTCTGGAGAAACAGAGCTCTCCAGCTCCTGAATCACATCTCGTCTGTGACCCTGACATTGGAGCACAGTGGAGCCAGCCACCACCCCCCTGTGAGTGTGACACTGAGCGCCCGTCGGGGCTGAGGGAGGGTCCAAAGAGGGGCTGATACGGACCTGCTCGGGGATTTACAGTTTGCGCAGGGAGGCCGCTGGCCACAAGGAAGAGCCGGACAGCACTCTTGGGTCACTCTGTAGTGCTGACAGAGTGAGGTCCCTGAGGTCCCGATAGCCAGCAGTGATTCCTGCCAATGCCCTGGCAGGTAAGGGTGGCCGGAGGGTGGGACTCTGTCGCTCACCCCCATTCTGTTCATGGTCTCACCTGGAGGGAAGGGACGTGGCACTCTCTCTCCACCCACTCCCTTGTTTGACAGATGGGAAAATGGAAATCACTCAAAAAATTAAGGTTCTGGGCAGAAAGGGCAAGTGGCAGGTGTATGTGTGAGGTGTGTGTGTGGGGAGGTGTAGATAGGAGGCCCAGAGAGGCAGTGACTGCCCTGCTGAGGAGTGGACATTCACCCAAGGCAGGGAGACTTCCTGGAGGAGGAGGAGGGGTTAGTAGAGGCTGAAGGAGTGAGGCTCAACATGGAGGTTTGGAGAATGTTACGAAGGGGACCCACAGCCAGTCCTTCCCACCTGCAGAGGACCACCCCTCCATTCCTCCCCCACACTATATGTTCTCTCCAGGGGATACTCTTCAGAGGAATACAAGCAGAGAGGATGAGACAGATGGAGAGAGGCCCCGTGGGGTGAAGGGCAAGGCCAGGAAATACAGGTGGAGGGGGAAGGTGGTTCCAAGCCTATGCACTTGGACTTGATCACTGGGGAAGCTTCCTGAGCAAGGGAAGAATGGGATGAGGATCCAACCAGGGGTTGAAGGAGGAACCTAGAGGTTGTGGGTCACATGGGAAATCTGCGACAGGATTTCCTGTGAACTTGCTCTGTGGAGCGGGACATTCACAATTGCCCCCAAGCTCAGACTCAGTCTTATTCCTTTAGGGGTGACCATGAGGCTGTAGCTTCAGGACAATTGGGAAGAATCAATAGGTAAAGTAGATGAAAAGAGATTTGAAAACTACAAACCACAGTGCAGGTGCTGTTGTTGCTACTGTTGGAAGGACTCGCTGAGGCACGGGGAGGAGAGTTGGGGAGGCCCGAGTGTGATAAATACACTCCCCTTGGACCAGAGGGGGCTGAGAGAAAGGATGAATCTCAGGCAATGCTGGGACCAGGAGACGGGCCTTGCACAGAAGATCAAGGTGGAAATCAGCAACGGTCAAGAGCTAGAGAAGGGGAGGGGGACAGCTGCCATCTACTGGATCCTACTGGTTGCTACAAGTAGTGCTGGGCTCTAATGGGGGGGAAATTGAGGCACAGAGGGTTAAGTCATTTAACCCAAGATCACCCAGCCAGTAAGTAGCAGAGCCTGGATTTGAACCCAAGTAGCCTCATTCCAAAGTCATTTTAAAGCTAGATTGCCCAAATTCGCCCAACTGTAAGAATGTTCTGGGAGTTTATTACAAATGTGTATTTCCGGGCCCCTCCTGCAGAGGTTCTGAATCACTGGGTCTAGGAGATGCCTGCTTCTCTCTGCTGCATTTGTTAGCAATGCTTCGCTGTTACTCATGTGGCTGAGAGCTTGTCTCTGCTAGCGGCCACATGCACCGAAATCCAGACATGAGTAATAGTAGCCCTCATAATAGCTAACCTCATTGAGAGCTTACAGGGTCCGCTCTAGGCTAAGAATTTTATGAAATGATGCCATTTAACCCTCACTACAACCTGCGAGGGAGTATCTTAGCCTTATTTCACAGAAGACTAAAGCCCAGAGAAGTTGTGACTTGCTCACGGTCATACAGCTTAGAGAACCTGAGATTAAATCCATTTTATCCCAGGTCAGAACTTTCCTTATCACTCCTCTCTACCCCATTCCCCAGGCAGTATTTGTGCACTGCCCCCTTGGAGAATGAGGTTTTTCAGCTTTAGGGAGTCTCTGTCATGTAGAAATGCACCCACAATTGTCTGTGTGTGAAGGAGGTTTTGAAGTGTGTCCACATCAAATACTTTTCCTCAAAGTAGCTGTCTCTCCACTCCAGTGTGTCCTGAGAGCCTGCCCCTTGCCAGATCCTGGTGGGGAGGATGAAGGAATCAGAGTCCCGACCCTCAGGGAAGCCCGTTGTGCTCACTAAAGCAGAACTCTGAGCCTTAGTAATACTGACATAATTTTTTTTAAGTAAGTCTCATGCCCAGTGCAGAACCCAATGTAGAGCTTGAACTCACAACCCTGAGATCAAGACCTGAGCTGAGATCAAGAGTCAGATGCATAACTGACTGAGCCACACAGGTGCCCCCATACTGACATTTTGGACCTGATAATTCTTTGTCATGGGGGCCTATCCTGTGCATAGCGAGATATTCAAGAGCACCCTCCCCTCTGCTCACTAGATGCCAGTAGCATCCCCATGATTTGACAGCCAAAAAATGTCTTCATCTATAAAATGGGATAAGAATTTGTCTTGTGTGGAAAGTTGGTAGAAGGACAGAGAATAAATGCATCACAAAATCACACCCAGTTGAGACTTCTGTATCCTCTACTCATGGACTAAACTTCACTGCCATTGATCTAAAATGACCAATTCGATTTCCATATTGACATTTTTTATAAGTTGCCATTTTATTTCCTAATAAAGCATCCATCAAACTGAAGGTGTAGCTATATTTCCTTTTGTAAATAATGCCTAAAGGATTTAATTTTGTTGACTGCCTAGAAATTTCTGGTAGCTCAGACAGAAGTGAAACACCAGTCAGCGGCACCACAGCTGATTTCTGACGCGCACTCTGGCACCCCCTTAAAAGCTATCTATATTTGGGATTCTCAACTAGACCACCTGTACCTGTAAAACAGATTCCTCCCTTCTTGTCCTTGAGGTTCTGTTTCTCTAGGTCAGGGGTGAGGACCTGGAACCTGTGTATTTTTGAAACTCTACAAATTCTTTGGATGACCCTCCAAGTCCATAGTATTTATAATGGAATATTTGCCCCCATTTCTCATTGTCCGGAGCCAGGCTAGAAAGTAAACCAGGAGTCCTGCTAGGTGCAGTTATGCCAATGGCCACGAGATGTCGCTTTCCAGCCATAATTCCCGCCGGATGGCCTATGGACCTGCAGGGAGACAGGTGCTTGGCCTTCGCTGATAGACCTTGGCTGATGGGTCAACTCCGTGGCATCCTGGCTCCTTCTAGATGTAAGGCCTCTCCTTGGTTGCTGTCCCTGCTCTTTGCCTGCTTCTGCCTCAAACCAAATCTCTCTGCAGACATGAGCTGACCAATTGGGCTAATAGGCCTTCCTTTTGTGTTTGGAGCCACTAAAGGCAGAATTATTAGAGCTGAAAAGGACCTCAGAACATCTGGTGCAACGAGCTGCAAACTTTTCAAATCATTGCGTGGTCTTGGACAAGGTATCTATTCTCTGCCTCAAGGTCTTCATCTGTAAAATGGGACAAGATAAGAATTGATCTTGTGTGGACAGTTGTTAGAAGGGCAGAGAACAAATGCATGTAAAGCACAAGGTTATGTCCTCCCTCCATAAATGGCAGCTTTTGTTGTTGTTATAGTTTCGCATATGGGTAAACTGAGGCTCTGTGAAGGGAAGTGATTTGCCCAAGGTCACCTAGTGAGATCATGCTGGTTCTGGGAATCGATCTCAGAATTCCTCATTCCCACTCCATTTTCAATGTTCTGATCAAAACCTCAGAAGATAGTGCAAAGAGAAATAAAAGATGTCTTTTGAGGCAGTGAGTTCTGCTGGAAGTCAGGAAAAGCTCTGGTCCTGGCCTGGGGACAGAGTGGTGAGTTCCACTTTCTCTGGTGTGTGAGTAAGGAGTCTTTTTCCCTGGGGCCATGATAAGAACTTGAGCCTCTAGGGGGCGCAGTGAGGCTCCAACAGACAACTTGACAGGTGTCAGCACTCAGTGTGATTGGAAAGCCACAGGACCCTTCCCCAGTCCCCAAGAAAGGTGGCCCTTTGCAGGAGGCTGTGGGCCCAGGACTTGGCACCAAACTCAGAGCCCAGGGACCTGGGCCTAAATCTAGTTCTACTGCAATTTGCTGTTTGGACTTTTGTCAAATCACTTTCTCATCTGTGAACTTGAGGAGAGCTGGATGACATTATTTGGGAGTTTCCTTCTGGCTCTCACCATCCTTCCGTGGTCACCACAACCCCTTTGATTTAGCTAGCACGGTCCCAGAAAGGGTTAAGCAATGGCAGCCCCTTCCCAGAGGCAGCAGCCCCTCTCCTTCTTCAGACAGGAAGGTCAGGGGTGAGGCCAATATGGGACGTGGCCGCTGTCGGTAGAAATGATAATATTTACTTCCTCGACTACTTTCATTCCCTCTCCCCAAAGCCTTGACTGCAGTCGTAAAGACGTTGGCGTGGAGCAGGAGAGAAGCTCAGTCCCCCCTCTGAAATGGATACACCGGTCACACCCCCTCAAGGCTGGTCTCATTTGCCTTCTTCATTTTTAGACACATTCCAAACTTTTCAGCAAATTACAGTGTTTGCCAACTGGCCGTCTGGGGCCTAGGAGAGACGCTATTTATAGTGGCGCTGGGACGCTGCCATCCCAGAGAGGCCGAAAGGAACGGGCCCGGGGTGGCCAGGAGTGGCGTCCTCTGCTCTGGGGAGAGGCTGGAGCCCCTGGAGCAGGGTGGCGAAGCTGTGCAGCCCGCCAGCACACCCCGACACCTGGGCCCTGGGGTCTGCCTTCCATGCCCTGCACCCCGGGGGGCTCCTCAGAGCTTCCCAAGAGCCCAGGAGACACAGCTGTGCTTCTATGGCCACTGAGCAGAATGGAGGTGAAGACTCACCAGAGATTAGCTGTTGATCATGCTGACTGCTGGCCCATTTCACCTCAATTATTCCCTCGTTCCCTGGGGTCCGAGTGCTGGCCCCATCACTAGCTGGGAGGCTTGAGTCACTGGAGCCTTGATTTTCCCTGTCCTGTAGAGGGTGGGTCTGAGCTCCAAGCTTCCTTCTAGACATAAGTGTGAGACTTCCCCCACCCCTGTCCCCCGCCGACCCAGGGTGTCTAACATACAGTAGGTGCATAATAAATGTGTTTGTGTTGCCACCCTGCCCAGGGCCGGGCACTGGAGTACACAGAGGACAAATATGAATAAATGTGGTCCTTGTCCTCGAGAGGCTCAGTGCCCAGACCAGATGTGGGACACAGAGCAGGGCCTTGTACAGGAGAGCAGGACACTCTCGCATCTGTGCTGGGCTTTACAGTTTACAAACAGTTCTTGTGGTGCCTGCTGTTCCCTATGAAGTACAGTGATGGTCATTCTCATGGGGAAACATGGCAACTCAGAGAGGCCGAGAGACTTGCTCGGGGTCGCACAGTCAGTCCATACATGAAGGAGGAGCTGGGGCCTCCAGGGGCCTCTTCAGGGCTCTGCTTTTCATTTTAGCTTGCTCTCTTGGACTTCCTGGGGCCTGAGTCTCCGCTCCGTGGGACACCCCCCCCTCCCTTTCCATTAAGAACTCCATTCTCTTGTTTGTTCTTCTCTCCTCCCCATCCCTGGAAAGCTCTTCCCACTCCAGAAAGAACTTTGATTCAGTCGTAGCTCACACCCATGTTACTGTGGGGTCCCTAATGCCAGCCTCATCTCCCGCTGGAGAGATCAAGGCCGCAGTGCCCTCCTCTGCTGGAGAGATCAAGGCCGCAGTGCCCTCCTCTGCTAGGAAGGGGTTTGGAAGGCCAGCGGCTGAAAACTCCTTTTTAAAAGAGAAGCCATAAATGTTCTTAGTCATACGTACGGTTTTTCTCTTTCTTTACTGTATTTTCCATATTTACACAATAAGCATGCATTACTTCTACAATTAAAAAAAAAAAAGCAGGGGCACCTGGGTGGCTTAGTCGGTTAAGCGTCCGACTTTTGCTTGGGTCATGATCTCGCGGTTC